>NW_010578203.1:338471-392584 GCF_000705375.1 Tinamus guttatus | reverse complement strand
TCCTGTCAGAATTACTGCCAAATAGGTTACCCAAAGCTGCTGCAAAGATTCCGTAATTGCTCTCTGCTGTTTCCAAACTTTGTAAAAAAAGTTTTCATTGTCACTTTTCCTTTTAAAGTCTCCCCAGCGCAGCAGTGAAGGACAGGCAGCAGTAGCTGCGGGCACTACCCAGGCAGTGTAGGAAGCTCTGCCAGGAGGAGCTGGCTATGCAAAGCCACCCTAATGAATATGGGAGAGCAGGGGGTGGGGAGGCGCACGCAAACAGTCTGCGGTTGCAGCTTCACCCAGGCCTGTCCAACTCGCCTCGGGCAGCGGGAGATGAAGGCATTCGGCTAGAGAGGAGCTTCCAGGCCGCACTAAATGGATGCAGATAAACAAAAACACAGAGCTCCCAGTGAGACGTCTCTGCCGCGCAGCTCCGCTGCCCCGGCCCTGGCCCGGCTTGCGGGAGCACAGGGGGCTGAGCAGGGAGTCAGCGCGCGAGAGGCCGGCAGGGCCCTGCGCCTCACGCTCCTCGCGCACCCCGGAGCCGGAGGTGCCCTGGCAGCGGCCACGGCCTGCGCTTCTCCTCTGCTGCCTTCCAGCTGCCCTTTCCTAAGCTGTCCGACAGGCTCCAAGCCTCGGCAAGATGGGCCACCCCACCTCATCCCCTCCAGCTCCCAGGGCCCGGCCCTGCTCTTGCCGCACGCAGCTGGGCCCGACATCGCTTTGGCTGCGATCCGGCAGTCACAGGCACTGCTGGGGCCCGCGCGGATCCGATTTTTGCAACACTTTCAAGAGGTTAAAGGCTTTACAGCAATTAATTCTCTTCCTCTTTCCAAGAGGGATCTTTTCAGAAACATTTTCCAATCAGAAAACTCTTAACCGAACCTTTCACTTCCAGCCAAAGCCTCACAACTCCTTCAGCGCAAATTTGCACTCTGCGAAATGGTGATAAATCGTACAAAGCTCCCATCTCTAATATCCAGAGTGAAAAAGTCCCCCACATAAAATAAAACAAATATAAAAGAAATTTGAAATAAATGGTAAAAAACATCAGGAAATGTAAAGTACCAGAAATGCAAATAAGAGCCAAGTTGAGAGACAGCAAAGCTTCTGTTATTTTATAACTCAGGAAAAAAAAAAAAAAACACTTTCGAGATGTAGTTTTGAAATAAGATCTAACATGTTAATTTTCAAACTTTGTTAATGTTATTTTTGCCCCCAAACAAGGGTTTTTTCCACGGCCGAGCGGCGCCTCCCCGAGCAGCGGCGCGGAGGGCGCATCCCGCACAGCCGCCTTCCCAGCGCGCACCGGCGAGCAGCCGCCCCCGCAAGCGCTGCATGGCCCTATACCTGCCAGTGCTTGGATCTCTTTGATCTACTACTGTATTACCTTTGGTCTCGGTACAGCCTTGCGGTACCTTGCCAATAGAGGTTTCTGAAATTTGTATTACCGTTGAGAAGAAAGTGCAATCTTACGCACCCCACTCATTTCCCATGGCAAAGTTGTAAACTAGCCTGTTGCTATTTGAATGAGAGGTCAACAGAGTATATTTTTTCCTTCTGAGTTCAGAAAGCACAGTGTAATTTATCCTCTCTTTCTATAAAATCTTTTCTAACAGAGAGAAATGGATATATGTTTGATTTACAGATACATTTTTATTTCTGTTGCTAATTTAAAGCTTCCGTAATAACTATTTTAATACCCATAATTACATTTTTAATGGTAACAACACTAAGCACATCTTTAAATCCTCTGTTTAATGGAACAGGAAAAATAGTATTTGAGAGGATTCCTACCGGATCAGTTCAGTTTTACTCAGTATTCATATTTGTCCTGGAGTTATGTATCCTTTAGTATCTCTAGCAACTTCTTTTAAACATTAATTTCAATTTTGCTAATGCTGACTTCTGTTAAAAGCTAATTACATTGGGCATTTGTCAAAACTTTCTGAGATTCTGGAATTTTCAGCTTTCATTTACAGGTCTTTTTCCAATGTCTCATCTCATTCCCTTCTGTCCTTACTACTTTGTCACTGTAACATTTATGTGTGACCACAATCTGGTATTCAAGTCTCTGACCTACACTTTGACTCTTCCATGTTTATGTTCCCTTGAGGCTTTCCTTTCCTCTACTACTATAGCAGTGCCTCTAAAATCATTCAGCATTTCACTTTAGACCAGCTATAAAGTGAGTAGAAATTAAGATGGCAAAACATTGGGTTTGGTTCTTCTACATCTAACTTCTTCTGGCTAAGTGCCTTGAAAATCCAGAATAAGTTAATTCTGCTGGGTAGCGCAAAAACACTTATTTTATCTGTTTTGAAAGACACTCAGTGACCAGCTATATCAAGATAAATACCCAAGTACCCATGAATTTGATTCTGTGATTTTCTTTCAGTCTAATTTATTTAAGCCAACTTCATCTAAAATTAATTTGAACTTTTACGACTCCCAAAATCTTGAGTCACTCACGTTGTCTTCCCTGTAATTATGCTACCTCGGCTCACCTTTGTTAAGAGCTTTCCTTTACTCTTGGGACTCTAAAAAGACCTTAGAATGAGTCACATTTGCTGCCTCAAAATGACATTCAATTCGCGTCAAAGTATCAGAGGAAACAAGAACAAAAGTCAAGCTCCAACAGTACCCTGCTCAGTGGCAATGAATAACCAAAATACCCTGAGCCTGGGATTTGCATTTCAGATTGCCCTGTGGGTTTTCACACTCTCCACTCAATATAGGAAGCCACGGGAAGCCTTCATCAGTATTCATTCCCTGCGCCCTTATCTGCTCCCGCAATCATCTCCTCCTCCAGTGACTGCCAAAGTCAGGATGCGAGCAAAAATGCCTGTCTTAAATGCATGCCAATGTAGCTCAGGGGATGCATTTGCTCTTTGGTAAACAGAACACGTTGTTTATTTTTAAATGGCAAATGCTAGAAAGAAGGAGCTAAGAGAGATACCTTGTAGTACAGGCATTTCTGGATCTTCTTTCTTTTGGAGTTTCTTTTTTTAAGTCACCCCCAGCCAGGCAAATATTCAAATCCCATTGATTTAATGGCTAAAGTGGCTAAATGGCTAATGGCTAAAACAACGAGGGCTTGAGATTTCACAGTATTATCAGACTGAGGGGAACTTCTCTGCCCTGGCAGCCATGCCATTATAAACACTGCTCTAAAACAGAGAAGTTAGCTTCCCATCTGTCCTTACACACAGTTAGTGTCTACAAGCATATTCCAGAGTCAGTGAAGGACAGAAATGCCTCCTTATTCCCACCTTAAATGTCCATATACCTGCTTTATATTCCTTTACTTGGCCAGCTTTGTCCTTTAGCCTAATGGGCTCTTCCTTCTGGATCACGCCTCTCCTCCTTTCCCCTTCCTCCACTGTACTTAGGGGGCCATCACATCTCACTTCAGCCTTTCAAGGCTAAATAATGATCATTTTCAATGATGGAATCTTTCTTCCCTCGATCCTCATACTTGCTATTCTCCCTTCCTTCTGCAGTCTGTCCCTAGCTGCTTGCGCTCACATTTTCTTGCAGTTTAAGTGGCTTTTTCTCTACACTTGGTGTAGATTCCCATCGCCTTAACAAAACTAAATCATATCTGCTCTCAATCTTCATTTTGCAAGGTTAAACAAAGTGGAAATCTTTTGTTTGTCTGTATGCAGAAACTGGCAGCTTTCCTCTGCATCAGTTCCAGCCTGAATCTAAACTAATCCTTCTTGACCGCAGGGAATCTGTTTCTCCATTTTTTTTTTTTTTTTACTGAATAGAAAATCCCTGTGTTGGTATCACTGACATTTCCTGTCTGCATCATTTTGCTAGATCATAGGCTTCTGTGTTCAAATACCTTCTCAAAATCCTATCCCTCTTCATTTCTTTCCCAGTGACTAGTACCTAGCTTATAAATATATATATATTTTCGCAATTTTCTTCGAGTGCGTGATGTTTTGCCATTCTGACTTCTGCCACATTTCTCCTCCTCCAGTCCTTAAGACTGCCTACTCTTTTGTTAAGGCATATCAATTCCTTTCCCTCTTTTGCTGTCTCTTCTCTTTCTATTACAAGGAAATGTTCCCAGCAAACTCCTTTTCTATGCCAAGAACCTTAATAAAAACATGGAACAATACTGCTTCAAGTTTGATCCTTGCAGAAGCTGTACAAGTCTTTCTCTAGCTCAGTCACTCCCTTCACAACACAATGTAGTACCATTTCCTTCATGCTGAGTTCCAGAAATACCTTTCCAATCTTCTGCTGGCCACACTCCTCTCCACCTCTGCAAATGACTGATTTTGGCATAACACCAAAATGTCCTTTTGAAGTCTATCAAAATGAGATATATTGCATTTCCTTTGTGTATAAAATCAATAGCAACATGTTTTGGGTTATCTTGACATGCTGTATTTTATTCCCTTTTCTGTCTTTACCTTGATGTCTATGATTACTTCTTTCCTTCCCTTCCCCAAAAGTGGCCTGTGTTACTGAACTCCGAGGAACCCTCTCTATTACCTTGTTTAACTTCTCTTTTTATCTCGCCTTCTAATATATTTTTCTGTTCTCCAACCTGGTAGCTTTAAATATACTTGCTACTACTAGGGTATCAAAACATCTATCTACTTGCTATTATCCATGTTTCTACATTTGCTTTAAACAGATTCAGCTAATGAACAGCTCCAATATTTTAGTAAACTTCTTAAATGACACCTTTGTGATATTTTATATTTTTTCATGGTTGTGTCATTGTTAACGTTATTCACAGACTTAGTGAAGTTGTATCAAGAGAAAAATTTCCTGAGTTCCCTTTCACGCTAATGAAATCATGTGTCTTCATCCATATGTCATATCTATATTATTAAACATCTACAAAACATACTTAATTGCTGATGCTATAAAATGATAAAGCATTGATAAACACAACACTAATTACACTATGATTAGGGTCTTGTAAAAATATATTAAACTAATAAGGGCTGGTGGATGGCTGAAAACATTAATAAGATTATACCAAGACCTAACAATCGTATTGCATCTTTGCTGGTCACAACACAAAACCAGCATCATCCTGTGCATTCCTCGGTAGCTAGAAATGAGTACGCATGGAAATGTCAGGTACCAGCCACTGAGAAATAATTCCTGTCAGCTACAGCTGGAGACTGATCCTTATGAGGATTAATCCGTCACAGGAAAGAGACCACTGTCAATATGCTATGCTTACAATCACCTTCACATGGCATAACTGAGAAGACCTTGGGACACCAGGCCCTTTAATGAAGCAGTAAATAAGAATTTGCCGTGATGCATCCAAGATCTTTTTCAGTCCTGGACAGTGAACAGCATTCCTATATGACAATTAATATCTTCTAGAACTGTAAAAATGGAATATACAGAAACACAAGGACGCTTTGCTCAAGTTTTTTGCACTTTTTTCTTTCATTTTGAATCTAAAATGGGGTGGGGCAGAATTTCATTTTCTCTAACATTAGTCACTTCTGTGGGTGTTTATAATAAAGAGTGTTTATTTTAAAAAATACATTTGTACTTCTGTCTAGCACTAAGGCCAACTAGCATGACACAAATTGCATCCATACAGCTGAACTCTTCCACCCCTTAGGAAAGGCCATATCCAAGTTATTTACTGGGAACAGCTCCTGGACATATCAACGCCCTAAATTTGCCAAGAATTATCCATGAGAAAGCTTGTGGGCCAAGACCAGAACAGTGCTGGAAATTTAACACTGTGGATGCCTTCATGGCAGAGCTTATGACCATGCTTGTTTGCTGTGTTAGTATAGACTTTTCCTTAAGGTTACCTCCTGAGATAGTAGCAGAGACCAAATCAGTGTATTTATTTGATGCTTGAAACTAGATTTCCTTCCCTTCCCCTGAGTGCTATGTAGATGAAACGAGGCAAAGGAAAAAGCTGTTTAAGTCCCTGTTCACAGGTTCTGGCTCTTCATACACATGCTGAAGTGCTAGTGCTATTTCAGCTCAGCAAGAGCTTGGCCATGGTCTCTGAGGAGAGCCACGTTCACCCATTCCATGAGCCCACTGAAAGCAACAGGGAAGAGCTCTCACCTGCACTGAGGCCTGGAACCATAGTCATTTATGACTTTCTCGGGAAACAACTGTCTTTTTATTATCAATATCTATCCACATATTTAATGAAAACAATTTTTAATCTCTAAGCAGCAGCCGGAGAACTGATAATCTTATTAAAGCAAAGCATTTATTGCTAGCTTACCAGTCCTTGGGAAAAAAATACTTAGAAAATGACAGTACTATTTTTTTTAAAAAAAATTATTAATTGGTTCAGGCACATTGCAATAGGCACATAAAAATATAATGAGATTTATGTTAGCAAACAGAGCCTTCTTTGAATCAATACAGATACTTCTGTAGCACAGACTCGAAGCACAAGGAACAGGTTACTCGCCTGCCGGAGGTCTCTAGCTGCATGTTAGTAGACTTTGTAGACTTGTGCAAAGCGAGTTTTGTTATTTTTTCTTGCCTCAACTACCCAGTGGAAAGCCAGCACAGAAGCCTGATGAGATGGAGACAAAAGGGGCAAAGTACCTTCATGAAAGAGGGAGGATGCTCTTAGAGTAGCTGATGCCCATAGAAGTGCCCATATTTCCTTCCGTACCACTTTCTCTTCTTACCTCAGTATGAGTCTAAAGAAATACTTCCTGCATGCAAGAGAGTTGCCAAGGCTGTGGGAAACAGAGTCACAGGGAACACGAACACCAAAGGAAGGGCATGGCAGCAGAAATAAGTTAAGAGCATCAGATCTAATTAGCAAATATCTAAGAAAAACATTTATCTTTTCACAAAGGCTGATAAGCAGTGCAGAACTGATCAGGGGTAGAAACCCATGCCAACCGAAGAAAATAAACAGACATAAACCAGTCTAATGCAACTGATGCTCCTATTTACTTTGGAACAACAAGTAAGATTCTCAGTTGATCTAAAGTCAGCAGCTGCATTGCACCTTTTACCTCAGCTAAGGACATAGTCTGAATAAAAGTCAGTGTGATTCACTGCTTCTCTTAAAACGCCTATATGCTAGACTAGGCTGTTATCTCTACTTCAATGAAGAACACCAGGCTTTGCCAGCAGGTGTTTTCACAGATAACATGAACGTTTAACGCTACCCAAAGGTCGAAAAAAAACCATAAAATATATTTTCATATCCACACGTTCCACAGTCCTCTAAGGTGCCATGTCACAGAACTGGATTTCTGTAGCGGACCCAACCAGGACGCCCCAGCGAGCGCTAACCCTGACAGCCAGCACCGGGTTCTGCTGACCCGGTGACTGTGTGCGTGCTGCCAGGACCCCGGGGCTGAGGGAGGGCCAGGCCGGACGCGCCGGGGCTCAAAGCACTGGAGACCTTCAGAGCAGCTACGATACGTGAACCTCACAGATTGGCTGGTGCGGTTTGGGTAGGCAGTGAAGGTTCAGGTATTTACCTAAACCCTCTACATCTGCAAAACAGACAGGGAAATCTCAGGAAATCCCTTCTTTCAAATCAATGGCCTGTAGTCACGTGCTGAGATCATTAGGAAATGTTTATTCACATGAAAGATCCTGCTTGTCTCAAAATGGGTATTTTCTACAGAAATATCAAAAACTATAGTTTATATGTAAAGAATTTTCAGTTTGCTGAGCCCAAGAGAGGTTTCATATCATCTCAGCGCTTGCCTGTTCCACTGGAGTATCTCATAGGAGCTGTAACTCAAATGCCTCATGACTCCCTTAGCTGCATGAGTCAGGATTCTTGGCAGAACTACTCGAAATATTCCTCCTGTCTCCCCGAGCCTCTCACACAGACCCACTCACCACTAGACTTACAGTCTAATCTGTAAGGAAGCTCATCCTGTAACTGCAGTGCTAGGAAATGCAGACTGGAGGGGGGATCCGCTTAGGAAGGAGAAGGAATGAGCCTGTAAGAGCCGTATTGCAGCTGCCATAAGGCACCACAACAGCTCAAGGGCAACAGATGTCAAGTCAAACCAAATAAACGTGCTTCCATTCGGCTGGAAAATGAAACAGAACATACTTTTCTCCTCAGTTCATTTTTAAAGAGACTGTTAGAAGGTTGTAGAGATTTCTGAACCAAAAATGTGCCAAACAATTTCTTCTGAGAATAATTTTGCTTTCTGATGGAAAACTTCACTTAGAAGTAACAATGCGAGAGTATCAGAATTACCTTTGTGGAGGAGGACTTCCCTCAGGAGACCAGGCACCATCTCCCCTGAGCACTGCGTGTCATTAAAACCATAGAATCAGGACAGATGAAGTTGAGAGAAAAAGACTGAAACAAGAAAAAGATCATGAAAATTCAGATAGGACAATGAAAAATCAGATAGGAATGATCTGTACAGGACTGTTATGTGTACTTGCAAATAACTGGCAACAGCACTATTTGTAAATGGTGTTTTAAACATAGTTTTATGTGAGAAGTTATTTTATGCTGATTGCCTTTAATGTTATGATTGTTGAGTCAAAGTCTGCAATCAGACCTTCTGCTTAGAAGTGATTTTCTTCGTACAGCCTGTTGCATGCTGCAGGAAGGTCTGAAATCATTCATGTCTTTGCTCTGCGGTTAGCCCCCTGCTCCCGTGATCGCTGGGCACAATTCAGCCATGGCTGGAGGCAGAGCATGTCGAAGCAGCTCCAGTGCGGAGGCTCCCAATGTGGCACTACTGCCAGATCTGAACTGAAAGCAATGGAACTGTCCTCACAACAGGCAGGTGCTTAAAGAAGCAGGACTGTATTGGAGCATGCCAGAACCCTGGAAGCTCTGGAGGCAGCTCCACTGAGTAAAGATGCAGTGTCGCATGGGCCCACCAAAACTAAAGAGAAAATCCCAAACTCGGTACCATCAACACTGTAACTAGTTCCCTGTGCAGGTTTTGCAACCTCAGCTTTTTTTTCCCCCTGCAGTTTTACTGGGACTACCTACACTCTGCCTGTGTTCTTCCTGCCATCACAGAGGCGGCCCCAGCGCATATTCTACAAATCATGAGCTAGTTTCCCTATTCCAAGACAAACTCTAAATAGGAAGGTAGAACTCCACCTTCTGGCAGATGGATGAGTCAAAGAAGGGAGAAGGAAACAGACTGCGCTTAGTTTAAGTCTTTTTTTTAGTATTTTTAAATACTAACCATAAGATATATTCTACTGTTCTTATTTCCATCATGCCAGACTCCCTCAGGAGATCTGAAGTAGCTAAATTAAGCCTTTCTTTGAGGAGGATGCACCCAGTGCTGAACAACTAACCATCTCAGTGCTGGAAAAGGAAGATTCTTATTTCAGTGCAAGGCTTTCAGTGCAAGAAGGAGGCTGCTTAAACTCAGCAGGTCAGGTCTCTACGAGGGGCATCCCTGAACTCAAACATAGCTAAGAAGCCTCAATACATCTTCTGTCTCTGTTACAAAAGCTTTACTATCCATTCCTTAGGTCAAATCCTTTGAATCTTTTGAGCTGGTTCCTTTCTCCTATAGGGTTCGCAGTTCACATGCAGAATCCATACAATGAAGTTCAGAAAGCGATGACAATTCTCACATATTCAGCAACAAAATGCACAACTAGCAACAAAATCACAACTAGATGCCCCAACATGAGATTTTTTTGGTGTCCAAACCTGAATGGCAAAACCACTGCTGGGCCACTGCTGGAAGACTACGTTTCATCAGTAAAACTGTTTTACCGCTGAAAAAGTCAATGCTTGTGAAGCTTTGAGTTAAAGGGTAACGTTTACTTGCTGCAATGTATTTCCGCTGACAGAATTATATTAAGGAGATCAATCAACCAAGATTCAGCAAAAAGAGGCTAGAGCATAAAAAGGCATTTTAAGTATCTCACATTCGGAAGGAAAGTTTAAAGGAGAAATACTGGGTTTCAAAATGCTGTATGAAATCTACTTCCCATTACACAACGTAATATTACTCAGCTTTTGTATAAGACAGACATTCAGGGAAAAATTCTGTCCTACTTGTCATGCAAAATCACATTTAACATAATGACTTTGGTGAGTTTATTCACAAAGTGCCATGGTAAGAAGACTAGAATATTGCCTAAACTGAGTAACTGCTTTTCTAGTTGCATTACATAGCAAATTCTTTGGAATGAACTGTTTTGATTACCAACAGTCAGTGTTTTTTAAAAAACATTACTCAGCAATGTGTTGCATGGGATACAATCATTTGAGCCCAACTGTTGCATTTAGTCCTGTTAACCCAGTAGTCTCCTATATCTAATATGATACATGCATTCAATCATATTCCTATGCTTGAAAGGTGGAATGAAACAGATTTGCTTGTGACACCAGTGAGAATGATGAGCAAGCCTCGCATAAGATGCAAACCCAGGTTCTACACAGCACTAGATGAGAAGTGTGCCCATCTGCCACCTCCACCAGGAACACTGTTAAAATGGCTCATAGCACTTGGGCCTCCTATGTAAGTGCCTAGTTTATAAGAGCATAGGTGAGCTCTTCTGGAACTCCTCACATAGATACTGAGGGTAGTGGTGGTGGGTATTTCCATTTTAGGAACAACATTCTTTAAAATGCTCATCTGTTTTTATCTGGAGTCAGTCTATCAATAAAAACAACTTTCAGTCAAGGCACTTTTTTTTTTTTTTTTTTTTTTTTTCCCCAAACATCACAAAAGATAATCATAGTATTTAAAATCTTGGCTTCATCGAGCATGTGAAAACAGTACTGAAATAAAAATATTTTATATATTTATTTATTTTGCTATTCCATTTTGGATTACCAATAATCTTACTAGATGTCTTAATAAGAAATAGGTTAATTTTCCTACTGTGGTAGACAGTACCCAATCTTATATGCCACACTTATGGAACCTGCTCTAGGGAGCTGTATGGCACTTACTGTAAATGCACTATAAGTTGCATGCCAAGGAATCAGGTTGCTTATTACCAGATCATTTTTAAGACAAGGGATTAATGATGTCCCCCCCCCTTTTTTTTTGAATTCAAACAATGTTTACATTGGATTATTTTACATCAAATGATGCCTTCTAAGATTACCACAAAATGAAATTAATTGAACTACAGCCAGGCGTAATGCACATGTAATACTCAAAGCACTCTGATATTAAAGATGAAAAGTTGAATGTTCATATTTGCATATACATATGTAAATAAGCACATAATATATACAATTTGATTCTGTTAAAAAAAGGCCATAAACTTCACTAAAACAGTGCATTTTTATGCCAAGGGACAAACTCAGTGTAATATAAAATAGCCTTCCCTTCTTCAAAACAAATTAAATACCCAGAAATTCCTTCTGATTTCTTTTGCTCGTTGGAGGCAAACACGGAGATGTAATCATATGGATTCATAAGCACTAAGGTACACACAAAAAGACCTGGGGCATGAACAGCTCTTCACGCCTTAACTTACTGCTCCTATCTTGGTTGTTGGGAAGCGAACCAATCTCTGCCATGACCTACTAGGGAAATTCAGATGTGGGTCATGTGAGAGAATGTCTCCAAGCCCTCCCTTTATCTTGATTTTCTCTCTCAGGGCTTGATTGAGAACAGGCCTTGGTACAGCATACGTACAATGTGCTCTCATAGTTGCGGTGAATGCATTCTGCCAGAGAATCAAACAGGACTGAGGGGGGCCTGGAATTTGGAAATGTAAAAAAAGCCAAAACATTAAAAACTTTACAAATGCCCCAAAATATGCAGATGGTTGTTTTAATGCTGTGTGTGTTCTTTAACTGGGAGAACAGCTTTCCTGGGTGGCGTGGCCAAGTTTGGGCTGTATCCAGGCCCTAGGCATCACCAAAACGCACATGCAGGCACAGGGCACAGCACAGACATGCTGTGAACACAGTTTCCCTCTCCTACCTCATTTGTGCTGGTGGCACAAACTTGCTGAGCTTGTTCCTGTGGAAGCTGGTGTTAGAGAACAGAGTTTATAATTTCACATTATATTTAAAGGTCTCAGACCCCCAAATTCACTTCCAGATTTTACTGCCTTGCTGTCGGTGACTTTACAACGAGCACAGCTCCGAGCTGCCCACCGGAGACCCTTCCCGATTTCAGTGTCTCCATACATTAATGCCTCCTATACTACTATGCCAGTTGATTAAAGATAGAAAATACAGCTTCTATCATGCCTCACAGCTGATACCAAAAAGTGACGGGAAAAGCAATGCATAAAACGGGATTCAGTCCTTTCCCTCCTCCTTCTTGGGCATACATAAGCTCAGCAGAGGCAAGAAATAACGATTGGTACAGAGAGCTTGTCCTACCCTTGCACTTCAATCTCTTGATTATGGCTCCAGCTGAGTAGAGACATTTAATAGGCAAGAGACATTCAAGAAAAGGCTCCCTAGCTGGCACTGAGTTATAACCTGCCCCCTTCTACATTGCAAAGCAGGAGAACCACCCCAGGGCAGCAGCCCGTGACTCTAGGGGCCCCCGAGGGTTTCCACATGTAGAAAAAGAATGCTGTAAATCTAGGGCTGAGGCTTTACCTCAGCAAAAAGGTAGTGAGTTATGGCTCAAACTGGGGCGCTAGGCCAAGTTTCACACATGGCGTGGGCACAGGGGTGCCGTCTGTCAGCTGAGCACAGAAGTCTAGGAATTGGTGTTGAATCGAGAGGACCACTCACACTATTGAATTTTCGGCTAACTCAAAAGCTAGAATAGCACAATTATCAATTTCTGACACTGAAACGTACTTAGACTGGTACTGTCTTGATCAGTGCAAATGGCTAGAAGCAGCAGAGGGCCATTTCTTTCTACCCAGCACAAAAGCTATATTAGGAAATATGGCACGTCGAGGGAGCTAAACTACGTAAGTTTATATAGCCATGTGGAAAGACACCTCTACTTCTGAGGTATGAAAAGACACTTCCCGTTATTACTAAAGAACTGTAGAAAATAGAAAACAGGCCAATATATTAACATTAATTTCATTCTTTCTTGTCAAAAAATAGGAAAGTTTCCTAAAAAAAAAAAAATCTTTTTTCTATCAGTCAAAGCTTTAACACACAGATTTTTTTCTTCAGTTGGCAATTAGAGGGTTAAATACAGTCAGTCGTTTATGACTATATAAAAATCCTTATCTGTAAGAGAAAACACTGTATTTTATTTTGTCTTTCAATTACCCCTGCTCACAGTATATAGGTTGCCCTCAAATTATTCTTGTTTATCTTCAAACCCTGTCCGTCACACACGCATGGCACAGAGGCAGTCCGGTGCTTGAGATGCATTTCCCTTAAGGAAGCCTCATGCTGATCCTGACTAGTTTGGTTCTACCCTATTGACTTGACAGGCTCGGCGAATGCTTGGTGCAGTGTTTTGGATAATCATATGCTACGGAACCACTTGTGCAGCAGTCTCTACTTAAACAAGTGTTTAAGAATATTTCAGTTTCCTGAAGTTTCACCAGACTAACATATTGGGTTTCAACCAATCCTACCCTTTTACCACAGATGTCAACATCTATTGATATTGCCAGAGAAGCCTGTGCTGCTCCAGGACCATTTGTCCTTCAAGTGGCTTGGGCGGTACTCAGGCTTTGTCTTCTTTTTTTTCTTTCTTTTTTTTGGACTCATGAGAATAAGCTAAAAAAACAGTGCTTTTATTAAAGCATTCTTTGCAATCTTCAGAACAAAAACAATCACAGCCTCATTAATGGCTACTTTGAAATGACTCAGCGAGAAGAAAAATTGTCCTATCTAAAAGCAGCAGAATTTGCAAACTTTTATCTGCTTTATGGACATCATGTCAATACGGAGAATCTCTTACGGAATAGCTTGCTTTTCTCTTGCAATGCAGTGGGAACCTGCTTCCCTGTGAAGCCAAGCATGTAGTTCTTAGGTGGCATCAGATGGCATGGAATTTGATCAGTGGCAGTCTGTTCCCAAGCCCCACACAAAGTAGGAAGTTTTATGTCCCATGCCCCAAGCTCCAGTATGAAATTATAGATATAGACAGAACTACCCCCTAAGAAGCGCTATGCATGCCAGGAATTTAAAAGCCATCAAAACTTGATGTCCTGGTTTGATTCAGTGCTATATGTTCCTATGCAGACATTTTGAAATTATGACTTCCCGGAGTGGAGCATTCCTAGCGTCATTCCTCACTGAAATGAGGTACGTGATATCTGCTGCTGTGGGTAAACCATAAGTGTACTTTGGGAAAGAGCAACATTTCTCCACGTGAAAGTTAGCAATTTTCTTTTTATGAATTCACGTGACACTATATTTGGATTTTATGCCTGCAATATGAGAATCGCTTTCAACAGGAAAAGAAATGAAATTTAGTTTGAGTAGAAGTTAAAATACTTCATACTTCATCTGTAGAGAGTTGCTTTGCAGAATTGCTTAATATATATGTTAGACTAAACACAAAGCATTAAAATTTTAATATGGAAACAATTTCCTTGTAAAAGGTCAAAAAAAAAAAAAATCAGTACTGCAGACGGACATATTCAGATGTCCAAATAAAGTGGCATATTGAGATACTGTTGGTATCCTCATCATATGTACCCTATCGCTGGGGAACAAATCACTTCTTCAAAACTACCTGGTTCCCAGCGTGGATGGGAAAGCACGAAACGGCTTTGAGAACTCTTCTGCAGAGCCACTGCATTGGGGCAAGATTGCAATGGATGGATCGAATAACTGCAAAAAAAAAAAAAGCCATGAATGAAATGAAAATGCAACCTTCAAAAGAAGCATTTATAGACAATCTGGGAACTACAAAAATGAAAGTTACATTGAGCTGCTTAACTTATTTTTCTTTTCAAAACTGAACACTGTGCATACGTATGTGTGCAGAGAGGTGTCTACATCTGAACACAGACTGCTGTCAATAAATTACTTAGGCAACTAAAAGAGAAGCAATGTCAGTGAGGTTTATACAAAACCACTCCAGTGGCTGTGTACTGTTTATAGCTCAACACGTATAACACCCAACTGTTGTCCTGCACAAAATGCATACAAGATTCCTAATCCCCTTTTCTTATCGCTGCTGACTCCCCTCCTGTCTCCTACCAGGAAGGAACATGAGGCCGGCCGTGTGCTGTTTTACATGCTGGATTCGGCTCTGTATGTACACCATATGTTTGTACATAGGTGCAAACTTAGGTGTTTTATAAGCTAAAGAGAGAGATTTGTAATCACTATCTGACAGGCATATACATTTTAATACAGGCTTTCTTTTCCTATTTAAGAAAATCAAAAAGCAAGCCTACTTGAACTCCACTATTGGAATTAAATTTTACAATTAACTTCCCCTTATGGTGGCATTGTCCTCTGCTGTTGGTGGCTTCCCCTTCCATCCTCTTTTTCATGGGCAGAAAATGGCTTTTTTACCTGTATTTCTCAGTCAACAAGGTCTATAACCACTCCTTCCTTGCCATTACTACTTAATATTCCAAATCATCATGGGATATAGTTAGAGATCCCATAAAGAGTAGAAATGTGACAAGGGTATGTGTCCCCAAACTCTGCCTATCCTTTCCTCCAGTAGAATTTAACCAGTGGAAACTGGGCTGTCATGCCATGGTTTCCAATACCAACAACAGTGAAACTTGCAGGAAAGTTCACTATCTGTTTTTATCTTATCATTTATTTCAATATCAAAAACCTTCTAACCAGAGTTACACTGCTATTTTTGCTATATGATATGTAAAGGCTATTGAGAGGAGAAAAGGAACCACCGAACACAGATTTGCCACAGACGAAGCTTGTCCGTGCCTTTTCTTCTAACTGCATGTGCGCGTGTCCTCAGGCCCCAGCCCTGATGGATTTAACAGGCCATCCCATGCCAGACAGACAGACCACTCACAACTAACAGCCAGCAAGATGACATCACATGTTTCCTGCCAGGGAGCGACCACAAGCACAAAGCTCCTCGTGGTATCATTTAGAAACAAACTAAGCCTTGTATATGGCACTTTTTTCACACTGAGCTAATTTGCTCTGCTGTTCTGAACACCAAGCCTTGCATGCTCTTTTGGCTACGTCATTTCTACAGTCTGCCTGGGGCACTTCAAAGGCCAGGAAGATGCTCCTGAGAATCAACCGTGGGAGCAATGGCTGGATAGTCAAGCATGGAGCCAAACATGGTTAGAATTTGCTGTTTCAGGCCAAGTACCTCAAACTTATCTGCGTCCTTCTCAACTCAGAACTGGCTGGAAGCCGTGAGAAATCTGCTTTCACTAACCCAACTCCCTACGAGTTACTAACTAAAAAAAAAAAGTTTTGCATTCCACTGTAAGCTATTACCTCTGCTTGCAGTCCCAGACATAACAGAAAGTGAAAAGGCATTTTAAAACTTAGTTATAACCAAGAAATGAGTAATCACATTTCTTCATTTTCTAGAAAAGTTTAAATTGGACTTCTTCAAATTTTGGTCAACTTCCATTCATTCTTCTTTCATCCCCTCAGAATACCCAGTCTGTATCTCTACAATGTAAGATGATGACAAACAGCAGGCACCACTGACACTGGAACAGCTCAGTCATTTCTTTTTTCCTCATGACAATAACAAATATGTCATCGCATCTTGATGCATCTCCTATATTTACTGTTCTATGATTGATCTCTAGAATATCCCTCAGATCAAACTTGCAGTTTACTGAGATGCTAAAATGCTGCTGTGCATGTCGCCCTGGAGAAATTGTGTCATCATCAGGTAGCCTGAATGTTTCTAGATTTGTCCATGATATCCTTTGCACTGTTTATGTGTTCAGCTACCTGCAAAATGTACAGGATGGCTAATTTAGGAAGCTTCTTAAATGTGTGCCTTTCTTGCCCAGCAGAGAAACACCTGCAAGGCCCCGGTCAAAAGCTGCATATATTTTGGCTTCCACTCCTCTGCTTCGGAATAACCCTGCTCGACATGGCTTGAGGCATCGCACTAGGGAGCACAGAGAGGAGGCTTTCACGCTTCTGAGCTTCAGCAAAAATGCTGCACTGAATTTCTCAAGGTATCTTTTATGTATAAGAGAGCACAAGGTGTCTGGCTCTTCGCTCCCTTCCCACTGCTGCAATCCAAAGGTAACTGTAGGGAGGAACTGCTTCAGCTTGTGGGAGAGGAGACGTGAACCCACACTGCCAGAACAGGCAAGATGATCAGCAGCTCGAAAAAGCCCTGGAAACCCTGACTTACTGCATGGGGCTGCCTCTTACGATGGAGCTGACAACTTTGGGGGGCAAAAAATAAAGGAAAAAAACAATGCTGCCATCATGCCCTGCAAACTCCAGCCAGTGTGTATGAACCCATACCCTGGGAGCTAAGCAGGAATCTCCCACTCTTAATTTACGAAAAGCACCAGTAAGGACTAACCAATAAGGACTAACTAGCCAACTAAAAGGAGAGCCTAAAGAGTTAAAGTGAGTAATTCTAGACACCCCAGAAGCATTTAAAACAACAGAAGGTGGAGAAGTACATTAAAAGAATGAATCTTATTAGAGAAAAATTCCAGAAAGCAGCAGGAAGAATAAAGAGAACAGTAAATAGCATATCTGAAAATAGGAGATCAAACTCATTAATTTTCTGTTATTACAACTAACAATGGTATGTTTCTCAGAAAACCAGAGACAGAAGAACACCCCTTGCTGTCCTTCATTTACAGTCATATCCATACTAACTTGTCACTGAGACAGGAAGACAAAATTAAGACCACCT
Source organism: Tinamus guttatus (assembly GCF_000705375.1). Next base: position 374,909 of record NW_010578203.1, on the reverse strand, counting down.
ACCCTTAAGAACTGAACTAGCAACTTGTATTCCAGTTTACGATGCCAGTGTCATATTGAGTAAATAATTTTGTCTGCAAAAGGAACATTTGAAAAAACAAGCAAACAAAACCCCCCCAACAAAGCTACCGCACAGTAATAAAACCCAACCTATTTACCTCTTCATTCTTCACTTTGTGACCTCCAAAACACCACGCAATGCTACTGATGCACAACAACAGACTCATCCTATTTCAGCCATGGGTGCTTATCACGGTACTAAAATTAGAAAAGAAAATGCATTTTTATAGTGGATCAGTTTATAACATTTTGCTTACAAAAAAAAAGTCACACATCTAAGAAATTAACAGTAGCAGCAGTTTCTTTAGCAGATGGAGCTAAGTGTTTGGTGAGAACAAACACTCTCTGTATAGAATTCTCCTGCTCTCCTACCAGAGCAGAAGAAAATTCTATCAGTATTTTCAGTTTAAGAAACAAAGGAGAGAGAAAGCATTGAGAGATTTTGGAGGGTCACAAGAAGATGGAGCAAGGGACTGTCCCTTTACTTTTTCAAAAAGTTCCACTTTTTCCACTATTTCTTTTCATTCCTCTTTCTTCATCATCAGAAACTAGCAGTTTGCTTGGTTGACAGCGCTTATGTACCACATGTTTATAACACGGTGTAAGTTAGACCATTCCTATGCTTTGTATCTCTTGGACAAAAGACAGAAAACCTATTCCACAGATAAACATGCTTTTTTGGTTTTTCAAACCTGTAACTACACACCTCAGCTCTGCTCTGGAAATGAATATTCTATTAAAGTGCACTATACTCAGCTGATACAATTGCTAATAACATCCTACTGAAATATTTCATATTTTGACATAAAATGATCATTTAGTTTCGAAACATATGTTAAACAGCTCTTTCCTTTTGCCTAGAGGGTTGTTTTTACCAGCCAGGCACCAGTAATTCAGACCAACTTACACAAACATAATTTCCTGTTTTCTCTCGAAGACCTAGATATCCTTTTTACTTATCTCAGCCGCCTTCCCCACTCCCTATTGATCTTCGCTAGCTTCAGCACAGCTAACAGGGAATTCCATCCTCCTGCCTCACAAAGATGAGGGCAGTCACCAAAGATAAAAACAAGTCTCTGTAACGCAAGGCAGAATGGGCAGCGATAGCTCCGTCCTCCCCCAAGCTAGCACTCAAGCTAACTTGATTTCCCCGTCTGGCACGGCATTAACGGGAGCGCTGCCTCGGCTCATTCACGTGCTGCAGCAGGATGGGATGCAGCAGCTCTCTGCTGGCACGGGCACCTGCCCCAGGACAATTACAGAGGGTGCCTCTGCAGTGTGTTAAGAGATAGACACCTACCCTACTTCTGATGGTAGAATGTTGTAATATGAAGGCTTTTCTTCATTTAAAGAGAGTGTTTTGGGGGGAATGGGATGAGGGCTTGGTACACTAGCATCTTGTGCCTCCGTGTGAGAACCCTGCACCACTGCAGAGAACCCTTGAGGCCTTTCCCAGTACAAACAATGACTACCTGGGCTTGATTTCAAAGGCCCCAAGAATTTGTTTGGTAGATTCAGTGTATATTTGCTCCTCTCATACAGAAACATAAAGAACAGGAAATTATACTGTTGGAAGACGAGCCTTAAAGTCTTACTCTTTATCTTAGTCTATTTTCATTACAACTCACAGCCACTATGTAGATGCTTTGTGGAAAAGATGGGACTACTTTCCACTAACCCAGCAGAAGAGACTAGACTGCCGGGGAGCTGGGCTTGGTGAGCCCAGAGAAGAGAGGGCCTCAGGGGCGCCAGCAGCAGCCCGTCCAGACTGACGGGGAGCTGAGCAACAGGGCAGCACCAGGCTGCTCAGTGCTACGTGGAGGGAGGAGGAGAGGGTTTGGCCACAAACTGAAACAGAGATGCAGTGGCGGAGGCTGCATAGGTGCCATTGCTCTCCTTCCCTTACGGCTTTCAAGACCCAACAGGAGAAGGCCCTGAGCAACCTGGACCAACCTGGATGCTGATCCTGCTTTGAGTAGGAGCTTGGACTACAAACGTGCTAAGGTCCCTCCCTCCCAACCTGATTTTTTTTGGAATATCTGTAATTCAGATTCAGCGATCAGCCCGGTCTGCAAGACCTTTTATTTACTTAAGAGGGGAAAATAAGACCCTTTGTAGACCAGAGAAATTATATAAGAGAGTCAGATTAGCCAAACAACTTTCTAAGGACAGTGATTCTAAAATCACCTTCACAAAATGTCAGTGCCCATTCCTGCAGGAAGAAAAATCATGATTCTTTAAAAATCCAGCTTCTTAATGATTCAGGTGCTGAAGATCTAATTGAATTATATAACTGAAAGCTTTCTGGAGTACCTTTGACAAGGCTAGACCTCGGGTGACGTAAAAGCAATTCAATTTTCTGTGCATCATGTGCTGACTCCTCCCTGTGGGTTTCAGAATGTCTTGAAAAAACAAAATGAAATACTGCCATCCCAGCAGTGAATTGTAAAAGTGCTATTTATTCCTGAAAACACATGTTTACAATCCTAGATGGATGATGTTTAATTTATGAACATCATATAAAGTTAACCACAAAACATCCTTTTTACATAACCTTACAAAAATACTAGTGCTGTAATAATCTGCTCTCTGCACTGCTAGTCTCTTGGACACGTGTTCTAGGGAGAGGGTGATCTTGCTGATGCTAAACAACTGTTCCAGCCTGAAACTATTCACTGGACAGCCACAAAGATTTCAACAGAAACATATTTGCTGCTTGAAAGCATGTTCTTTTTTCTTTTTAGAAATTAAATATTTGTGCAAATTGACTGCGTAAGGAGAACTGCTTTTCAGACTCTCCATTATATGTGCTTTCAAATCAAGCTGAATAAAGCAAGCAATTGAGCTAAAAAAGTAAATGAAGGTTTGCAAAAGTTTGTTTCCATCTCAATGACTTTCTTAGACATTCAGGTTAGATTTTGAATCACAGAACAAACAAAAGAGGAAATTGAATGACTTATTTTTGAAAGTTTTGGGCTGAGATCAGACTTAATTTACATTGTTAAGGAAAATCTTGCTTTGGGTACTGCTTGTTTTATTCAGAATGGTGTGATATTACAAAGGTCATGAGGACCACACACCTTAAAGACTACTTCCTCTTTTGACATTGCTGTAAAATATAGTTGATTTTATTGGTCTTTAAAGTCCACATATCTTTATTGTTAGTTTACTTTTTGTCAGTAACTGTCTCAAATGTCCTGTAGAGTTTGTAGTCCATGCAAACCCTGTTTTGAGGGCTTTCTTGCTCTGCAGAACATTTAGAAGGGTTTAGCTATACAGCTGCTGCTGCTGAGAAAAGCTTCCAATACCCCAGTCAAACCAGGTGCTTGGACCTATCTAGATAATGTACGATAGTCAGAGGAGACAAGGACTCTGCAAAACTGAAGCAGAAAATTTCCAAAACACAAGAAACCATCCATATTATTACACATCTGTTTGGGAAAAGAAGCTTTCAGCTGAGTGGAAAGGCAAGCACTCACATATGCAGAAACACACACACACTCCGGAGCTCATAAAACCCACCATCAACAAATCTTGAAAAATGTGAACCTATTTACATAGAGAAATCTGAGCTTTTGTTACATATTTTTTATATCTTAAGAGAAAATCTGTATCCTTTTTTATTTGGGTTTAGCAGTCAGAGCCCAGCTACGATGGATTCACGAGATCAAAGAAAAGGCAGCACCCTTTCTCCTGGAGAAGGGACACAGAGTTTCAACCTGCTTAAAGTTAAGAAAATATTTTTAAAGGCACAAATTATTAATTGTCATCTAGACCTTTTGTCCTTCTGTGTTGATAAAGCTGGGAAGGTGGGTATAGGGAAGGTGGGTATATTATGATGCAAGGCAACTGGCAGTGAAGAAGAGTCCGTTTTCTTTCTCTGCTCCAAAAGCCACCTTGACTTCTGAGGCTCTGGGCAGCCTTCCCTTGCCTGGTCTCGTGTGTGACAGTGCACACGCGGGACGAAGCGTGGCAGCTCCAAGGAATGGTGCAGAGAGCGCCTGAACCGGGAAATCTGATGGTTCATTTGATGGCAGAAGAGGACAATACTAATGATGAAAAGCGAGCTAGAGGAAACAGTGCAGGCTGATAATAAAACAGAGGCTTTCCTGAATACTCAGGATTATAGTTGGGCACTTTTTCAGAACTTCACTGACTCTGGAAATGCAGAGAAGCGAGTGCAGAACATGAGCACTTGCTCTTGTAGAACTAGTAAAAGTTTTGTTTTTCTTTCCAAGTCATAAAAGTACTTTAAGGCAAGAACACTCTGCCTGAAATAGGAACTCTGGGAAGTTTTCCCTGGGAAGCATCATTGGGTCCACGGCAGAATTCCTCATCCAAACCAGGTGGCAGGACCCAACTGACCTCACTTTGTGGTGACAGCAGCAGGCTGGGCAAGAGGGATGCAGGATGCTGGAGAGCAGTTGTGATTCAGTTATACTGGAATCACATGAGTTTCATCCAGCTTTATGCTATTTAAATCCCCAGCTGCCAGTAGACCTTTTGAGGGTATCTGAATATTCCCTGTCCTGTTAGCGTTGATTTTATCTTTAGAGCGTTTCGTCATCTGGAAGGCTCTGTCCTTCCTCTTGTGCACTGACACATGGCAGTAGCTAATACTATTTAGGGATTCTCTTACTACTTAATCTATGGGAGAAGCTCCATATCACAAGCAGTACCAAATATAAACATACAGTTGTCTACATAAACAGCTAGAATTCATAAAAGATCCTAGGCAGACAACCTATCTAATCCTTAAATTTCAGCTTTCCTAGCGAGCTCACTATTTCTTGACTAAGTTTGTTTTTAATGAGTTATGACAACTAAATCAATCTTTGGACTCAACATCATAAGAAAAATGATCCATCTGTTGAATAACTTTCTCAGTTCCGCCTTCCCAAAAGCAAGATTCAACATACCCACACTTTTTTTTTAAATAACGCTTACAATCATTCATATCAATAATGCCAATAATTCCACTTAAAAGGGCTATAACCAGAAAAGTTAACATTGGACTTAGAGACTCAGTTTTCCATTACAGTTCTTACTGTTCTTCTATATTATCAATTACAGGTATTTGCTGCTGATCTTTAGCTAGTTATCCTTAATGGATACACTTTCTTAGCATGACAGAAGAATCTGAAAAGCAGCTATTTATCTCATATTTTGAAAAGTAAATAAAAAGAGACCCATACAATAGAAAATACTTACAGGAACATTTCCTGTAACCTAACTCATGCCCAAGAGAACATCTCTGAAGTCATGTGTACACCTCTGCATTACCTGTTCCTGAAGGAAGTCGCCTTAAGGATTTCATCAAAATAAAATGGATGCGATTTTAACATAAGGAGGGAAGAGCAAGGTACATGCAAAGCAAGCCACATAAGCATAATTTGCAGGAATTGGGACACAGGACTTACTCAGCTAGAGAACATTATGAAGGAGAATGGACTCACAGAAATAAACAAAAACATTTATGATCATAGGGAGAGAGGAGAGGGATGGTGGACACATTCCCCTAGGTTACATAGAACTTCAGCATCAAGTTCTTTTTAGGGACATAGATGTTTTGATTTTTGGATTTGAAGTCCCTCAAAATACTGGAGGACTGTGTGCTTTCTATATTAAACATGGGAGAAGCAGATGGAGCAGACATTCTTTACTGGGACAAACCAAGAAAAGGAAAACAGATTTCTCCCAATGATTTTGGGATTTATATATGCCCCTGTTATCCTAGCTTTGTCAGTAGAGAAATTTATGTTATACTACACCTTTGAAAACACATATAAGGCCTTTCAACAGTTAACATTTAACACTTTTCAGTTTGCAACATCCTGACAATATTCCGCATTATTCAGTATTTGGTTAATGAATGAAAACAACAGACTCTGCTGGCTGGCTTGTATATTCTGCTGCACCTCTGCTGAAGTAATTCACACATTTACATTGCCTGCTTAAACAACCTGTATGACGTAGTAAAAGTATGTATTTTGCATGTCAATAGAAGAATATGCAAGCCAAAGCATACACTAAATTCAGGAACGGAAAGAGGACCCTCTGACTCCTCTAACCAACTTTGACATATTTTTTCATAATTACTTTGGTCGAATTGGATGTTACACTCACAAAATATGCTGCCCTTCTGAAAGCCCAACAAATAAAACTAGCTGCCAGAACGCCCTACAGAAGTCATAAAACATAATAAAGGATGCCAGGATAACAAAAATCAATGTGTTCACTTTATAGTTATTCATGTTCAAGAATACTAGTCAGAACTACCTGCTTGTTGAGCATACAGGTTTAAAAAATTTCAAGAAGCTCACATAAATTACAGATTTTTGTCTTGTCCTGATCTGACATATGTAAAACATACATAGTTACCTATCCCTAATAGAGACTGCAAAAGATAGTATATAATCATGCACTCAGATATTATACAATCAAAAAAGAAACCTTTTTTTTTCTGCTTTTAGAAATCAGATGTCTCAGCTGTGTAACAGTGGGGAGAAGCATGTACAGTTACCACCTTTTTTGTAATTACTTCTATTTGGTACATTTCAATGTGCAATTCATTAAACAAAACACATGTTTGTAAGTATAGATAAACATGCATGTTTTCTTTGCTTAACTGCTTTATGAAATTTCACTTCCTTTATCATCTTCTCTCACATTTACACTTCTCATCTTCTACATATTGGGTCTGGACATCACACGAAAAATTCACTGGTTAACCAGAAACTACAGCCATTTAAAAAATAAGATAATTACCACCTATCTCTTACGGGCAACACTCCTGCTTTAAAAATAAATAAATAAATAAAATCTTTTGAATTATTTGTGCAACTGAATCAGGGCATTGAATATTTTTTATCCAGTGTAAACCCAGATCTTTTCTGCTCTGCTTTCTACTCGTCTCTACTGCATTTTATCAAAGACCATTGGTAAAATGGTCTTGTGAGCTCTAGCTCACAAAGGTTATTCTGAATTCTAATCCCACCCTACACAGCATTTGCCATCCCTCCCTCCCCACTTGATGACCCTGGTTAAATGTCAATTTCCAAACAGTCCGAATTCAACCTTTGCTTACTGTTTTTAAGCCACAGATTCCCTATCTTGTTTCTGAGAATATCTGATACAACACTGCATAAAGCTCTGCTTAAGTCAGGATGCACAACCTCTAATGCTCCCTGCTGCTTCTTAGATCAGTTTGCATGTTGAAGGAACAAATTGGATTCATGGATGCATGTTTATCTTGATGAGTTTTTCTTGATGCATGTTGAGGCTGTGTTTTCACATCCTTCTTGACTTCTAGGAGGTCACAAACTGGCCATTCATTCTTTATCTTTCCAGGCAGCAAAACCTAGCTAGCCAAAGCACCATTCCTAGGGTCCTATCCTCCTTGTTGGAAATGTTACCCTGTTTCTTTCCCTCCAGTTCTTTGGGCTGCAGTTACTCACTAGAGATGCTCAAAGATTGTCACTCATCACTGAAAGACTTGAGGAGTATGACTCTACCAAAGTAGAGTATGGTAGAGTCACTACATCTGGCTGCATGCTTTGAACGTATCCAATTCATATATTCTTTATTCCATTCTTTCCCTGGCCTGGCGGGTGTTTCTAACATAATATCACTGAGTAGTTTAGGCTAGATAGAAGCGCTGGAGGTGCTTCTAATTTAGTGTGTTTTTCCTCTTTAGTTCCATTATTTATACATCAGCCAGACAGCAACCACAAATCATCACAATTAAAATCAAAATGCCTTATTTATATTTCATGACTACTATCAATATTCTGAGATTAATGGAAAACACGAATTCCATGAATACTAATATGAAGCCTCATACTAAAACTTCATTATCTAAAAACCGCAACATTTAACATTTCAAATGGAAATCTATTGTTTTTGATATACAGTGCCTCTCATTAAAAAGAAAGCTGAAATAATTCAGTACAAACAAATTTTCTGAAGTTCAGAAATTCCAGCATATTTAAAATTGTGCAAGTCCACAAATGCTATTTTTTGTTATGTGAACATAGCGCCTCTTCACTTACAGAAATGGTGTTATTCTTCCTTTCACTAAAATAAATATTGAACACAGAAGAACTCAAATGTTTACACAACAGGAAACCTGATTCTGGCACCAATAGCAAGAGATACGGTAGCAAAGAGAAACAACAAGTTTCTGTAAGTTTTATTTCTTTTGGAGTTTGTCTGGGATGTCTGAAAGCTCACAAGTACAAAACAGTAAATCATATGCAGCTTTTTTTTTTTCTCCATCCATTTTTGCCACAAATCAGATCGCTTTCTGCAAAAGACCAGCGAAATTAAACTCTTCAGTTTTGCGACTAAGCCCTGAAATCTGTGCCACTTCCAGATTTTGTGAAGATTTATTAGGCATGTGTTATTAAAAAGAAAAACAATTTTTTCTCCCAACACTGCAGAGAGTTCTCTGATTCGCAGTGGATCTGCTGCCTGGGATGCGGTGCTCCACCACCGTGTCTAACCAGCTCCAAGGATCAGAGCCCTGAGAGCAGCCCCTGTGCCTTGCTCCCCACTGCAGTGTGTGACAGCCTTTCATCACAGTCCCCCCGCTGCGAGTGTTCACCTGCGGGTAGCTACATTCACTACCGAGTGGGCATCACCCTTCACGCAGGAGGGCTGCCTTCATGTTCCTGAATAAGGCCCATGCAAACACATGCACCAAGAGCCCACTGCAGCTTCCAGAGCCTGGGGCAAACTAATTATGCAATTACTCTAAACGAGATGGACCTTCCCCACGCACCTCCTTGGCATCTGGGAGCATTTTCTATGTGTCACAATTTGGCCCTACCATGGGCTCAACTGGCTTTGGCTACCTCTGGCAAGGGATCTTTTAGGCCTCTCTGTTTTTCCAGCTCCACGGCTGAACTGGGATCACTGGCTTACAGGTCTCCCAGAGCATCCAAGCCACTTGCTCCAGGGTACCTACTATAAATTACACCCCCGCTTGCAGGTTTACTATGTCGAGACAATGGGTTTTCCCCACAAAACAAAGCAATAAAGCCTAAATCTGAGTTAATGGGTGCAGTTATCTAGAAGCATAACAGTACTAGGTAATGCAAGTGGCAGTAATTTTCAAGCAAAGATGATGAGCACCAGGGAATTATACGAAAGTTTGTGAAAGACAGAAAGAAAAGCCAGGCTAGCTCTGAGTTTACAGCTCATACAATGGATTCACAAATACTACGTATGCATATATAGACATTGCCAAGTTCCAGCTATTAATCTTTTTCCTCTCTTTCTATAGGTTAATTCCATAAGAACATCTCCCTTCCTCCTCATACGCCAAGTTTAAATGTCCTGTTTTTATGCTATGTGTTGTCCCAAAACAGTACAGCTGTTCAGAAAGAAATTTAGCATATAGTGTGGAATTTTATTCTAGTCCTAGTTTATGGTTCCAAAACAGTGGCAATGAAGTACTTGCTATGAAATTTCTGCATGGCTAAAAATCTTGGCCTTCTTTCAGAAAAAATCTAGCACTCCAGATTTTCAAGACAAGCAGAAGCTGTTTTTCACTGATAAATGGGCATTTGAGAAATGTTAAAAAAATGTTAGCAAAGAGCAGAAACTGGAATTTCCACATGTGGATATTTGTATATAGTGAACAGGTATTTGCTCTGGAAGTACTCATCTGGTTGTCTCACACACACTAAGCAAAATAACATTTTTGACATAAGACACACCAGACTAACACCTGCAGCATCTAATATATACAAAACACTTTTAGGGAGTATTTCTTCTCAAATGATCAAAAAAAAGTTGCATGTTAAGAATGTGAATTTACGGCTTGCCCTCAGGGAGCTGTACAGACACACGCAACGTGACGCTCAGTCTACCAGCCTGAGAGAAAGCTGGTTTTCTAGGTCTGGCCTACCCGCAGAGCGCAGCTTGGCTGCAGGACGGTGTGAGGTGGCCTAGCTGAGGGCACAGGCAACCCAGTCAATGATCCCCGATCCAGAGGGACCTCAGTAAAGTTGGAGAACATGTGGATGCTGTGTTGAATAGGAAACAGTGGTGCATTCTTGCTGCAAATACGGCAAATCACACACGTGGCCATGTCAGGAGGATCAAGGGCCAGCAGACTGAGGGAAGTTACTACCCCTACTGCCCCTACCCAGCACTGTCAAGGCAGATCTGGACCCTCTGCTGGCTCCCACCTCAAGGGAGGACCTGGAAAGGATCCAGCAGGCCAAGGGCCTGGAGCAAATGCGCTGGGAAAAGGGTTACAACAGCTGGACTTGTTTGATCTGGCAAAGAGCAGGTGAGAGAAAAATGTAAGGGTTACTTCTTTGGGCAGGGCGGTCAAGGGACAGTTACAAAGGCTAAAAATGATGCTGCCAAACAATTCATTAGTGCAACAGAGAATGTAACAAGAGCCAAAGGCCCAAAATTGTGGCCTGGGAGAACAGAGGAGGTCACAGCCCTTCTGGTCTTGGCAGCTTTCAAGACTCAACTGACGTGTCCTGCTTCAAGTGTGTTGGAGCAGCGAACTCCAGGGGTCCCTTCCAACTGGCATCTCAACACTTTTTATCTCTGAAAGAAGGGAACTCTCTTGCAGGTTGTTTTCCTGACTTCCCTCCATTAGTGAATGTTTCAAACTATAATTCAATATTCTGTAATTAAACATTCATTAAACATTTCCCACAGTGAGTGAGCTAAACTCTTTGCACAGTCTGCAAAAAACAGAAACCCAACTCAGACCAAACTACATGAAAACATCAAAGGCTTTTTCCAGTGACTGCACACTGGTCTGTGTTTTACCAACAGCAGACTCCCCTCCCAGCAGATGCGGGATGGACTTGGACAATGCAAAAACCCTTCTCAACTACATCACCATCAAGAAGCAACTTTGAACAAACAAAACACACCTCTCTTCATATTCTTTCTCATTTCCACTCCTGGCACTCTTATTTTGTTCATATAGCTTTTGCCACCTGGGGAAATTCTTTGCTCCAGTTGTCATTCATCCCAAATTTCAGCATCCTTTGGAGGGTGCAAGCAGGGCAAGTGCTGAGGCTTCTAGGTAGAGACAGCTTCCAATATACTTCAGTTACCTTTCATCACATGTGTATTTTGATATCTTTCATGTAAAGACTTTCACATCTGAATATGAAATAAGAGAAATTTGTATTTCTGGAGCATTTCCAGCTCACAAATTCCTGATTCCAGAGGTAAGGGTGTGGAAGGATGTGTAAATATTTGCTGAATAGTCTAAGGCGGTCCAGTAGAAATATTCTCTCTCCGGCATTTTGACACCAAGTGAAAAGAACTCTGAATATCATTATCATTAAAAAATTAGGAAGAAAGGATTGTCCACACTAGCTAAGCCTTGAGATCTTTTCTTTTTTTGACCTATACCTATAAAAAAATTTACAGCAAATTAATTTTGCTCTCTGATGGCAAAGTTTGTTTTTCCTGAAGTCCACATGTGTATGGAAGGCTGTATGTTTTCTGATAAATAAGCTCATTTTATATATATATATATGTATATATGTACATATGCATATATGTATATGTATGTGTATATATATATAAAAACATGGCCTTTTTTTCCACTACAATTCTAGTTTTATTTCACCCATTGCCTGGAACACAATTGCCATCACTGCACAGTCACTCTTGCTGAACTGCAAAATAGAACACAATTAAAAATAAATAAGTAATTTCTCACAGAGGAATTCAAAATTTGCAAAAAAAATGTGTCAGATGAGCACATTTAGTGGACAGGAACCACCCTCCCACCCCCCAAAACATCCGCACCAAAAATAGTTACCAGATGCAGCCATCTGTACAGAAGAAGGATATAGGTCAGAGGGGCAAACACATAGCTGGTTAAGAACAGATGGGCTTTTGGTTCTTTGAGAATTTGTTTTGGTACTCTCTGTATAATGTATTTAGATAAACAAGTGAGGGAACCCATTGAACCACCCAGCACATATCAGCCCTGTGGACTGCATCAGAAATAAGGGAGTAAAGAGGGTGTTTCTGAACATACTGTTGGCTGAACATATTTCAGAAACAAGGGAGAAAGAGTGGAGGTGGGGATAAGACTTGTGTTCAGGATGAACAGGATTTTTTTTTTCTTTTGAAAACTCTTCCTGCTCTGCTATCTTTTAAAGGTGAACAGGTAATCAAGACAGAAATATATAAAAAAAGGAGTAAAAAAACACTATATAGTGAATGTGCTTAGCCTTAATTCTTCCTAGATTTCCAAAAACTCCAGTAATTCTTCCTTTTCAACCAGTCCCTAGCCATGTCTATTGTAGAAGTGCAACAAAGACTTAAAGCTACTACTCCTACTACAAGTTTAACCAAGACTTTTGTTACTTTGCATCATTTTTTACGTATAAACTCAAGCCTTTGTTAGTATGCCTGCCTCCTACACTTCCATTACACATTCCTGAAACAGGCCCTACTCAAGCTAAAGAAGAATCAAGAACAAGTCGGAAAAGAAGCAGCTTCACAATGACCCAGATTCATGCCATCTTATCTGGCTAACATGAAAACAGGCAGTCAGCACATCTAGAAACCTGGCATCTCATGAGTGCAATAACACTCATTTTTGCCAGAACTAAAAAGTACCTTAACTTTGGGAATACAGTGAATTGCATGTCAAGAAGCGTCACTAGCAACGTACTAATTGAAAGCCCAGTCAGCACAACGCATTTTTGTTTAAGAAGAAATTGATAGCAAATATTTGATCCTCAGATGTGCTTACTAGCATTAAAAACCACAAATGGGCACTTTGCTCCCGTGCAAGGCAGCACTAGTAGACAACACAGGAGAGAATTTCTGATTCTTTCTAGAAGAATGTACTAACTTGCACATACTTACAAATATATACAAATATATCATCTGTTAATAGATACGGGTAGCAAAACTATGCAGGCTGGATCACTGGATGCTCTACTGCCTTCCCTGGCCTCTCTGTATCACCAGCTGCAGGCAACCGTGAGTGTGCCCAAAATATCAGTGGAGAAGGTTTAACGCCAATATAGCATGTCAGCACATACATTCTTACATAAAAAGAGAGGCAGAGCTGCTTTCTGTATGATTCTAGAAAATTTTATGTACATATTACAAAGATTTTTGTTCTGTAAGCCTGTGTGTATAACAAAATATTTCTATACCTATAGGCTTCCCTTATCCTTCTTTCTCTTCTTTTTTCTCCTTTCAACTCATTAGCCAGAGCTATCATTTCCATCTCTCTCCGTGAAAGAGTCAGTCAGTGGATGATCAGAGCTGATGGAGAGGAATGACACAAAGCAAGCAGCATTGTTCTAGATGCTCAGTGTTGGGTGCCTCTTCTTACAAAGGCCTTCACATGGTTCTGAAAGCCAGTAGAAGTCTTTGAGGACCTCCCAAACCCTTGACTGCCTAGTGGCAGAGTACTGATAATCCTACAAAAATGGGAGTCAATTCTCCAGAAGAAAGCTTTCAAATTCCCTTCATGTACTTGTGCATAAATGGCAAATCTGATTTATTTGCTAATGCTAGTATTTCTCTCAAGTGTAATGCAGTTAGTACTATCTACTGCTACTTGACTGATTAAGCTTTGGTCGACTCTGCCTAAGTGGTAGATCAGTGAACCACGCTGGGCACCCCGTACTTCCAGTCACCAGATTGTGCAGGTCAGGAGCTGCCTCCCTCTTCCTACCTCTACTCTGGTTTTGCTTCCAAGGGAACCAAAGTTAACGAATAAGGAGTCTCATTCTGACATATATCTGGGGTCCCTCTCTAAACACAGCTGCTATATAAAGCAATTTGATTTCATGCATCAAATAGCTGTTAAGCTTTACTATGTAAAATCACAAATGGAATCACCAGACAGTTCTAAACTACTTGGTTAAAACAGGTTACCCTGCATTTATTGTTACACTGTAAAGTAAGAGGGTAAGCATTTTCTCATGTACTCTGCTTGGCTTTCATTAGCATCCTGACCATCTTCCATGTTTGGTAATCTCTGAGGATAACATTCACGTGGAAAATGATCATCTGCTCAAACTCTGTTTAAAGAAACTTAATAAAGTAAATCAAATGGATAGCACCATTACTCATCTGCAATTAAAGCTGTTGCTGGTTGGTCTTACAAAAAAATAATTTGTTTTATTTTGAAAGACAAATGCTTTTTGTGCCTGGCTGCCCAAGGAGTAATAAGAGGTTCAGTTCTCTAAGTTTCTCAATGCTGCTTAAAGAAGGAGAAAGAAAGAGGAACAATAAGACAAAAAAAATGGCCAGGAAGCATTTGTATGTGGAGCCTGAGTCATCAGGTGTCACAATCTAGAGAAGGCAGGCTTTTTTTTTTTTTTTTTTTTTAAGATAGACAGCACGAAGCCCTGTGCACCATTAACTCCTTCTATCTTTACAACTATGTGAATTCAAATAGGAAGAGGATAATTTGTGAAGATCTCCCATGCTCTGAATCATTCTTATAAATTCAGATCCAGAACCATCTGGTAGTTTGAGTCAATCCAGGCTGCTTAAACCCTCACCAGTGCTGGCTCCTGTGCAGGAAATCTTCTTTGAGCTTGCCATCTATCTCCCTTCAGAGATTTTTGGCCTAGTTCTTCATTCAGGTACCATCTGCAGCATTGCACCCAATTTAACAACCAACTCTGTGTAGGGGGGACCAAAAACCTGCAGTGGATTTATTGCATGTATTTCAGGCTCAAGTATGTCTTTGATGCAACATTTACCCAGCACATCAAGCTTCATGGGTAACACATGGCAGGTAGTGCTGTACTAGAACAGCTACAGAGACACTATGACTTTGATTCCTCCTGAACAGGAGTTTCAAATCCTCTGTCATGCTCCAAAACTCAAAGTAGTCCATAGAGAAGAAAACTGGATAGAGTACGTTACCAGCTAATTTCCTGAAAACAGCTGACTTCTTACAGAAGCAGCAAATTTCACCTGAGACGAAGAATGTTTAAAAAAGGTCCAAGAGCGCTATAGCAAACAAAGTCTCCAGTCTGAGAACAGCAGAATATGACACCCATAAGGAGTGAGATTTTGCTCTCTTTATAGCATTAATAAAAAAAGAAGTTTTAGCAATTCTTTCATATTAACCCACTCAATAACACCAGTTATTAGACAACACAACAGTTGGTTGCTTCAAACATAAATGCAAGCTGTGTGTATACTTACATGATTCTCCAAAATATCATTTATAGTCATTAAACCAGAAATGGAAAGTTCATTTCTTTCCAGAAAGTGCTTCAAATATATAAGTCCTCTTGATGTGCTCATGATACTTAATCTACTCGCTTGTAGAATTGTTTTTAGACTGTCACAAAAGGAATGAAGAGAAATTTCACTACAAACACCATAAAGGTCTAATATGCATCTAGAAAATACAGTAAATCTGCCCTGAATAATGCATACAAGTTCATTTCTTCAATTAAAGGAAAATTGGACGAGTCCCAGACAACTCTTTAGGAATCTATCACTCATCTTGGTAAGGAAATTGTTGGAAGGTGCTAAGTGGGGTCTCCTGATATTAAAATGATTAGTATGGTAGTTGTGCATTTAACTTATTTAATTTGATGCCACTTTAATAAATCATATATTCATATATGCCTCTCCACTCTACAGTATATAAGTAACTACATATAACAGCATATACATAGAAAGAAAAGAAACATAGATCAATAGATAGACTAATCACAAAGGAGTGCAATTAAGAATCAAGCAAATTGAAACTTTGCACTAAGGCAATAAGACAACTTTCTTTAGCATGAAAGATTACAAAAAACAATACATTTAATTTTGCACATGGTGATATGCTTCCACTTCATTTTATTTTCTATTTAAAAATCAAGTGTTGAGTTCTTGACCCTACAGATTCATATGGAAATCAATACCACTCTACTTAAGTCAGCAGCCAAGACTATGCTGTTATATCAGTTCTGTCATTCACATTGCCCTGAAATTTTTTAATTCTTTCCCCTCATATCTTTAAGTTCAATATGCAGTGAGCCTTACTGCAAAAGAAAATTATTTTTATCAGACCATGAAGAGGCCAGGATCATCTTTTCTTTCATGTCCTTTCTTTGGTGCTTTAGTGCTTATATGGATTAGATGGGATCTTTTATATCCACCAGAGCTCTAGAACCTAAGAGGTGACCCAACGAAACACTCCTCCTCCTTACAGACGGGTAGGAAATTACAAAATATATTGGTCAAGCACGGGAAGAGTTTCCTCTTGTTTCTGTTGTCATCCTAAATTCCCCTTTTTTGAGTGCACTAGGGAGCGAAAAGATCAATGGGTAACTCTCGCACTTGTTACCCAACATTTCCTCAGTCCAACTGAGTGTAAGGAACAGAACAGCTTTTTAATGGACCAGGAGCCCAAATGCCATTATAACCCTGCTCGAGAACTGGTTTCTAGCTGACAAATAGAACAAGCAGAGCCACTGAACCCTTAGGCAAGCAATATTCTCATCTCCACTCCATCACAAACGTCAAAAAATAATGGGATCTCTTGAAACTGTGCCAGAAGTGAGTCTGTGTGACACTGAGCTGATGAATTAACTCAACCACATATAAAGCAGGAGGCAGGATACTAAAATATGCAGAAAATTTCACCATTTTTGTTAGCTTTGCAGACAAGATATTGAAATTGAACCACTCAATCTGAATTTGCACTGGTCGTAACTCCAACACATTTTCAATTCAGTTAAAAATCATGCTGTATTTTATTTCTTTGTATGCACCATAGACATACATGTCTACTGCGATCACACACTGAACACACGAAGGTGTACAACAGGCAATGTTCTGTGCGTGCTACAGAAATACTGTTGTCATAGTATGATAGAAGAGTTCTTAACTCAGCAGGACACATAAAACATCTTAGAGCGGGGAAAGACAAGGCAGTATTAAAAATAATAAAAAATTAAAAAAATTAAAAAATAAAAAAGCTCAATCACATTACGGTATCAATATATATCATTGCATTGAAAGGGTCCTAGTGCTGAAGAGGGAAGTAAAGGATAAATATACAGGTGCAGAAAAGAGCAGATGAAAAGGGTTTCCAGAAAGTATCTCCTTTTCAAGTACTACTCTTAAATCCTTACCAAAGACTGCCGAGAAATTTCTGTTATCTCAAAATTACCTGCAATGCAAACAGCATATGATGCAGGGAGGACATGTCATCTAATCATATTTCACATACGCATTTTATGAGACTAATGAAGTGTTTATTTATTGGCATCTCCAGCAAGATGCGCTGAGTTTGAAAGCAGAGTTTAGGTGCAGAGGGCAGGGGGAGGCGGTGCTACTGCAGTGAGGCCAGAACTGAACGCATGCATACAGAGCTGTATCTTTCACCGCCCTGTGCCTCAACAGCTGTGCCAGGACAAATAAAGCAGCACGCCACACACTGGCTAGAATAAAACCTAAGGTTGTTCCGTGCATTCAAAGTGATTTGTAACTCTCCCTCTTTCCACTCAGCACACAAGCAGACGCCAAGAAAATCTACGCGAGACCCAACTCCCTTCATTTCCTTCCTTCCCTTCCTGTACAATAGCAACAACAAGGAAAAGGTGGGGGGCTTAAGAGCCAAGAAGCGTTTCAAGCTCCCAAGTACCCGCAGCCCTGACTTTAGGAAACGGTGATGTGGCGCTTCATGAAAACGGTTTTTCAGGTGCTTCCTGTCTCTGTGCTCCTCAGAAAGCTGTTCCAAGCAGGACCGGTGAGTTATGGTAGCTGCAGTTCAGCACTGGTGATGGGGGAGATGTACGGCACCAGCCAAGGATGGAGGCAAGGAATCAGAATGGAAGTGTGCAACCCTGAACTGCAACTCCCAGGAGAAAAGAAAACAGAGCGGCTTTTCCAAATTACCACACGGTCTTGACACAGAAAGAAGTCTATTTGCACAGTAAGATTACAAACATTGTGTTAATAAAAAAATCCTATCTTACTCCCGAGAAGTGATCTCATTGAGGAAGTAACAGAAGGATTGTCCCTCATTCTCCTCCTTTTAAAACAAAAAGCCCTAGAGTGGCATCTTGCCATTGATCCATCTGTCCCATCAACAGCAGATATCACCGCCAGATCTACCGAGTCACAGCAACATAAACTGCCGGATGCTATGAGGAGCACAGCGATAGCACCTACACTTTGCTCTCCCAAACACACAGGATTTAGACCCTCTTTTTGAAAGGCATTCTTATGATGAAGGAAAAAAACAAAAACAAACAAACAAAAAAAAAACAAAAAACAAACAAACCAAAAAAAATCCAAAAAAACCCAGAAAAAAACCACCACCCATAATATTTCTTTTAGCAGAGTTCCTACAAAAAACATATATAAACCATCATTCTCTTCTAATTCAGCTTGACTTGCTCTGCCCAATAACATGTCTTTTTTTTTTTTTAATTATTATCCATGGAAATTGGTTATAGATGAAGAGTTTAAAAGATCATGGAAAACTCAACTGCAATACAGGAACTGCTGGTTAGACTTTTGCAGAGCATGATAGCAGTTAGTAAGGCTGAACAAAACCTAAATAACCCAACATGGTTAACCCCAACAAATTCTGTCTTTTTATACTGCAGGGGGAAAGAGAAGGCTTTGAAGAGTACCATAAAAAGGTAACCTCTTAGTTACATTTTGGGATGGCAGAACATAAGCAGCTTCAAGCACAGTCACTGCTACTGTGTTTGTAGCCGTGCACTAGAACGTACTTCAACACAACCCCACCGAACCAGATGCTGGCCAGGATTATGACTCCCACACATCACCCTCTGAAAAAGGCTCCTAAAGAAGATCCCTTCCTCCATACAGACAGGGAACTACAAAAAGAGATGGTCTCAGAAACACTTTTTTTCAGTTGAGTTAAGATTACTTCAAAGATTTTAGAAACGTCACATTTAACTCAGAGATAGGTAACTCATATTTGAGATCAGAGGGAAAGCGTTAGACCCTATAAAGGTCTACAGCCTTCCTTGCAAAGCTTTTCAAAACAAACAAAAAAAACTATCAAAGATGGTATGAGATCTTTCACTTCTCTGAACAACTAAGCCTACTTTCGTTGGGTGTTTTTTTTTTTTTTAAAAAAAAAAAACCCTCTTATTTCCACAGATGGAAAGAAGAGTTTCAGTCAAGAACTTCCTTCCAGAAATACTTCTTTCATAGGTTGACTTTCATTGGAAAAAAAAAAAAAAAAGAAGAAGAAGAATTCCACAAGAAGCTTTCTGAACTCTAGTCCCTAAAATATCAAACAAAACCTATATTTACTGGCTCCAACAACTAAATAGCTGTCCAGAAAACACAGTCACATGCACAGATCCTGCCCTGCTAACTACATTCTAGAGCAAAGCTGTATTGCAGAGAGTCAGGAATTTGTAGGAATTATATATTTCTCCATGGACAACTGAAGCTTATACAGAATCTCTGAAACTGAAGTCTGAAGACAATAATTTTCTTAAGGGCTGTTGCTCTGAAATATGTCCATTTGGTTGGGCTTGGTTCTTTGCTCAAAATACTGCAGTGAATCCTCACAACCGCACTAGGCTGGATCACGTGCCTGCTCAATCAAAACCTTTTTCCCTGTGCCAGTGTCCAGCAGACCCCAAAGATTAGTAAGAGAGCAGACACAGGTTGGATTTCTTGAGGGAGAGGAGTTTACCCCAAGCACTCTCACCAATTTTAAGGGAAAAGATTTATTGATTTGATTTCTAGCTATTTAGGAAAAAAAAACCATTGAGAGTTGCAAGTAAAAGTGCGGTCCAGCTCTGTGTTTCTCCACACAGGCTTTCAGTATCCAGCACATCCTTTTGCGAGCGGTTCCGCACTGTGGAGCCTTTGCCTAGTATCCACCAACCCTCGTTCCTATATGAGGAATAACCCCAGGAAAGCATCCCAGTGACGCTCCAAGAATTAAAAGCTGGAGGAAGATTCATTATACTCTATAATTACTCATCCACATTCTAGGTATATAAAATTCTCACTTATTTTATCTCACTATTAATAGGTAGAAACCTAGGCAGAATCCTCCAAAGTTGTGAGTTTTTGCCTAATTATAAACCATCGGGAGAGCCCCAAGGCATTTACAAATGTAATGGTTTAGCCAAGTCCATCATGAAATACAATGTGATCCAGCAACATACCTTGTCATTCAACAGAGCAAAGCCCTCTGGTGAGACACCTGGCCTTACAGTCACATGAATTATTAGTTACATAATGAAGAATAACCCTATTTTCAATTCCAATTTGTCACCTTTTTACTTCTCTTCATAAAGAGTTCCCTGTTGAGATGAATGTGTTTCTAAAATACTGCCACAAATTTTATTTAGCTATTTACTTTGTGCAGGTGAGAGAAATTAGAGGAACTTTTCTAAACGCTGCCATTGCTTTCGGCTATTTTTGCAATCAACATGTGGAGTTTCATGCATAGGTGGAGCATGAAGAGCTCAGATAAAACACTGAAAACACTATCTCTAAAACTTAACACAACCGATTCAAAGAGCAGGTAGGACTGACAACTGTTTTTATAACAACTTGAACTAAATCTCTGGAATTGTGTGTCTGCAATATTTGAACGGACTGGAATCTGCACACTCAGGGTAATTTAGTCGGGTCATTTTATTTTTTCCCTTTAGCTCAAAGCTGCTAAAAATCCCTGTGCAGTTTGCGGAAGCAGAGTGAACAATATGTCTCCACTAAAACGAATGAATTACTGAACTACACAAAATTCAGAACTATAAAGTGCCTTTAATTCTTAAACTGTGCTAGTTAGTAGTGATGCTATTAATAACAAAGCACTGAGAATCCTTGTCTCAGTCAAATTCATTTCACTCAAGCAAAAAGTCAGTTTACTAGGATTGCTCCTGGGAATGGACAGAATGCGATTCCATATATACATATAAATAATATATTTTAAAGGTATCAACACAAACTATATTCATAGAGTGCAGCACTTATGAAATAACCTTAATTGAATACCCAGGTATTTTTCTTTAACAACACACACTGAAAAATCATTTGTTTCATGAGTAAGAGACAAATTGTCCCAGGGCCAGAGCAGAGCCCCTAAATAAGAGTAGTTTTCCAGTCAGCTGGAGGTTATGCCTGTTCTGGACAACTCCACTGTAAATGCTTGCTTAAAGCATTCACTTCTAACCAACTATCTCACACTTTACTTATAAATGATTCTGACACTCACTGGCACAAAAATTATCTGGGACCACCAAAACAACAAATATAGACAAGAAAAAAAGATATTCTATTCTTACTAGGCTTAAAGCATTAGGTTTAACTGACTTCTCCCCTGCCCCCACCTCTTTTTAATGTTTTTAGAAAGGGATGGAGACAGAAACAATTTATCACCTTGCTGTCAGCACAGCTTAGAAAATATTTACTACATTGTAAAACATCTTTATTTAAGTCTCCAACTTGGAATCAAAGTTTCCTACCTCTCCCGCCTGTCAAGAAGATAGTACTAATCCACAAAACAAGAATATCTTCCAAACTCACTGGAGAGAGGGGATAAAAGGAGGAGCCTGTACTTTGAGCACAATCCCTTTTAGCTAGCTCTTTCACTTTTTGACAGTTGAATGCTAGTGATTTAAAGAAGGTGGGTTTGTTTGTTTGTTTGTTTGTTTTCTCTAAGCATAAGCCTTATTACTGGTCCTATTCCTTTCCACTGCTTACAAATACTAACCTGTGTGAACAGAAAGATATTGGAATTCCTGATTATAGGAATATCCTTTGCTTTAAAGGATTTTCAGCTGCAGCTCACATGATGCAGAGATTTTTAGAGCCATAAATTTAATCTTATTATTATGGGATTCAAGGATTCTGATTCACAGATTTTTATCTAGATTTTCCAAAAGGATTCAGTTACATTGTCTTTGCCGTATTTTAAGGGGTCATCTTCTGCACTTCTAGCAGTGAATAAGGGTTTTGCAAGAAGGCTTCAGAATGTGAACCAGAATGAAGAAAGAGGTGCCTCATAAGTACTGTGGGAACTAGACAGTTACCCTGTTGATACTGTTGAAACACAAAATTAATGTAGAGAAATCCTGTAAAATTACATATAAAGGGGGGACAAAAATCCCAGAAGGAAGAATTGGCATGGCTCTAACTGATAACATATCTGTAGTTTTTCCCAGGGGTTGAAACCAGCCCCGCCCCACAAAAAAAAAAAAAAAAAAAAAAAAAAAAAAAAAAAAAACAATTTTTTTTTTCCACAAATTACCAAATCCTTTTCCTCTACAGATCTTTCCGCAGAGCAGCAGGAAAGAAATTTCTTCAGAAATTTCCTTGAATCAACTAAATGTTGATTCCTGCTGTTCTTGTTTAAAACATGCTTTGGGTTGGGTTCACAAATAAGAGCAGGGTTAAGCCCAGCCTTACTGCAAGCTCAAGGAGGGGGATGTGAAGGAGGCCTCTCTGCAGATGGGTGGAGGAAAAAGGCCTACACACAGTTAATACATTTCTAAGAGGTAGTGCAGTTGCATTGCATTACCCAGCACACAAGATGGGTGCGGGACAAGAACACCCACGTGCGCACAACTGCGAGCGCCTAAAGGTCACTTTAGAAAACAGCAGCAAAGAAAAGTGAAGGAACTCAAGCACTAAGACTGTGACATTGTATTTACACATGTCCATGCCTGCAATGACTCCAGTTTGAGTTTCCCGTTACAGTTGCACACTGCAGCAGGGATTAAAAGTAAGTGCGTGGATATTATACAGCCCCGGGAACAGCCCTGCTCTTTGCTCTTCAAGGGCACCCCCGAAAGAGCAGCAAAGCACCTGGAATACTAACGCTATGTCTGCGAGGTCATCAGCACTGCCTGCTGCAATTAACATCATTTAAGGGAATATGTGGCCTTTTGCCTGTTTCTGGAAGGCAGGTGGAAGGAAGGAGGCAGGAAGCCAATGAACATAAATATAAACAAGTGTATGACAGTAAAACTTGCTTCCAATTAATAAAAAATGACCTGGCCTCTTAGGAATACAGGAAAAATGACCTGGCCTCTTAGGAACACAGGAAGGTCCAAGGAAAAAATCTGGGAGTAATCACACTAGTCCTTGATTCCTTTTACTTTCCACATGCCACTGGCAACCATGACACAATTTTGCAACATGATTCTTTGCTTTAAAGTTCTACAGGAGGACAAAGGCAGAAAAAAACTTCATTACTGTGAGGGTGACAGAGCACTGGAACAGGCTGCCCAGACAGGTTGTGGAGTCTCCTGCTCTGGAGATCTTCCAAACCAGCCTGAATGCCACCCTGTGCCACGTGCTCTAGGTGTCCCTGCTGGAGCAGGGGCTTGGACTAGATGATTTCTAGAAGCTCCCTCCAACCTCAACCATTCTGGAATTATCCACTTTATTTTGTCACAGAGCCTTACTTGAAGACAAGGCTTAGAAGCCCTAAACAAGAGGTAATCCACTCCTCTTCAGAAGCTGGCTAAGGTCTGGTTCCGAGTTATAAATAAGAACTTGCAAAACTTTCCCTGAAGTAAAGGGTACAAGTTCAAATTGCTTTTCAGGTGGAGTTTGGCAACAAGAATGTTTCAAAAAATGTCACATATAACTTGGTTATTCTATAGCCGATGAATATGAACGTCTACTGACACTACACAAATATATCAAGTTATATTAAAAATTAGGCATTACCGCACACAGAAATTAAACCACTAACAGGAGGTCTCTTGCAAGATTTTTAAAAAAGTGCCTGGTGTATTCTCATAGTATTTGAGGCACATGACAATGAATATCTACCAGTTTACAACACAGGAAATAACTGTCATGCCCCCTATTTTATGTCTGACATTAAAAATGAATAGACAAGTATTCTGTACCATTTTGGTTGGGACTGAATGTCAAGCCTCAGCCACACTAGCTTTGACAATATTAACTTGTCTTGTGTAACACACATTTATGAGACTCTTCTACCTGGTCTTTAATCTAGCTTTATTTTTCCTTTTGCATCAAGACCAATAGGATCCAAGAGTCTGCCTAAGATGAACAGACTGTTTTCACACAACAGCCACCCACACTTCTTTGGCTACCAGCCACTACACTTTTCCTTATTATTTTCACAATCCTTGCCACGTGCGCGGTCAGTTGAACGCTGGAGTTTAATAAGCGTAATTCTCATCAATTACCTATGTGATGATGGAAATACAGTATCTCTGGTGCAGGAGCAATATCACTACTATTCTTGCTTGTCATCAACTACAGGATGCATAAAATTTGCCATTCAAGAATAAAAAAATAAATAAAAGCATCATGGTCACCATGGATCAAAACTACACTCCCTAATCTTTGAGCATTCTGAAAAACTATAGACAATTAAAATATAACAAAGCTCAAACTTTTTTTAAAAGCTATGCATTTCTAATTGATCTACTTAATCATTTTAAGTTTTTGCCTGTGTTACCACAAGCTCCAATAAAAATCAAGGCTTCCTGAGAGGAGGAAGCAAAATTTAACAATATGTGAAGCCCAAACAAGAGAGAAACTTTCACCAAAAGACTACTTGTTTCAAAAAACAATCTGTCTTCAGGAGTTTGATGAGTGCTTTGCGCTACAGAGTTTGAGGACCAGCAAGTATACAGGAAGAAAAAAAATAGCCACAAAGTCCACAACAGCAGACTCTAGCTGGAATCACAGAACAGAAACCTTTTCTCTATCCTTCTAACCAGACCGCTTCACCTGCATTCTCTCTTCAAATTTTTAAAGTAGGCCATGATATTTCTTGGCTGCTCTTGAATGTTCCTTATTTTCCTTTTTTTCTCAGGTCCCATGAGAAAGTCCTCAGTTTCAAGGATTAACCTGCAGCTTCATATGTTGCTTCTCTCATTCCTTCTGTCTCTACTCAATAGGAGCTAATTTATCTTCAGTGAAGCTCATAACAGCTTCACACATTGTCCTGCCCACCTCCAAAGCAGCCTTACCTGTTTACAGAATAGCAGACTGAACACAATTTCTGTACAAACCACAGCTACTAAGTACTAAAAAAAAAAACACCCCATGATATCCAGATGAACATGGTACCAGCAAGACATCAGCAAGAACCAACAGGAACATCCTCCTGAGAGCACTTAAAATAATTCATAGCGCATGAAGACAAAGAACCTCCAAAACCAGTGTCTTAAAACACTTCAGCACTGATCGCTCTCACCTTTGTGGTACCATGCTCCAGCCTCCAGAGCAGACAGGCCTCTTGACTGAACCCTTCAAACTTAGTCCCATCAGTACAGCAGGGAAAGTCGAGCCTACCTTGCACTTGCTGAGCTCCAGACATGTATCCCTTCTCCAAAGGCTGCTCTTCTTCTTTCGAGACTTTGCAATGCAGGTTTCTACACATAGGGTTTCAGATGATTGTGATAGTTCTCTTCCTAAGGCACTTGTGTCCAGGTGTGAGGTGTTTGGGCAGCTTCACAGTCTGGCAGAAAACACTCAAAACCAGGTCTGTGGGGGGGAAAACCAGAGACTTACATGAGATACAAGATCCTTCCCTGTCCATTAAAGCAAACTGTTCAAGCACTTACGATGCAGCTAACATCTGCTTAATGACCTTTTCAGTGTTTAAAGTTTCTGTTTCCTGTTGAAAAGGAGGTTGAGGGAATTTCCTTGTTCATTAACACAGCAAATGAATTATTGTTTGAGACAAATACAACAGCATCCCTTAACTGTTCCCATGAAGCCAAAACAGCCAACTTTTTCAGACTAAAAGAAATGAAGGATAGAGCAAAAATAGTAAGAAGATTCTGAAAGACAGAAAATGAAATGCAGCTCCCTAACTCCAGCATGGCTACAGTTACCTTCATGGATCAGGGACAGCGTCGCCAGTGCTTCAGCCTCCGCTTGCTTGAGTATCCTTGCACTTGTAACTATTGCTCATCTCTAAAACTAGTTCTATTTCCACAAACAAGCAGCAGTTTTTTCAAAAAGCTCTTAAGGATGTAGGATGTCATATACGCCCAGCTTCCAGGTTGGGAAAAAATATCCTTCCAAAGGAAGGTATGGTTGGTGAGCGATGAACAGTTTCAGCTGTGATCTCTTAGCAATCATTGCTATTTACTCCTTAGTGACCTCTGCTCTTATTAGTGTTCCTTGCAAGGAAGGAACAGCCTTTTTAGCTCACACTTCTTTAAATTATAAGGTATGGTAAAGCCTAAGCATGTTGAACAGCATTTTTGTGTCACACATTTCAATCACGCTCTTCAAACTTACGCACCAGAAGATCACAGCAGAAACACAATTGTTCTAATTTCCCCTGTGCACAGGCTGCTGCCTCACCCAGGCCAGTGGTGCTGGAAATGGTTTCTGTCTATATGAGCAGTTCTGTGCTCGCCTCCTGCCTCTCGCGCTCTCTCCATAATCCCCAGCGGTGCCCAGCGTCACTGAGGCACCGTTCTGTCAGTCCCCCTGGAAAAGCCTAATCCCTGTAAATTGTGGGAGATGGAGGCCACTCTGAACATAGGATTGTGGTGAATATCATAGCAATACAGACAGACTTCATCTATCATTTTATACAATCTGTCCTCTCTGAATAGCCACGGTGGGTAATCATCACCAAGTAGGAATTTTCAACCAGAGAGACTGAAAGACAACTGTAATTTTCTTGCCATTTTAATTCCCATCATCTGAAACTGCATACATTCATTTGAATTTCCCTTGAAGAAAAAAATCCTGAGATTATACAAGATATTCTTGAAAAATGTAGTACCTCCTTCACAGAAAGAGCTTCACTCTTTATACAAAAGTCTGAATCCAACTATAATTCCCTCAATGATGCAAAAAGTATCTCTGAGCCAGTGCTACGAGGCAACTGGGACTATGCTTTAACCTGTGCAACCAAAACCATGGCGTGCAAACTTAAAAGAAACCTATTAGGACTTTGCAGCTCCTGGTCTCTTGTTGGGATACGGCCATATGGTATATCCGATTGGTATTGATTCATGTCATATTTTTCGTTATTAAGGTAGCTAACAATATTTTCTCCATGTAAGAGCTAGACTGAATTATTAAATTGACTCAAAGTACAGGGCTTTTTTTTTTCACTGAAGCAATAAAGCACGACGTGTGACTGACAATGATTTTACTCTGAGACAGAGGGAACTGGGCGCATTACATGTGTCTAGTTCTCAAGCCTTTCCTATATTAGCTTATTGCTAATAACAAAGAGCTCTTCATTCTCCAGCATAAAACCAGGAGAAATTACACTAACAGGCATCTACAAAATCCTCAGGATTTTTTTAAAAGATGTTTCATACATTTTAAAATTATTTTTAATTTCTGTAGTCACCCTAATGTTGTGAAAGGAAATGTTGATGGTTATACAAGCACGAACAAGAGTGCTCTGAAAGAGCTATCCAGAATTGTAACTCAGCTTTAGAAATCTCTGCATAATTAGTGCTTTTTCGGATGTGCATGTAGTTCAATTAAGCAATAAAACACAACAAGGAGTATACTTCTGAGTGATGATGGCACACTCTCAGCAGTGTGACAGGGCATGCAGCAGAAAGTTGAGCAACTTAACCACCCAAGAAATGCAATAATATGCTTAAAATGCCCTGCCAAGAGTGTCTTATTACATATTATTGTTAGGAGATGGAATTTATATGTAGAAGTAGGGAAAACACTGTACACCATTTATTATACACAGTATACCGCAAAGCATTATCTAAGTGGAAGCAAAGTAAGTGCAAGCTGATCCAAAAAGCTTAAATTATAGTAGGATTTCAAAATAATTTCATTCAGTCAAAAACAGCTTGCACTTTCTAGGCCCCACTTGATTACCTACCACTCCCCCAAATCCTTCTTTTTAATCATTACTCTGAAGTGTATCTTTGCTACGCTTCGCACTGCAGCTTTTTGACGATGTTTAATAGGAAAATACTAGCAAGCTGTGCCTCAGGTGTGGAGTGCCTCAAACAGATCACCACAGCAGCAGCTGCTAAAGGATCCGTCCTGACTGAGCTGTATTACATGACACTTGTCTCAGCAGCTTCTTTAAAACTCCCCAACCCAAACAGTTCCCTTCAAAATAATATTTAGCCTGATGGCCCACAACCTGAGTTATTAAAATACATTTCAAACAACACAATTAAGCAACATGCTATTTTGAAATGCCAATCAGAAAAGTCATTTGTGCTTTGCTGCAATCTGCCCAGCACACAGAGGAGTTGATGCACTTATACCTTTGAACTGGACGGATTTCATTAAAACCTCAGAGGACAGAGCAGGTATTTCTACTTTTCCTCAGACGGCGATCACCACTCAGAGGGAACGGACACCCAGCTACAGCCCGTGCCCTCAGGGCACAGTTACCACTCCTCCGTCTCACCTGCACAACTGTCGGGCTTCATCGCTCAATTAATTTGCCCCTGTAGATTGTACAATAAGAATGTTCCCTATAGTAAATTCAGATGACTTAATGCTATTAAGTCTTTTGGATTAGAAACAATGAGATTTTCTAAAATGGCTGAAAACTTGCCCTGTGGTATGTTCACATTTCTAGCTCCTAGGAACCTAGTTTGGCACTGAGTCTACAGGAAAAATGAAATCTTCCCTCTTCCTGCAGCTCTAACAAGTTCACCTTCAATGCATGCAGCTGTGCTGTTCTCATATGGCGACTGATTTTCTGCGTAATACCTCTGTAATTCCAAACTCCACTCAACAGTTTCATTTTTGGCCTAATGTTGCTGCCCTGTTCTCATCCAGCTAAGCAACTCAGTAATTTGGGCAGCGAACACCCTCCCCAGCACAGCAGACCCTCACTGGCATCCCTGCTCCTTCCAGTGCGGCTGCAACTGGAAGCCCTTCTAAACAAGGGGGAAACTCTTCTATTTCATGTCTGCACACCCAGAGCCACCTGCCCGGAAGCCAAAACAGAAGACAAGGTGCGAATAACCTTAGACCATTAAAATATCTTGCTTTTGCTTTTAAAACAATGACACAGAACTGGATATGTTATTTCATTTGAGTTAAATAACAAACTCAAAATATATTTATTACTATCTAATTAGCTTCCAAAATATTAAGATTTGAGATTGAGGTCTAATATATGCAATTCTTTCTTATCTGTACCAGGGCACAGAGAGGAGGACATAAAATCATCATCCCAGGTTATGCTTTGGTTTTGTGGGGCATATTTATTTATATTTGAATTTTTCACTACAATCATTACATTAGATCTGCAGACACATCACGGTGCCTTCTGCTAGCACAGTACATGATCACAGCTCTGCTTCTCTGCAGCACCAAAACACTGTGCAGTCATAAACTGACTTTCTCCAAGGACCATGCTACTATATTTGTAATCAGAATCTGATCACATGTAGAAAAGTGGGCAAAATTATTCATAATCTCCATATTTGGACACTGCACTGACACTAGTTCTGCACTCTTCTGTTTCCACATGTGCCAATAGATACTGAATAATCAGGAATAGAGCTGGTCCATATCTGCATACAGAAGAATGAGTATATTTATTCCCCACAGAGGAATAATTATGCATAGGGAATAAGCACTTTCACAGAATCACAGAGTGGTTGAGGTTGGAAGGGGCCTCTAGAGATCATCTAGTCCAACCCAGAGCACGTGGCACATGGTCGCAGCCAGGCAGGTTCTGAACTTTCTGAGAATCTCCCTTTGGAAAATCAAGAATTCCTGTACCATGTTCATCAATTATTTCTTTTCTTAACTCTTCCATTTCTAAAGACGTTAGCTAGACAGTTTCTCAGAGCAAGAATAATACAAGAATAATTATTTCAAGCAAGAATAATTCTTTCTCTAAGTTAAACGAATCAACACGTTCTAGACTGCACTAAATCCACTTGAAGAACAGTGCCTTGTTTTTTATGTTCCTTTTTTAATGTTTTTATGCTTCTGAAAATACTTTATTGAGCTACAATTTTCGAAAGTTTATTACCTAATGTATAGCACCTCACACTTCTACATTTTCTTTCGAACATAGTAAGTTAATTTAAGGACATCTGTTTTGTAACAGATTCGCCTGCTGAATGACCACAACCCCTCAACTGCAAGCAAAGGGAGAGGTGTTTTTGCTTCCCTTTCTTGTGTATCTATCTCAAGCAATATAAGGCTGGCATGTGCAGCTAGGTTACAGAGAATTAAACATTTTTACAATGTTCTTAATCCTGCAACCATGCTTTTAGAAACATGTGGTCAAAGTCATAATAAAGAGAAGAAATTAAAGTGATCTGCTTAAACTCTATTAGGGCAAAGATTTACAGTATTTATGTACTAAATTAAAGGGATATGATACTGTAACCTCAGAACTGATGATTATGTCCAGTTTTTCTGATGGGAAGCAACATTAAGTGAAAGCAAGTCCATCTTCTGGAGTGTTTTTATAACAGAGTTTAACCAGGGAGTGCGCTGAGATCATCTGCGTTTTGCAAGGCACAAATTTCTTGTTTGCACAGTCCCCTCAAGCTCCTGGCTACTCCTACAGCCTTGCTATGGCCCTTGCCCGTTATTTATGGAAGAAAGTCATACAGTCAAATCATTACACACAGGAGGCAATAGCAGCCATGGTAATAAATAAGAGTTTGCAAACGTTATGGTACCATGGCTTTCCATAAGGGAAGGCAAGGATAATTCACCTGAGAAAAGGAGCCAGGCTGGAAAAAGCCACAATAGTGGCTATTAATGCCATTTAGGGTGAGGATTTTAGGGTGTTCACAGTAGAATGGAAATGTTCTGACTAACTCATAGAAGACAACAGTGAGCACATTTTGGAAAGACCACTCATTTTTAAAGCTCTAAAACAACTCGTAGATTCTATTGATCCTACCTATTCCTTCAACACAGAAAATGTACTTCTGCTCCTTCTCTTATGCCTGGTCACAGTAGAAACATGCATCGTCCAGTACTTATGCTTCAGCAACACTTCTTATAACCGGCAATATTTAATGGCCCACCAATTGTGAAGCAAGATGCTCAGTCAACTCAGATTTATATTGCTTTAGAGTGATATATCTGTTACCTAATACGTTTGATTTGACTTACAACATCTCCATGTGTCAGAAAATCTTGTACACAAGAGCATGTCCATATTCCCAACTACTGCTTGCCATAGATCTGATTAGGGTTAGTTCTAATCATGTTATAAACTAGATCTGCATCCAGTTTGGCCCAGGAAATGCGAAGCAGCTATGAAGTCTTCCAGGGTTATGGATCGAAGACCCCTGACAGCTTCTATAACATTAGCATGAATTCTATCTATAGGGAAGGGCAAAATCAAGACTTTCTTAGTTTTTTGCAACTCCTTCACTCTTTATTCCTTCTGTTCAGACCTTTGCCTTGGCAGAACACTTCTCTGCGCGTGATCCATGCTTGGATTCCTCCTTTTCCTATACTCTGCAAAACTAGTGAAACCAAGGTACCTGTGGTCACAGCATGGTAAAAAACCCCAGATTCCATAAGGAAATGCAACATTTCCCTTCTGAAGGCTGCCTCACAGGGACCAAAGAAGAAGCTAAGGCCTGATCAAGACAGTAGTTTTTTATTATATTTATAATGCATGTATCTATATAATTATTGGTACTGAATTACTTCATTACAATAAAAATTCAAACATTCACACACATGGGTGAAGCTCATGCACGGTAGTAATCATCAAGCCCCATTTTTACATGTTTATATTTGCTATGACATTCATAATCATTACTGTCTTAATGAAAAGGCAGGCCAGGTAGTTCTGCTGATTTCTACTACACATGAGAGGAAATCATATCCATTATTGATAAATGGAAATTTATATTTCCTTTCAAGCTTCTAAATAAGGATTTAATAACAAAAAAAAGTTTCAAAACTGCCTGCAAAATATTACTATTTTTTGATAGCTTTCATCACAGATATCTGTTAGTCAAAGTCCTCATTATTCTTTTATCAGCATTGAACTGATACTGTTCAGGTGTTTATTCACAGAAGCAGTTTTATAGTAAATGATTCCATAGGCTTCTAATTTCTGCAGCCAGGAGAATGTGTTGGCAACTCTAAAGAGTGTAACTGTTGAAGCTGAATATTGACTTCTATTTCTGCTTCCCTAAAAGTAGCAAGAGACAGCTACCTCATTTTCCCCCTAAATGGCAGTATCATACACGGGGCACTAGCAATGTTTATTTTTTTCTAAAGTTTGAATTTCAAAGTCAAGATACAGGTTTGCACGGAAAAAGAAAGGTGCTTTATACAGAAGTATTAATAATATGGTTGCATACTGAAGAGAAATGTGCAACATACTAAACATGAGCACACACATGTGATTTAGGGATCAATTATATCTCTATATATTTATCCATTCAGATATATGTAGCCACTCTAACCTATTGAAGAAACATTTCAGTACAAAGAACATCTCAGACCTTGATTTTTTTCAGAGTGTAAAACCCTAGCACTTATTAAGGAGACCCAGGTTTAGGAAGGAAAGGAAAATTTATGGTGAGATTTGATACTTCCGTGCAACTGAGTCACTAAAGAGGAATGTAGGCATGTAATGCATTTAGTCAGCAGTGATGCCTGCTGTCCATGATATATGAGTGTCATAAGTGTGGCATGGTCCACACAAGTATTCCCACTTCAATAGAAACTTATCTGTGGAACCCTCTCCCCCTCATCTACTCTCATGTAATGCTCAAATACTTTATTACCTTGATGGTGCTCTAAAGCACAGATGTCAAAAATCAAGAGCCTGATTCTTACACTTGTTTTCTCTCTCGTTTGACATTATGAATCCAGTCTAATGTGAAGAAAAGTATGAAAACTGTGGGAAATAAAAGTTTTGTGTAAAAAAGTTTGTGCAAATATGTCTAATAGCTTATGCCAAGAAGTAGAGTACATGTAAAATAATATCAAACTGTAAACATTCAGAGCCACACATTAGTTTTTTTCAAATGCGTGAAGATCTATGGAATAATGAAACAGAGAGCTCAAAAGAACTCTATCAAACTCCATCAAAACCTCTAGAAACTCTAAACAAAGAACTCTATCAAAATCCTGCTCTTTACTGACCCTGGTGCTGTGCAGTTTTGCAGTGTAGTCAAATAGCATATGCACAGAATTGTAGGGTCTCCTACAGCCTTAACCTCCACCTTGATTCAGTTTGGTGAACTCTCCTGTTTGTGGAATTCTACATAGTTGTGTATGTTGATTGCACATAATGCATCACACGCAAAAGTATTAACGTCTAATAGTAACAACCAAGATGCATGCTTCTGTATACTGTGTTTATCTGAGGTCAAAACCAACTTAGCAACAGGATTTCACCAGCATTTTTCATGCTGATGCCATTCTTTTGGTTGTGTGAGGATTAAAAACTACCTTTTCTCTTGCTGGAAGTTATTCCTGGTCTATTTAATAAAAAGGTAAATATCCTCTAAAAGAGATCATGTGATTTTTTTTTTAAAAGGGCTTTTTTCTTTATATATGTATTTTGGAGTGTGTACATATGCATTGATATGCATCATATATAGAGAGAGAGTAATATACCTTGAATATACAGATATATGCATATAGCTACACACATACACCTCACCATCTAAATACATCGCGTCACTTATTTACCTCAAAGAGAGATTAATACTGGCCTGAAGAACAAGAAATATAGATATACTGTATGAGCTTAAGCAACTCACCATTTCACCAAGGAGTATCACAGCCACAGGGAATTTTGTGTAAGGACTCATTTAAATTCCAAGCAGAAAGAGCAAACAACTCCTTTTAACATACAAACCCCTTGCACCAAATGATTTACAGATATTTCTAGATTTCACAGAACATTTCCTCCCTTGCACCTTTTCAGCACGAACTCAGGGCAATAGGATACTACAACGAATTTAACAGTGTTAGAAATTAAGCTCTACCCAGACTGCTGTTGTTGTTGAAGGGAACATTCATGATGAAGTGGGCTCCCCACTTGCAAGTTTCAGTTAAGCTAAAGGAGCAAGGACTAGAAAAGGAGTCTGAAAGAGAAGGGGACATTTATGCACAAAAAGCTAAATCACCTGGCAGCTTTTTAAGGCAGTGAATGTCAACTTCCTGCCTATGGCTAGGGCCGAGAGAGAATAATTTTACTCTAATGGCTTTGATTGCTTTAACAATACCTCTTAACAGGGTGTCTGACAAATAGCTTCCTGACACAGCCTTTGGATTAAACCATGATGGTGAAGGGAGCACTCCTTCCATGCGGCTTTGCAACAAAATGCCACAGCAAATTGCTGTCAAGAATGAACACAAGCAAAACCAAGGATTGAGCAGAGAAGTTTTTAAAAGCTGAGGGGGAAAAAAAGATTCTTACAGGCAACCCACAAATTTCACTCCCACTTCTGAAAACTTTCAAGTGAGCAAGGGAAGGGAGAAAAAGCACATGCTATTTCTTCAATCCACAGGACTGGAAATTCCCAGAGATTTCCTTCCTCTCTTGCTCTCTTTATAAGCAATGCAGCTCACTGCCTTAAATACAGTTTAAAAACAGCTTGTTGCTCAGACTCTGAACCCACTTGTTCTTGCCATTGTGAACACTGCTTAGCGCCTGCTCTGGATCATTTTTCCTTCTTGAGTGTTGTGCAAATCTAATTTGCAATTCTGCTCCATTAACTCTCAAAGAGTTTGATCCTATTGGCACAGGTGTATGGAGCTGCAAATGCAACTATAATGTCAACACTGTTGAGCACGGAAGAGAGCACAAGGCTACAGAATTCAACAGAGCACTGCTGCATGTTCCCCAAGCTTTGCTGCACTAACCAGAGTGGAATGGGCAGATCATTCCTCATTTCGTTGTAAAAATTTGGGATGAAAGCTTCAGTAAGATTATTCTGGATTATAACATCCTTTGGCCAGGACCCCGCACTGGGGATAGGAGCTGGAATATTAATTGCCATGCTAGGTTTTTGAGTAGATCCTCTGAGGAATAAAACACCCTGTAGGACCACTCAGTTACTGTTGCTGATGTCTGCTGGGGCATCTGCAGAAACCACCACAACTGGAGGGCTCCATAAGGCAGCAGCCTGCCCTGCTCCATGGTGGCTGCTTGCTGACACACTGGGAAAACCAAAAAGGATATAAGAAACAAGAGGTCTCTTAGAGAAATGTCCAGATCTTTACTTTTCCAGATTCAAATACACACAAGCCATCAGTAACAGGCAGACTGGTTACACCTTCTCATTAAGTGATGACTGCAAGCACCATGAAGCATTAAGACATATCAATTAGCACACGTACCTATTAGACTGCAATTTTTGGCTCAGAACACTCAATTCATGTTGGCATCACTGCTTTTTTTTTGACTACAGATGTCATGATAATTTGGTGAGTCACAGGGAAAAAACAGTCCTGAGTATGAAAGCTCAAAGATGGCAGACTATGGTTATGGGCTATGTGCTCTATCTTTCAGAGACAGGCTATGTTCTGATGTGAGAAACAACTTCAACTTTTACTTCCTTGGTTTGCCTTCTCTTTTATTAATGACATTATAAACCTAAAATATGTCCACAGTAATGTCAGTATCAGATAGGTAAGCATTAAAGAGCAGTGTTCTCTAGAATTTCCAGCTTCTTTTTTTCTGAGTCATCTCCCTCTACTGCCACACACATAAAAATCTGCTCTAGTCATTCAAAAGATGACTCCTATTTCAGTCAGGCAGCCATCCCATAGCGAAGCTTAAAAGCAAGAATGCCAACCTGTCCCTGCAGATCTAACTGTCAGCCTTCAAATACTGTAAGGAGATTTTATGAACATCTGGTCAAGCCAGCAGAAGAATAAAACCCAGAGCTTCTGAAAAAGAAGAGGACATAGGAAAAAAATTATTCAAGGACATGCTAGCTAATTCTGACTCATGATTTGAGCATATGTCTGACATTCTCTGTTCGTTTTTCACTGAGCATTTCTATAACCAATAGCAGCTTGAAAAACTGTCTAGTAAAAAATTTTATGCCTTGGGGCCTTTATGCAAAAGCTAATCTATTTATATGTACACTAGAAGCACTTGCTACACCATCCTGTGTAGAGAACAGACATATAGCTAGTAAGAGAATGACAGTGAGAAGAAAAATCTGCAGGTTAACCAATAAATGTGCTGTAAGGGTTTCTTTTTGCTTTTGGCCAGGGAAGAACTTGGCTATTTTAAAATGTATAGCTTGTGTACATGGACAAATATAGCACTCTTTCTTGTTCAAAGGAGGACAGGAAACGATTTTACATGTCCTCTGCCACTGCCCAGCCAGATGACTGTAACGCCCGCTGCAAGCTGTAGGGCTGCACCCCCGAGGCTGCCGGGGATGCGGAGGCAGCGCGGCAAGGTGCCCGCCAGCACACAGCCCCGCAGCGCGGCACGGCCTGCACGCTGCGGCCT
>NW_010578203.1:244865-338275 GCF_000705375.1 Tinamus guttatus | reverse complement strand
CGACACGGCCTGCGACTGCCACGGCCTGTGTCTGCCATGGCCTGCGTCTGCCATGGCCTGCGCACCATGCTCACCTCCACGTCTCAGCACTAACTGCTCGTGCTGGTCAAGAAAATACGGCACTGCAAAACATGCCCAAGAGCTCGCAGGGTTACATATCTTGGAAATCATGGAAATCATGGAAATCTTGGAAATCATGGAAATCAGCTATCCTGATCTCCACATGGTATTGAATTACCAGAAGCATGAAAAAACACTCAAATTCCAGGTACTCCCATAAGCTAAACACATGTATTTCTTGAGGAAGGCTTCTTAAAAGTGGAAAAGCAGCAACTTTAACCCTGCTGAATACAAAAGCTAGATTTCAAATCTTTTGCTCTGCTTTTGGGCCCTGTTAGCAGCAGCTGGCCGTGATCATGACACTGGCACTGTGTGGCCTCACGCCCCATCAATGAGGGTGCTGCCTCTTAGTAATTTCAATAATATGGAGTCAGTTTTCTGCTGAAGATTCACCAAGACTTCTGTGTGAATCAGGAGTTTGGTATCTTTAAGGAGCAAATTCAGTTTATTTTCTCTCTTATTTAGCAGACTCTTTTTTTTAGCTAATTTACATCAGCTGTCACTAGTCACCAGATGCTTAAACTAGTATCTGCCTAAGTGAAAAGCATGCCTGTACATTAACACAACACCATGCTTCTTTGCATACTTTATGCACACATAGTGTGCCATTATTTTCATGGGACTCAAAGGTTAAACCCTTGTGTGAACCTCTGTAGGCTTGGCACAATCCTGCCAGGCTGAGCTCACAAAGCTGCTAGGGCTTCCAAGTAAAATAAATGCAAGTGAGGGTGTCCAAAATAAAATCATAGCCCTGAATTTCTCTCAAGTCAAACACTCAGCAAAAATCATAAACTGGATTTGGGATTAGAGGAGTGGAGGAGCTGTCAACTCCTTTGCAACTGTCTAAACCCCAGCTGCTCAGTCCTTGCAGAAACCAT
The DNA here is from genome assembly GCF_000705375.1 of Tinamus guttatus. The sequence continues at coordinate 337,277 of NW_010578203.1, read as the reverse complement.
AGCTGAAGAGAATAAATGCTTTAAGGAACCATTTACAGCATATAGGAAGGACCATTTCTAACAGAGCCTTGTTCCACCGTGTGTCTGTCCTTTCCCCTCAGCCCCCTCCAGTGCTCTGGGCTGAGGCCACTCGGCACTCGCAGGCCACCTGCACATGGGCTCAGTGCTCCTTCTCCCCCTGCTCATGTCTTCCTCTCACAAAAAGATGTGAAGTGGGAGGAAAAAAAATCAACCTCTGTGCTCAGTTCTATGTTCAGCTAATAACCTGATGAGATTAAAAGGAAAAACTCCAAATCTGAATGCCGACTCCCTAGCAATGACTGTTAATCTCATACCCTCTATTTTTGTTCGTGGTTGCCTATGAACTGTCGTTGATTTGCTCCCCTCACCTCCCTCCCAAATTTCAGGTAAAGCTTTGCAAAATTAAGGTTATTTGTGTTAATGTGTCACACTCATAAACATTTACGAGCATATGAGCTCAGTCTAAATAAGAATATTTATGTGTGTGAGGTGAACCTAGGGCTTATTTTCTAAGAAGGAGAAAGAAAAATGTGCTAATCCATTGCGTCACCTAATCCCCTCTAATTCTGAGCTCTTTTCAAAACAAAAACAAGAGGGAACTTACTCAAGCAGCCCATTTCCCCAGCACACCCAGCTTTACTGTTAAATTCATAGCTGCGCCTCTATAAAGCAGGCATTATTCACAGAAGCGTTAGGCGTATTTAAAGCAAAAACTTGCTTGTGAAGAACACATCTCTGCCTAAGCAGCTACAAATGCAGCGAGTCTTTGCAGAGGAGACAGCTTCTAGGCTCAGCAATAGAGCCCATCTGCTTTGGCTCAAAGTGGCCTGACCACAGCTGCGAGCAAGAAGGAAAATGAGCCACCTGTGAGAACTAGAAATCATTTTGCTTTAGTCCTAAGGTCAGTACAGTGTCATAAACCCGACTTGCCAAGCTGCTTAGCAGGCCAGAAGGTAACAATGACCAAACGTGGGAAGGCTCGTGCAGAAACACCTCAGTTGCAACCATGCTGCAGCGGAGGCACACAGGGGCTCACTGTCTGGACACACTCCAACGTTAGCAACACGCAGCTGACCCTGTGCCTTTCCCTGCTATGCTCTGCTACTGGATAGTGATTACTCTTACATACCAGAGAGGCACACTGAGGCTCCCAAACCCACCAAACTGCACAACCAAGGCTGCATGCACAAACCCTTGGGCACAAACTCTGCCCCTTGTGCAGCAACACTAAATGGCAGTGACACTTTTTTTCTCATAGGAAACCCTTCTTCCTACACGGTCTTCCTTTAGCCTTTACCCTGTAAGTAATAATTTACTTAAAACAATGAGCCTTTATTGCTAGGCTAATTTCAGTATTTTTTCCCACCGTGTGCCAAAATTTGAATAATTTTGCCATCATCGCTGCTTTTCATAACTATCGAACATGTCTTTCTTTGTAAACACAATCAGTCTTATCTGTCAGGCATTTCCAAGCTCTCTCAGAAACTCTCTCAAAGATGTATTATAATAACTTCGATTAGCAGCTGCATTAATATGTTGTCCAAAGATTTTCTTCTTTGTCTAGTCACTCCAATACAAGATGTTATGTAATTCAAAGTTTTCCTGCAATCTATTGTCATTTTTACTATTTGGATAAGTAAAATTGAGCTTTCCTTGCCATACTGTTTAAACATTACACACATGCATACAAATGATAGAAAACTCTGGCTGACTTATGGCCTGGTAGTTAAATGATAGTTGTTGATAAATAATGAGGCTGCACTGTAATCCATAAGCACAAGTGAATTCCAATATTCTCTGCAGTGTTTTTTCATCTGAGTGCCCACGAGATCATCCTTTTACATTGGTTAGCAAGTAATTTCCCAGAAGGAACTGATGAAAGGGAGAGGGGTATAAGCAGAAAGGCTAAGATACGTTAGTCTTACATAGGTGTCCCATTCAGAAATGGACTCTGGAAAAGGCTATTTCAAAAGGTTTCAGTTAATCCTATCATGGGAGCAGAACAGATGACAAACTTCAGATGTACTTTTTTCCCCTCTTTATGAAAAAAAAAAAAAAACACTTCTCCCTTGGATGGAAAAGCATTTGCCTGTATGTATTTGAGCTCTAGTAACCCATCACAGCAATGACATGACCTCTATAGTGACGCTATTCATTAAAGCCTTTGACACCACTCACTGAAATGCAAGTCGTTGATGCAAAACCTTTAAATGAACAAGCTATTTTGATGGCATCATCTTGAACTTCCTTCTGTAGACCCTTGAATACGCTCGAATGCTCAGGCTCTGTTATCACAGTGTTGGGTGTTTTTTTTTTTTTACAGTTCTTGTAATGAAAACTTGTTCTTAAATGTAATTTTAGGCTCTCCTTCCAGACCTCAGAATCAAAGATCACTTGATACATGCAGCACCTACAGATATCAAAGATGCAAAGCAGAGTAGATACCAAAAACTTATCTGCGCTTTAGCTTCTGACATCTCTCACAATGTTTTAGAAAGTGTGCATTGCTCAAAACCTTATGAATCACTGAAGTTAAGAGGATATAAACTGTTTTGTTCACTGACTGGTATGTGCTTGAAACAGTAAGGTCACAGACATGGATCTAATTTGTTGACTAAAACATTAATAGCAGCAAAACACATATATGCAAAATGGCAGATTTATTTCCTTGCACAGAAGATCTTAATGCAGCAGATTTCTGTCAAGTGCTTCATTACAAAGTATTTGAGAAATAAGCATGGCAGCTGGAACAAACAGATTGTAAACCAAATTTAGGTGTAAGCATGCAAAAGTTACATGCAGGTTTGCAGAAGTGAAATTGCTTGGAAATTTAGGAGACTACTAGAAAAAGTTCATTTCATCTGAAAGGAGTGAGTGCTGTTAAAGGGAAGGTAATCAGAAAGTAGCCTTTTGCCAATGACTCATTCTGCAGTGTTTAATATGTTGAGGCTTTATAAAATTATTCTACCACTGTAAGGCAAGTCTTGGAGGATTATTAAACTACTTGTGAAAATAAATCTCTGAGGATATACAGAAGGGATTAAGACTTGTAAGAGGCTGACAACTGAATCCGTTAATTTGTAAGGGATAGCTAAGGTGCTGAAATATGTTCAGATTATTATTAGGATTAGAATTTAAAAATTGAGGACTGAACCAATGCCTTCCATTACAAGACCAAGGCAGGTGAAACAGAAACATTAACCGAATCAAATCTTTGTCAGATGCTTTGCAGCAAAGTAAAAACTGAGTATTTTTTCCTGTGCTGTGAGCTACTGTTGTGAACTACCCAGCACCTCCTGGCCCCTTTCTTTGTTTTGCAGAACCCTGAAGTGAAACGACGCCTGTGGCTCCACTGCTGTTGGCAATGCTACTGTAGTAACATTATAGGGTAATCTCAAGCATGGGTCTTTCGCGACTGGAGGAAAAAAAAAAAAAAGATCATTGATATAAACTAGAATCAACGTTCTCTGGTTCAGATTATCTCCAGGCAGAAAGAGCACTGGCTTGCCTTCTATAAAAACCTGTGCAATAATTTACATTTTGCTTCCTTAGTCTCTGCTTCTGTGCTACAGCACATTAAAGCATCTCATTTATAACTCACACTGTTGAACTTCACAATATTCCATGTCTTCTAAAGAGCCCGCTGAAGCTTCCCACATGATGGTGGGAATTATACAATATCAACTTATTCAGCTGGCACTAGCCCTGTATTGAAAATGTTAGTTTAAAACTGTGACTCGCAATAATTTATAGCTCTTCTTGAATGTCCTATGAACTCATCTTCCATTTTTACTGCTGCCAAACATTATCCAGATGGTTTTAGGGATAATGATCTCCTTAATGATACTCCATAATGATCCCCAATTTGCAGTATGTGAGAAACATGTTTTGACCATCTTACTTGATCAAATTACTAAATTAGCTCCCTAAATATAACATCTGGCCTTACCCAAAATATCCTTCATAAATGCAGACATGAAATAAATTAACAATATACAATATAGTCATAAAAAAGGGTAAGCAAAGTCTTTATTTTTCTATGGATTTCAAATAAAGAGGAAATTATTCTTTCATCATCATTCCACTGTCTGATTTGATGAGAATTCTCCATAAGATGGTCTTTCTCTATCCAAAAGAGTCTATGTATCTATGGTCTATGCATCTATGCACCAAAGACAGAATCAGTGGGTCCTTCTAAGAGCATCTCATGTCCATCAGCTGCCAGGAATGTGTTTTGGTCACCTGGTCAGAGAGTCCTTACAGACAGAGACGTTCCCTTTCCCTCCTGATCTTCACTTGCGCACCGCGCACGTTTTAGTGGCGGAGAGCAGGCTTTCCATACGAGCACGAGCATTACAATCCACCTACCTCGCTACCCACAAAGAGGTTTTCAAGTTTGCAGTTACAGTTCAGATTACATTAAAACCACTAAATGGTATCACATGACTTCTATTTTTTAAGTCCATCCAAATCCAAACCAACAATAATCCTGGTGATGGGAAGAAGTTAGACCTGTCATACCTTTGTATTGCCCAAAGCAGTATCCATTTAATTACTCAAATTGCTCTACCTAAATCATCTTAATTTTAAACATTTTGGTTAGATTAACTGATGATTTAAAGCGGAGGCCACAGTTTGAAATTTTGTTTCTTGCCTAAAATTATTTTAAATTTTCTTTTTCCAAAACACAGGAAAACAGGAATTCATGTAAGCCTGTATTTTTAAGAGTACATATAGTCTTTAGAAGACCATTGGCAACAAATCTACAATTTGGAAATTTTGCATCCTGTAATGTCAAAAAAGTTTTATTTAAGTCTGCACACCCATATTCTTGAATATGCCATCCATGGACATAGTAACCTACCACAGAGATCAGTTGCAGTAGGTCAATAGCTAAGTTGACTTCAGTTTTAAAAAGATGTTTTGGACCTTTGGAAGAACAGAGGATAAATTCTCGGAGAGTACTGACCAGAATGTCAGTTAACTGCTGAACAATGTATAGCATAAGGAATTTTCTTTTTTATCTGCTGCGTTGTAAGCAGATGTATGAATTGAATACATTAACAAAAATCTCCACCGCTTTTAGGTGTTGCTAAAGTGAACGAAGATTGCAAAATGCTCAAGTTGCACAGAACTAGGACATATGAAATTATGAACCATCTTCTGTCCGGGAGATTTCTGCAGTGCTTTCACAACACGCAGAAACCACTAGGACCTGGCTGGCGGCACCAGGGCTTCCTCCCTGGCATTCAGCTCTTCCACCGTCACAGTTACAAATCGGCACCTTCCGCCAATGCCACCCCACGCTTTCCAGCCTTAAGTGAATCAATCTCAACTGCTTCTTTATTCCTGCAGAAAAGGTATGATGTCTGATGTATCTCCCAAATCACTAATATTACATCACTGTGGCAGTTTCAGTTCCTTTTTCTCTTATAAAGTTTAGCACAGCTATGCACACTGCTCAATAATTTAGCATCTGTTTTTTCCCCGCCAAACATTTCCAAGACCATTTTTCAATTATTAAAAGGCCACAGCAGCGTAAATACATCGGCTGTTGGATTAGCCTTCTCAAGCATGACAAAAGTGCTCTAAAATGCCCTCTGATTGTAACAGTAACCCCAAGGCCCACACTGAATTTTAGCAGGAAGACCCTTCCAAAAGTCCTTATCAGTGGAAAGCTCTTGATGGGAGGGAGCGTGCAGCAGCAGAGCTGAGCACCGCTTCCTTGTCAGCACAGATTACAACGTGTCATCAAGCAAAGGGAAGCGACTTGGCAACGCACCGTTACCACTTTGCTTTTCCCCCTTTGCTTTGCTTCTCTCAATGACGTCACCCTTTTCTTCCGAATTGTACAGATTATGATACCCCTTTAATTTAAAATACAGTCTAAATTCTGAAAGGTCATGGGCTGGTCAAAGACAAGGGGCATACCTCATCTGTACTTAATATTATCATTATATGTTCATTGGCAAAATATGGAACAGATGAGTTTCCTTCAGCTTTAGCTATTTCCAGTGGAATCACTGCCTCACTAGGAACTTCAGCTGGCCCAGATCCCTTCAACACTCACAACCAACTCCAGCATGAAGACCAGACCAGGAGAAAGCTTCTCTCCTGACAGGTAAGTATATGAGAAAGGACTGGTTCAGGACCAGTTTTCTATTCTTATGCCAAACAGTGTGAACCCCAAAGTTGTGCTTCGGCCTTCATGCTAGAGGAACAGAGAACAAAACCCATGTGGCCACAGACACGTTGGAAGTGGGTGGCAGAAAGAAAGCGGTGAGTTCCTTCATAAGTAACAACCACAAAAAGCCACCAGCATCAATTCAATGTTTTTATCTCTTTATGGGAATAGCAACACAGTCCCCAGGCTTTGAAACACTGAGATGAAAGAGGGAAAGCTGGAGAGCACACCAGATACCCCGGATTACAACAAGGGCCAAGAGAGAGCTGATGGAGGCAGAAATCCTTTGCTGACCTCCGAATCTGACAACACAAAGGGATCCTGAAATGTTTTCGCCGGTATTCCTCCTGGCTTGATTCCCGAGCAGGGGCCATCCCAGCGGGAGTGGTGCAGAGGGGACAAGCTATTACAAGCCAAATAGGAGGCAGGGGGGGCAAAGTAATGAGATGTCAAAAGGGAATGACTGCATTGCCCTTGTGCTGACTCTGCCTTTAATGATAGGAAGCAGCAGTTAACTGGGCTTTTAGCATATTACTTTCTACTGTGTAAGGGGTTTTTTTTAAGGGATTTATGTGCAGGAAAACAAGTATTTTCTGCCCGCAAAAGCTAAGCCTGAGAAAGGTCGTAGTCCTGTAAAACAATCTTGTTCCAGTAAAAGATATCTTTTTTCAGATTTTCTTTCCGATATGTCAAAAATACATTTATGAACAAAATGTCTTCCTTTTTAGCTAGATATTGCTGAACTCTTACTAACAGTGTTGCAATGTGTCTGATCTGCAAACGAGCTTTGCAACTAGAGCCAGCTGAGTGCCAAGTGTTCAGAACCTCCCGGGCACATTTTAGCAGCCCGTGGTTTTGTGCGTAGGGAGGCAGATGTATTCATAGCCTCACACTGAATCCCTTTGGTTTATGCCACAAAACAGTCATTAAACAACATGGGTAGCAGAGCAGCACACTTTCTCACTTTCCTCTACCACATTACCTAACCTTTCCCAGAAGGTCACATTAGAAAGTCAACCACACTTACAAAGCACCCTCTACAAAGAAGAAATGCACACGGCTAATAGCTAGTGAATCACCAAAACAGCAGGTCAGTAACCACATGTGCCAGTGCTCCCAACCCCAACCGCTCCCCTACCTTCTGTTCTTACCCTGGCTCCTTCTGTTCTCATCACAGCGGCCATACGGGCAGGTTTTGCTGGATACACGGACACATTCTCATCCTGGAGGTGGTACAAAATCGCATGGCCTTGGGGTGACTTTGGGCAGCGATTTGTGCCTGCGGAGCTTAAATTCTGAAGGGAGATTGCAGGGTAACCTATAGGCTGTAGGGTACTCTGCAAATCTGCAGCATACACAACTACCTAAATACACAACAAAGACTTACATTTTGCTCCCCAAGATTTTATACGGTTTCCAATCATTTTTCCTCTAGGTAAATCTCTGTTAAGCAGGCAAATCTGCTATGTAGAAATTCTATGTGCATGTAAATTACCAGGAGATTAATGTCTACAAGAAGAAAGCAGGCTCGCAGAGCTCATCCTGTGGCCAGGGTGAAACTGGTGCTGCTGTGTGCAGCGCTCCTGCGCCCAGGCCCATAAATCACCGCTGACAGGAGGCCGGGCCGCGGCGCCGCTGCAGCAGCAGCAGCTAATGGGCACGGCCCCGCGCGAGAGGCAAGTGAGCTCGTGTGCCTAATAGGCCTCAATTTGTAGCACAGAGACGGGATCTGCACATCACAGCCCTCCTTCCCTGACACAGTCTCTCGCTTGGTAATAAAATCTGCCCTGCAATTATCTGGCTGCTAGAAACCTTACGGAAGGGAAAGCTGATGGAGAGAGGGGAAGGTCGGAACGATGTTTATTTAGGTCTTTTGCACATTGCTGTGCCAACAAACTTAATTTGTCATGCCAAATGTAACTCAAGCCATACAAATAATATGTAATTTGTTATGATCTCCACGTTAGTGAAATCAGGCCTAAAAAATAAGTGAATCTTCTATGTTCTGGAAGTGGCCTGTGGCACAGTCAGCAGAATAGGAAAAAGACTGCAATCTATAAAGCTTAGCTACTTAGATTTGTAACCACAATTAGGAACTGGATCTTCTCTTCCTTTCTCTACATGCTTCTGGCTTTAATGAACCTTTAACTTCTTGGTCAAATGAACTTTAAAGGATAAGGTCTGTAATCCTTATCTCTAAGCTTAGCATATGTTACACTTCCACTCCTGTTTTTATTTGAATAGATTTCTTTAATAAACATTTACCTGTTCCAATGAAAATGTAGTGTTGGTGATTTTGGTGTTTCCCCAAACTCTCATAAAGTTGCACCCTTACTAAGCATACTTAATGTTAAGCACATTTACCCTTATGATCAGATACAGAGAGTTCCTAAATAACCTACAGAACTGAAATCAGTCCACACTACCTATTTTCAAAACAGTAACGCAGCTTCCACATGCTGTAAGACAGGCAGAAAAGCTGGGGGTCACCAAAGGAAGATGGCTATTCCCCTGTCAAGCTTAGGTTCTTTGTTTGCATGTATGTGAAATGGGACTTAAGCAAAAGAAAACCTCCCAGCAGAAGGGGAAGACACCTGCCATTTAAGATTCATTTCTTTTGCTGAATCAGGCTAATCGTATCTCCTAGAGCACATTCATAAACTGCTAATGATACCTCATATCCTTCTGGATGGCTGCACTACTATGTGTTTTTAAGCGGTTATTACTCATTAGGCTCTTAACTCACACTGAAATCTGCAGGTTTTAGACACCTGAACTCCTTGGTGGATTATTGTTCTGTTAATCACTACTCAGTAACTACGCTAAGTGAGTGGGGGGGGAAAGGCTTTCTATAAGAAATCAGCCAGTAGTTACCAAAGTGAAGTCTTAATGTAAATCTAAATAGAACCTGCATGTATTTTACCAGCTTAAAGATAATGTATGGAGCTTTTAGGCCTTTCAGGCACAGAAGAAGGGGAAAGGGGGCAAGCTGGACTCTAACGACGGCCTCCTGGCACCCGCTGCCTTCCCCCTTGCCATGGTGCCTGCCCTCTCCTCCTGGCTGGCTACATCTCCGCTGCACGAGTCGTGGCTGCCTTGTTACCTTAAGCAGTATTTTCTGCCTGTTGCTACAACCTTCTTTTCCTGATACCTACATCCCAATTACTAGGCTGTGGGAACCACATTTCATCAGGTAGCTGATAATTTTATTACTGCAAATAGAAGGAAATGTTCTAGAGATGCTAGTCAGAAGCTGGAGAACCTGAAAACAGAACAATCCAGCATAAACAACCCATACACAGTGCATATTATCTTTTCACTTCTCACGGGGCTTTTTTAATGCTGTGTTTCAAGATGGTTTTCTCGTTAGTATAGTTTCATGGAAGATGGAGGGGAGGAAAGGGTGCGTGACTTTCCATGTGCCTAACTTATATTATAGCTCCTCTATATTGTTTATTCAGAAAGGGTTGATAAATATTTCTAAGCTTTTCTTTCTGAAAAAAAAAAAAAGCTAGAACTTGTTTTCTTGTTTTTACTAATTGATTTTTATTAGTGAAAACTGCTGACTGTATCAGATCATTTCAATCTTCCTTCCAAGGATTGCACACTCAAACCCCAAAGTATTTCAAAATGGAAATGACACTTTTTTCTTTATTTTTTTTTCTTTTCTTTTTTTTTTTTTAGAAGCTGGATTTTCTCTATCCATCCATGCCCTACCCAGATACACTGGGGGAGTTTTTAATCAGGATAAAAAGTGTATCTGCTGTCCCTAATTATATATTAAGAGAAAAGTGGTATGTATTGGTTTAGAGAATGGCTTGGCTTGCAAAATGCTGCTGCCTCAGGATCAAAAATAGCAGCTACGAAGTTGCGTACAGCCAGTAGGAAGCACTTGATGAAAAAGACACTTGAATAAGTGCATGTGACACAAATAAAGATGTGTGCAAATCCACCACACAGTATTAAGTCCCCTCCAATCCCACATGTATCCTTCCATATTCCTTTGCGCCCCCCTTAAAGAAGTTGAAATGAATGGAAATTACTGTTTTTTTTTACCCTGCTCCCATCCTCTAACCTAAGACACCCTCTCTGATCTTTTTCAAAAGAGAAGGGGAAAAAAAGAGAATTTAAGAAAGAGAATGGTCTATTCAGATCTCTGAAAGTTTTAGTCTGGAAAAGCCAGTAGCGTTTACATTGAACTGGATACTTTTACCTCATGTTACATATTCCCAGTCACTGATGCTAATGCCAGCACTTTGTGAGTGGCACATATGTAAACCTAATACCTTTAGAAATAGGCATTTCTCATCTATAACTACTTTTTCTTTCTAAAGAATATTGTAAATGCATTTTTAGCATAGAAATTTTTGGAGTCCTAAAACACCGAAGAATCACCAAACCAAAAAGATCTGTACAAGAAACCCCTGTTTCCACGGCACTCGTGCCCGAGAGGAGGCAGCGCCTTCCTCACGTGCCAGCCCCAACACAGCGGCGGGAGACATTTCCTTGTGTAGCCAGGCAGACACGACTGCTTAAGACCAAATTTGCGCAGTAACAAAATTCACTTGTCTCCTGTCTCCCCCATGGCTCTGCAGTTTCCAATGCACAGCTGAGCACATCTGGCACACAGTTGTGAGAAGCGGGAGCTGCAGGTTCTCGCTAATGATTTTTATTTGCTTATTTGCTTATTCCTATTTATTTATTTGCTTATTCCTATTTGCTTATACAGGGAGGTAATTGCTGCCCTGGCACAGGAGGGAGCAGCTGTGGCCATGTGGGAGCTGCTCGCTTGCATGGGGCATTTTTGGTTTGCAAATTTCAGGGTTCAATTTAGAGCTGAAGCTCTTAACTCCTTGATTTCTTTATATTTTCCATATTTTTTTCTTGTAACAAAACAAAAATTACAAAAGAAAAACCCCTATATTAAGGAAGTCATAAAAAACAGGTTTTTGTGTCCTTTAGAACATTTTGTCGGGCACAAGCCCTTTTAAGCTCTTAAATTCTAACACGTTGCTTCACTTGAATCCGCCTTAAATCAGCATAACAAAATACACTTGCCTGATAAATCCAGACTGATTTTTTTTTATTTTCTGACTGCTTTTCTGACAAACAAAATACCTTCATTCCAGTCTGCACTTGCCTTTCCAAACATTAAAAGAACAGAGCATCTCAGCATATTGCTGAATAACTAATTGCAGAGAAATGTCAGCTACAAGGAAGTGCTGGTAAGGGCTGTTTTTAAAATTGATTATTTTTCATATTTCACTTTTGTTTCAGGTTTTATGTGCACTTATGCAATGCCCAAAATTCCATCAGATGAATTAATACTAATCAAAGTATGAATTTCTTACACAGGCAACATTTCTATTAGACTACACCAAGCACTAGCCCAGTAAGAATTCGGTTGCTAACTAGTTCCACATCAGTGTACAAATATTTAAACTTTCAGTAGCTTTACATATGGCAATTGGTTCCAGCCAAAGCTGAACCAATTTTTTTTACAATACATGTTATAGCTTTTTTATGGAAGTTTATGAAAGATGGAATACAGCTTCCCAGATCCTAATTTATTTCTGTCTTCTGTCTTCTCTGGCTGAATTGCAGCTCTCATCTTGAGCAAAGACTTTTGAAAATTCCCCCAGATCCTTCCTTAGACGCTTTTAGGTGATTTTCCAGGGAAATAATCTCTTTTCAGCCTACTTTAATTACAGAGCTCTTCCTAAAGTTAGATTCTGCAGAAATAAAGATCCTTGATCATATTTTTTTTCAGACAACATTTAACATGCTCCCTCCTTGTTTCCAGTACTAGTAAAAGTGCTTTGCTGTTCCCTGCTTCACAGCATGGATCTTGCTCTGGTCTTCTGGGTGGTAGAAAGAGGGGTACAATCAGGCCCAGAAATAACAGCAGCCTTCATTTAGTTTGCTTTGGTGCTCTTTAGAAGTTCCAGCTTTCCACACATGGGAATACTATCATTTCCACTGTGCAATAGATGGGATGTTTCTTGTTCAGCTTTGGCCATAGAGCAGGGCTGCAAGGGAGGGTGAAGTATCCTATGAAGCTGGAACTCCTCCACAAAAAGGGCAACCTCACAAGTTGAGCAGGCTTTCATCCTCTGAAGAAAATGTGTTTTACCTATTGTGATAGGCAGAAACTATATTTAAAGTTTAATCACTCAGCAGTCTGAAGAGTCCCATCAAGTCTATCCTGTGTCTCTGCCAGTTGTCTTGCTGCGTGGCATTACTTTCTAACCTGGAGTAACAACACAGCCACTCATTAATCGCTCTTGTCAAGCACACAGTGCTCTTTACAGAAGAATAAACTGTAGTCACATGTGAACACCAGCTTGCCATAGCTACCCAGCGAGAAGTCCATTAGGACCACGCTGGTCTGTTCCGAGCCTTTTATCTTCACTCCATCTCTGGAATGTTCCCTACTCCCATCTTCTATTTCCAGACTGCGTTAGAATTACACTTGGATTATTTGTTTCTTTAAAGACTTCAATATGCTGATCTTCATAAGAAATCTTCCTCTACAAGCTAAGTGAAGCACGTTTGGCTCTACATTTGTCTTCCAGATGCATGGTATATTATTGCACTTAGAAAACTGTCAGTTGAGAAAGATCTCACACATCCAGCCGTTAACAGGAAAAGTATGTGAGTGATCAGCAAATAAGGTATCTCTATGCAAATTCAACAAATATAGGAAATAAAAACATCACAACCACTACTTCCATACAAGAATCAGAATTATTTTGAATAATAATAAAAATATTAAATGCCAATCTATTGAAAATGCAACTACTTCTACATTTTCATTTATATATCCGGTCAGAATGAAATTGGAAAAATCCTTTTTTTTCCAGTATAGAACTGCACTTAATGAAAATTAGACACATACAGATATGCAATTCAAGTATTTTCAACAAAAATCAAATAACTTGTCATCCTGCTACAGATGTCCTAGGATGCCTCCTCCTGAGTCAGTTGTTCATTAAGCATCATCCTTCCAATGCCTACGGGGAACACAAGAACCCTGTTCTCCCTCTGCCTGGAGGGAGGTGTCCTTCACATGTCACTGCCACAAGTTGCTACAGAAACCTCTCTGGACAGAAAGCCTAGGCAGCAGGCTGCCTCGTTCATCTTCTTCTTGGCTGTTCAGGCCGGTTGTAGCTACAGCCTTTCTTGCAGGTGCACAGCTCCTGTGTTGGGCTGTTTCACACCCTCCTAAACAATGCTTTCCAGGAAATAACTTAGCTTCTTCCTAGCATGCCCATTGCTTCTCCAGTCCTCCGCAAGCCTTGGAAATGGTTGCTTCTTCTTTGACTTTGCATGAATATTTTGCACATTCAGAAGCTGGTTTACCACAGGTCTTTTCTTCTATAGATCAAAGAAATCTCTTTCAACCTTCCCTCCTAGATCAAGTTTTCCAGACTTCTCATAATTCTTAGTCTTTTCTTTTAGATTCTTTCATTCTCTCTCCCTCCACCTCTATTTTTCTAGAGGTAGAGTGCCCAAACTGGACCCAGAAGTTGGCATTGACTATTTGCAGCAGAGTGGAAAGGTTACACTGACTTTCTCACACATAAAACTGCTCTTCAAATACCTAACTTTAAAGTTAAATTTTTCAGCTAGGTGAAACCCAAAAGTATACCATACAAATCAGAGGGAGAGAAACCAGCAGAGAAGATCTGTAAGGTGTTAGAAATTATAATCAGATGGCAAAAAAAAATTTACATACCTATTTCTATAGAGTAAAGAAAGCGAAGATGAAGATAAAAAACTAGCCCAGAAGCAAATAATACAACGTTGATAACACTGTTCGTGAAAATCATGATGATTACACTGCAGATTTTTTTAATTTCTTTAAAAAAATCTTTAAAAAAAAGCAGATATTCCACAGATTTGAAAAGTTTGAGAATTATTCATCTAGTGAGTCTCATCCATTCAAGAAAATGGTGGCACCTATGAAGTTATCTGTAGAGACAGCTAAATGCCATTGAACGTTCTATTGAAATAGTTCGAAATTAGACCTTTTGAAAAGGTCTAATTATACCTGTTGAATTAGACCTTAGAAAAAAGGAAACTGGTTTGAGTCTAATGTCTCAATTTTCAGAAAAACATCCCAAAGCCACTCAGCCTCCTCAGTGTTTAATGACTTATTTTATCCATAAGGCAAGTTGTGTTCCCTCTTGGGCATGCATTTATCCTTCGGAGGATAAGCTGCGCTCTCCTTAGCTTGCTATCACCAGGCACAGCTGGGCTGTCTGTGCGATTGCTAATGCTGCGGTAGTTGATTTTCCAAGTTCATAGCCTCGCTCACCCTCCTAGTGTTTGGCTGCTCAAGGCCCTTTAGCATCTGCAATTTTGAACTTCCCAAGTTACCTTCTCTTTTAGGAAGCCTTTTGTAAACATGTTCACAAGCAGACGATCTGTTTGATTCCTCTGTTTAGAAGCAATGCAACACTCAAATGGTGTGGTAGATGTCAAAAAAAGGTAAATGCCAGTAGTTTACCAAAAAAAAAGTCTGAGTCCCTGTTAGAAGGAAAAATACACAGTTTTACAGTTTTGTGGAATTCTTTTTTTCATGAATATTTCATCACGAACATTTAAAGGAAGTACACTTGTGTTATTTCCTCTATGGGAAAACCCACAGCTCCCTTCTGGAAAAACCTATGGACCTTTTTAAAGAAAGCTTTGGTTGAGGCAAATATATGAGGGTGTGGGAGAAATGAGAACTTGAACTGAATGGGCCAAACTTGGAAATTGGCCCTACCTCACTCCATTGCCACTGTAGCTCTGCAGTAGCCAAGAGCTAGAGCTGTAGGACTCCAGGACTTCCAGGTCCTATTAAATCACTTTGGGCACTTCTGTGAGCTCAGACAACCAGATGAAGGGAAAAAGAGTTTCAAAACTAGACATTAATATTCAGCTTCTGCACCTATAAGGATCGGAGTTTTAGGCTCTTTTAAACAAATCCATTTCAGCCTTTGTAATGACTGGAGAAAATGAGTTCTCACCTTGTAGAAAGATTAAAATCATGGTTGTAAAAAGACAAGAGCTAGAGGCCTGCACAAAGTAACTACCCTCAACGTTTCCGTATCTCTCTCTGCAGAACCGGGTATTTCACTTTAATAAAGACAAAGTAGCTTTTAACAACTATGACATGCACAGCTCTTCCTCCCCGGCAGTACTGCTTGTTGAGATTTAACAGGATAGCAGTGAATCCAATCACTAGGCTGTTAACAAGCCCTCCAGCACAGTAACATTGGTTTCTTCAGCATTAGCACAAGTAAATTCATACTGACAAAGGAGGCAGCCAATGCTAAGCAGCAGTGTGTGCCTAACACTCACTATTACACATCGCCTCGTCTCTCCCTGCCCCAAAAGCACTGCAGCAAGTGACAGCACTCTCTGTGACTGTTTATTAGTCTGGCTCTGCCACTGCTGTGCTCGGGTTATCTTACTATAGGGATTTATCTGAGAAAAACTGACCCCTCCAGGAAAAGAAAAAAAAAGAGCAGAAGGAGCCATGACAGTGCATGACACTTTACTCGCATCTACATCCCCGAGAGACAAGGCCAGAGCTACAGTAGCTCTGTTCCACAAGCACTCAATTTCGGCAAGTAGAAATCAGACTAATAAAGCCAAAGATGCTAACTGTGATTTATGCTCCACACAAGTGCACATATCTTTGGCAAACTTGTTACTGCCAGCTATGTACTCTGCACAGAATGGGAACTGGAAGCACAACATTTGCTCTTGTTGCAGCCCTAGTGGGCTGAGACCCAGGCATCTAACATCAGAGAAGTTTATTCTGCCACCACTCACACAGGATGTCCTTAGGATACCAGTCTGCAAGCCTGGTTCTCAGCTGAGTCATTTCCCACTAAGTTTCAAGGCTCTCCAGGGAAGTTCTCTGGTGTGCCACTGCCCAATAATGTCCAGAACCATAAATAAAATGGGCCTTTGTGTGGTCACAATACATCAAGAGGACACACTGAGGTTGTCTAGGACCATACAGCCACCTAAACTGTGTGGGGAGGGAAGGACATGAAAAATAATTCACTCTAGCCCAAGAATTATTTAAAGAAGGAAATGGTTGTGTCACTCTGGCCTTCTAAGACACCTCCGTACCTGGTCCAGTCAGTGCGAGTGCTTGCTGTGCCTGGGCACCAGCAATTCCTGGCAAAGCATGCTCGGCCATAGCTTGAGGTATTTCTTATTAAAACAGTTGAGATGGCATCCATTCCTCCCAGAATCGTGCCACTCAGCTGTTTCTCATTCCACAGCTAATTTTATAACCACATTCACCTACACCACATGCAGACCTCATTTTCTCCTACCAACAACAGGAAATTCTAAGAGGAAAATTATGGGGGTGGAAGAAAAGCATTAATAAGAAAAAAAAAGCTTCCTTGTCTAGACTATCATCTTTCAGAGCAGGAACATGGCCTGGGAGGTGGGAACAGAACTACAAGGCTGCTCTCAGTCTCTGCTGTGAGGAAACAGGTAAAAGCGGAGAACTTGCCCTCACTTTGTCCTGGCATATTTTAGTGTTCCACACTGTGCAGAACACATCGTAATTTTGGTCCAAAATACATGTTTATTCTCAGTGTTAGTGGAAGAACAATGATATTACAAAAGATGCTGCAGATGACACACTTTTCTGTGCTTCATATGCTCTGAGTTGTGTATTATGGATTTGCCTTACTGAGCTCTCACGTGCTGCCTGGCACTTTCAAACCTCTCCCTGTATTTCAGGAGGGTTGAGCATGTGTGGTAGAATAGAAGAAAGAGTTTCAGCACAATAACATCAGGCGTCAAAAATATCTGTTTAATTACTCCTAATGATGCTGAAATGAAGCTTCAGGTCAGGAAAGACTTACTTGTACAAGTAACTGCATATTTGAACAGGCGTGCTCAGAGACTGCTCAGGTGAAACTGCACTGCTTTGTCAATGTTTGCAAGGTTGTGATTTAAGACAACGGTACTTCACATCTGATGTCTCATGCTTATCTCTACAGCTAGGCCCTTTACTCCCAGTAACTTCTTAGGGCCTTTGCTGAGAGAGGAAAAACACCTTTCCTTCATTATTTGATCTACAACATCACGGTGCAAAGAAAAAAAGGAAATAATACTGAATAATAGAATAAATGTTGTGACAGCACAGCATCAATTTTCCCTCCAAAGCATCATACCAGCAGTTCGATTTGACCACATAACACTTCTACAGAATACTGACTGCAGAAATGGGACCAATACCACTAGAATCTAAATAAAATTATATAAACAAAGTGAATTCTTCCTCCTGTGAAAGGGATTTTTTTTTCCTTTTACCTCTCACACAAAATTTTTCTTTAAAAAATGAAATATAGATGGATGGGTTAAAGATGCATCTATCCAGATGTTCCAGGTAACTCTGCTGTACTGTGTATACGATACAATGTAAAGTGACACTGTATCTTTTTTCTGGGCACAACGGTAATTTCCCTGATGAAGGGCAGGGACGCCCCAAATCTGTGTCATGGAGGCGGCTTCCCCAGGGCCCACCACTCTGAGCCCATCCGACTGTTCCCGGTTCTGCCCGTGGCAGCTGACGGGACTCCGCAGCTGGGGCTGCGTTAGTGGTTAAAATGCCGGGACACTCACACCTCTGGCAAGTGCAAGATTCTTCTTCCAGCAAATAACCTGAAGCTGCGGGACAGCTAAGTGCTCTGCAGCCAGGGGACCTGTGTACGTAAGCGCAGAGGAAGCCAGCCCAGCACTACAGTCCCTACAGAATCCTCCTTTGATTTCCTGAAATGATGAGGCCAAAGCTCCAGGCTCTGTAGATGAAGGAAGGCCAGAAACAAGCTTCACAGCTATTGCTGTTATCAGATAATTAAAAATAGGACACCTCAGGAAACATAATTTTAAGCCAAAAAGACCATGGAAAAAAAAACATCTTGTATTCATTAACCATGGTTATGAAGCACTGT
Source organism: Tinamus guttatus (assembly GCF_000705375.1). Next base: position 319,094 of record NW_010578203.1, on the reverse strand, counting down.
GAAGTTTGTTACTGTTTCAAAAGGTACGATCTCTACAAGTTGTGTCTCTGGAGATGACAAGTCTGATGGAAAATTATTACTTCCAGATACTTCAGGATAGCTCTTCAAAGCCCAACAAGGATGATTTTTAGCAAGACTTACTGAACATTCTTGTACCCTTAAATTAACAGCTACTCTGAAATTACTTGGTTCCCTCCACATTTTTATCATAAGGGCTACTGGAAAGAATTAAAACGGAGTTTTTAAGCCAGACAAGCAGATTTTAAGGCATAATGCAATATACCCAGGAAGTCTTTATGGGGATATTAAATTCATATCCTTTGATGAAGTAAATAGGAAGGAAAGGCCTGTCGGTTCAGAAATAAATTGCGTTATGGCAAAATGACCTCTGTAGTTTCATGGCTAACATTCATGAAGTGTCTTCCTCTTCTTCGGGCATTCATCCTGAGCCCCACAGTGTCACCTGTCCACACTGAAAAGACAAATACAGACTTTGATAACAGTGCAGTGTAGCAGGATATCAAATTAAAGCAAAAAAGCTTAGCTCACTTCAGAATAGAAGAGAAAGGTGAAATAAATCTTACTTTGCTACTACAGTAAGGGGGAGTCTACTCAAAATGTTCATTGCTTTGATTTTGTGTTTCTGTTTTTCCCCACAGCATTTGGTTCAGCCCTGAACCCCAAAGATGATATTAGCATCTATGTGAATAACTTAAAGACATGTGTTATGTCAAAGCCAGAAATCTCTCCAAAGACACCAAATGAACAATGATTACATTTTAAAGTACAGAAGCACTAACATAAGGGAAGACATCTCTATAAATCAATATAGGAATAGTTCTCATCATTTTGTCAGGAAACTCCAAAGTCTTATTTTCTTCTCTATTAAATATCTTATCCATAAAGTATATTAAGAGATAATAGGAGTAGTTCCTTCCCCCTGCTCCAAACCATAAAATGGATTTTGGAGAGTTATAGCTTGCTTGTGCGCACTTGCTTGCTCACTTGCCTCCCTTGGGTCTCCCTGTGAGTGCCAAGGAATGGTGTATTTTCATAAAAGTGCTTAAGTTCAAAGTGGTGCAAGTATGGATTTTGTAACCATTAGCAGCATAGTTCACAGATCTTTCTGTGACTATTTTTAATCTTCTTTCTTCAATAAATAGTGCAAGGCACTTTTCTCAGTCTCCTGAGAAGACAGGCCCTACAAGACAAGTGAAAAACGGATAACAAGGTGCTCATGTTCTATAATATTACTCAGCACATATATCAACACACAACATAAATCTGAAGGCTCCTGCTTCATTTTGAGACAGGAAAATGGGCTTGTAAGGCTGAAAATCAATTAACTTCTCTATTAGTTGGTCTTTCTCCCTGCAAAGCTTGCCTTTCAAATTACATTAATTTAGGAATCATATTTAACAAATGCTGCAGCAGGATTCTGTTGCCTTTTACTTAAATTTTGATAAAATTTTCCACCGCGGTACTTCATTACTGTAAAGGAAAAAAAATAAGCAGTGTGGCGTAAGTGAAGACTGTTTTTGTTGTTGTAACTAAATACGTCTGCAGTGATTGGGAAGGACACACTCAGCATCACCCTGATTGATGAAGAAGGAAAGTCACAGTAACTACCTTCATGTGTCTGGAAAACACTGCGCAGGGGAGGGTTCCCAACCTTCTGTTAGTATCCTGCAGTCACAAGTAACTATGAAAGGTCACAGCACTTAAAGACCTGCGTTTTAAGGTACAGATGAGCCAGTTTAGCTAATTTCTGAAGCATTTTATTTCTTTCTGCTGATGGACCTGACATTCTGCCTTCTGCAAGCATCCTTGTTTCAGCGGCCTCCAGACTCTCAAGGGAGCTTTCCAACACTTCGCTTTCAAATGCTCTTGAAGAATCCCACCTTCAGGTCAGTGCCAAGAAGCTGCTAGCTGTCTTTCTTATAGGCAGCACCTGCGTACAACTGTATACAATTTATAGGCTCACCTTAAGGTTCTGAACACAATGTCAGTTATCAGTTTAGCACGGGCCTCGTGAAGCTGCCTACTCCTAAGAGAAGAAGCAGGCACCACCAGCCAGGCGACGGTCTCCCATGGACTTGATGATGATAAGGTTTGAGTGTGACAGAGCTCTTTCTGCATCATGAGTTCCAATAAACTGTAAGCTTCAGATGACACCTGTGAAGAGAAAAGATTTATACAGCTGTTTGGGGAAAAAAAAAGCTCTGATACTGAACAGAAAGAAGATGAGAAACTGTCGCTTTGCACAAAAATTGAATTTGCAAGAACAAGCGCCTTGTCTGATACTGTGCGAGGGGTCATAATGGTCCTATAAAGATTTACAGCAGAGCTCTGGAGAATGTCTTCCAAATACACTTTACTATCCATTACAAATGTCTGTTACTGCCTTCCTAAGATGCACGAGGGTTTTGAGGCAATGCCATCTTTTCTAGCTCCGTATCTCACTTTCCTTGTAATTTCTGCTTTCATCTGAGACACCCCAAAGGAAGGATCTGCAAAGCCAGCAACTCTTCCTTTTTGGACGTTTAAGAGGAGAGGGGTAAGGTGTCAGGTGATGGTGTTTCACCTGGAAGTTAAAAATTGAACTCCAGAAAGCAAACACATAGAGCCATTCTAAGAGCAGGAACAGCAGCTTTAGGAAAATGTTCCTGATAAAAAGTGTGCCAGGGTGAAAATGAATAGCAGAGAATTATGCCCTAAAATTACTACTCTAATTTATTCTTGCTGCTCAAAACAAGGTTAAATATCTTGCAGAGCAGACACAAGTCAGAGGTTTCTGTTATACTGGATCAATAACCATCAGAAATAAACCATAGCAAGTTGTTTTGGCTAACAAGCAGAAAAAAAAAAAAAAGAACAACATGTCTTTGAAGTTACATATTCAGTGGCAGAATAATATGCGCAAACCAAAAAGGCCCTCCCATGACTTTCAAAGTCATTACTCCAGGCACATCTTGAAGGAAAGCACAGCAAGTCTATTTCAAACTCAGTCAAAGCTGCAGCAGGACCTAGCTGGCTTTTAGTGATCTACTTCTTACAAAGGAGAAAATTTACCTCCCAAGACTGATAAACATTTGAACCTATTCACAAATGCCAGCATTAGAGAGGCAAGAAGCTAGGAAACGTTGCTCCCACTTGGACTATACAGCAGCGCATTCCTTGAGGGGCTGACTGAGAGGGAGGAATATTGTCAGAATGTGTTGCAAACGCTCTGGAAATCTCAACAATTCTATGGCAGTCAGATTTTGTGCAGCATTATCTGATGAAAAGACATCCTCAGCTACGGAGCAGAGCTACAGGTATCTGGTACAAGATACTTAACGTTGTCCTCACAGGTTTTCCCTACTGCGCGCCCGGTCACTGAGGCTGCCTTCACTTCAGCAACGTTCCCTGCTGAGGACGCCCTGGGAGGGGACACCCTGGAGACTGATCCTAATCCAACAGTCCCATGGGGATATGCAAGGGGATGGGAATCTTGCTCATGTAAGACTGCTGTAAGTGTCCAAGAGAAAAAATGAAAATTTAAAATATCTAAGGGCCACCTTTCAACTTATTCACAGAAACTAAATATAGACAAGACAAAATTGTCTTGTCCAAAATTAGTAACAACCCACTGATGACAAGGCCTATATGTACCGCATTTTTTACATTTCAGTATCCAAAAATCCTCTCAGCATCATTCCTGGACTGCATTCCTCCCCTGGATGCTTAGGCATCGCACTCAATACAATGCCACAGGAAAATCCTTCACTCCCACTCATGTTTACCAAGCCTACTCTGGAAGCATTTTTCAAAAGGCTATTAAAATCATTTCTTCCAAAATATGCTCAGAAAAAGAGATGGTGATGGTGATATTTTTTTAACATTTACTGACTGCAGCATTCAAGATGGAGAGAGGGTCTTTCTTCTTGTTTCCTTTTCTGGCTACCTCTCCAGAATATCCTCTGCCTCAATTAGGTGATAATGTAATGGGAAAAAAAATCCCTTTTAAGCTACACTTAAATATTGAATTCTAAACACAGCCAAACTTTTTACTACTCATTCAGAGACAATGTATGCATTGCAGCCACTCTCTGCAGGGGGGGAAAAAAAAAAAAAAAAGATTTAATTTCATTGCTCCAGAAAGAACGGAACAAAATTAAACTCTAGACCTCAGGTCTGCCTTACAAATGTCTAACTGAATCTAATGGAAACCAGCTAAAGTTTAATTAAACTGACATTCAATTTCTCCAGATAGAAGAGTTTCAGAGAATTGGGGTCATATTCCTCCAAATCAATAGATTTTCATTTAAGTGCAGTGCTCACCGCTGGCTGCTCCGTGCCCAGGCTGAAGGCAGCCTTGGGCAGCGGCTGCCCCTGGCCAGGAGGGCCGGTGCGCAGCGGTGGCTGGGACGTGCCACGAGCGCGCACAGTTTTGCTATCCAAGATTAAGGGTGGCTTTCAAAATCATTTTCGATGCATGAAACCCTCCCCGCCTTGGAGAGGGGAACATTAAAGTTTTTAAAAGGCTGTCTTTCACTGGAATAAAGGGGAAAATAGAAACAGCAATATGTCTGAAATAATAGTAATTAAATGGAAAACTGCTTGCAGAGATAGGGCCTAGGTACTGAATGATGTTCTCACCTGTACACTAAGAAGAGATACTGCAGTGCTACAGTTGCTTACTGAAAATACCAAGCAAAGGTAATGCTTTGTTTTGAGGCAGTCTAGGAAAAAAAGTATGGAAGAAACCAAACAGAAGCGTATGGAAGTGAAAGATCTCTTTTCCTTGGTGTGTTAGTTTAATAATGACTAATTTTATACCAATCACTAACTAGAGCGTCACAGTGTTGATATTTGGCAGGAAATGCCAAAAACATGACAATGGTGGCAGCTGGATGTTGCACCTATTTTGCTAACCTTGTAAACACTGTACTAGCCCATCACTGCCAGTTGCTGTTGATAGTGACTTTTCATTATATGTCAGTTCAATCTCCAAAAGTATTGGTCTTGTCCGTTTTGCTAATCTCCCTACTAGTGTTTCTTACAATTATATTCACTTGCTTCATTAAAATGCTGTAAATTCGTCAGTGCAGTAACTTTATTCTTCCTCCAGGCTGAAGCTTCTGGTAAACCTAAAAAATGCTCAGCTGAAAATGTCAAAACTCCCTCCTGTAATGACTATGGCATTCAGATTGATATCTACTGGAAAGAACATTGTTGTAGAATAATATAATATCTTCTAAGACACAGAGATCCAAAAAGATAGAAATGCCAAAATTTTAATTCCCAACCTAACACTTCTTAGGGTAAATAAATTGCATATTAATACTTACAAACTCAGTTCAATCCACATTTGTTAATGAATAGAAATAAATATCTGATCTGTGTTTCACTTGCATACTGAAGCTTGACACTGAAAAGCCTTGCTGATAACACGGCTCAGTTAAACCTTTTAATCCAATGTTATGCCTAAACTCCATTCCCAAGCTATGTAAACAAAGGCTAGCAGGTGAGCTCACAGAGCCACATGGATAAATGCTTGCACTAGAAAAGAGGATAAAGTCCTGAGATGCAGAGGACACATCAGAAACCAGTCTACCTAAAGCTACCCTCTGTTCAACACTTCTCTGGGGATGCACTAAATGCTTCCTCAGCAGTAACCAGCAAATAATTCACCTATTGCATTTCCTCCCACAACTGAACATGAAAGAGTACAGGGTCTTTGGAAGTTCACTGGTTAGTGAGTAATGGAGCTGCTCACAAATGGGATGTACTACAATGGCCATTACACACAGAATGATAGTGACATGAAACTAATTTTCTTTCAGCTAAAGTTGCTTATCAGCTTGATCCAGGAAATAAGCCAAGCCGTTTCAGGGGACTTGCATGCTTATTTGTGAAGGAGTGACTGCCCAGCACAGGCACAGTCACAGAGATTTATGTTATCTCTGTCATTTCCACACTCTACCAGTTACTGGTATATAAACTACATACCTTTGGTTTCATAAATTTAGCCCCATGTTCCACACGTCTTATGTGTCAATGTCTTATGTGTTCTTGAATGCATTAAACATTTTGCAGTCAGAGGTAACTACAGTAATCTATACTGCAACTGCAAGTCTAGAGGCCTACAGCTTGCAATCTGCCTTCCATACTCTCTTCTGCAATACATACACACCTCTTCTCACAAAGGCATGTTTAAGAGCCTAGGTTAAATACCACTACTTCAGAACACTCTGTATATATACAAAATTCATGATCTTTTCTATTCAATCATTTTTATTGACATCCCTGCTTTGGAGTTGGCACTTCTTACCGAACAGGGATCTGTTTTAGTCAGATACCTTCAGCAATCTTGCTTAAAAGTAAAGGCCCAAAATAGCCTATCAGCACAACTCAAGACTCCAGCAAACTCTGGAACAAGCATTAGACTGAGAGAGTAGGAATTATTTTGCTCCTGGAAAAATACACAAGGTAGCTACACTCAGAAGTCAACTTAACTCGATAGGTTAAAAAGTAAACAACAGAAATTTGTGAATCTTGCTCTAAGAATTTAAATCATTCAAGAAAAAGAAAAAAGTTACACTTAAAATATTTTGCATTAACATTAATAACTCATCGGGGTATTTGAAACAATGAGTATGAAGCTGAGTTTGCTTGAGAGCAGTTGTAGTATTAGCGTAACAGTACATGATGGTTCAAAGAGGCAGCGACACCATGGACTGGAATGCTAAACAGCTCTAGGGAGCCTCAAAGGACAGTAGCAAGAGTGAAATCAAATAAGAAATAGAGCTTTACCATGGACTTTAGCAGTGTAAGGGTTTTACCTAAGACCTTGAAGAAATCTAAAATTCCACCTGATCCTCTAGAAGCATAATAAAAGATATTAAACACTACTAAATGCTTGCTAATACATATTCAACTCAGTAATAACAAATGATTTAAAAATTTGTCATGTCTGTTTTGATGTCTCTATACAACTGAAGTAGGATAAACCTTGCTCTATATGCAATTTGCCTATAAGGTAGTCAAAAGCATTTAATGTTTTAAAGTCGTGTCTGATGAACCTGATAGCCTTCTACAATGAGGTGACCGGCTGGACGGATGATGGGAGAGCCATGGATGTTGTCTACCTTGACTTCAGCAAGGCTTCCAACACAGTCTCCCATAACATCCTCATAGGAAAGCTCAAGAAGTGTGGACTGGATGAGTGAACTGTGCAGTGGATTGAGGACTGGCTGGATGGCAGAGCCCAGAGGGTGGTGATAAATGGGGCCGAGTCTGGTTGGAGGCCTGTGGTGTCCCACAAGGGTCAGTACTGGGCCCGGTGCTCTTCAACATATTCATCAATGACTTGGACGAGGGCACAGAGGGCACCCTCAGCAAGTTTGCAGATGACACCAAACTGGGAGGAGTGACCGACACTCCCGAGGGCTGTGTTGCCATTCAGAGGCACCTAGACATGATGGAGAGTTGGGCAGAGAGGAACCTCATGAGGTTCAACAAGGACAAGTGCAGGGTCCTGCATCTGGGGAGGAATAACCCCAGGCACCAGGACAGATTAGGGGTTGACCTGCTGGAAAGCAGCTCATCAGAGAGGAATTTGGGAGTCCTGGTTGACAACAGGTTAACCATGAGGCAGCAATGTGTCCTTGTGGCCAAGAAGACCAATAGGATCCTGGCTGCATCAGCAGGAGCGTTGCCAGCAGATCGAGGGAGGGGATCCTGCCCCTCTCCTCAGCTCTGGTGAGGTCGCACCTGGAATATTGGGTGCAGGGTGCAGTTCTAGACTCCCTAGTACAAGAAGGACATTGAGCTTCGAGAAAGGGTCCAAGTGTAGAGCCACGAAGATGATTAAGGGCCTGGAGCATGGGGCCAGGCTCTTCTCCATGGTGGCCGGTAACATGACGAGGGGTAACAGCTGTAAATTGAAACACAGGAAGTTTAATCTCCATATGAGATATTCCCAAAGAAGAGAAAGACCAAAATAAGCAATAGCACTGAAATGATTTTAGGGAGCAGAATGATAGAGGTAGGATGAAGATCAATAATACATAGCAGAAGATAATGCATTTCTGTTACACATTTAGAGCTCCTCAGTTGAAAGCATCAAAAGACAAAGCCAGGATGTACTGGCATATCTGAAGAAGAATACGGGTTACTGACTGCAATGCTAAAAATGAAACAGAATATTAGTATCTGCCTGAGAAGTATCATTGTTACTGTACAGGGTCATGACATGCTCTTATGCAGAATATGGTACACAGTACAGGTTCTATCATCACCAAGGAAGATTAATTAAGGCACAAACAAAACAGGATCAAAAGTGAAAACTTGCACTGCAAGTACGAACTAGCAATACATGCCTAGTACGAACTAGAAATACGTAGCAAAACCAACGATCAGGCACTCAGGATGGAGTAGTAGTATTTAATATAAAGAACAATGCTGGCAAAAGAAGAAATGAGTAAAATTGACCCTAAGTTAGCCAGGCTTGAAACAAGAAAAAGTTTCTAACTGTCAGAGGAACGAGGCTGTGGGAGAGGCTTCCAGCAGGGGCAGTGAAGAGATAAAAATATAATAATAATAATAAATACTAACTCATATTAATAAAGTATTTGATTAGCTAATGACAGAGAATACAGGACCCAAGTACTTGTGACCAGGTCACTGACCAGGAAAGACTTTCAGGTCTATACTCCTCTGAACATTTCCATCAATTCAACTGTCAATAAAGTCCTCTTGAGCAGTTTGTTTTTTTCTCGCATAGATGTGGCCAAGGAGAAAGTAACTACAACTGCAGCCTCAGCTGCGCATTTTATTTTGATAAAATGCTGATGCATAGACTGAGATGTTAAAACCACAATCTCTGCATTGCTCCACCAGCTAAAATGCTTTTTCTCGGGAAAGGTTATAGAACTTTCCTGACACTTAAAAAGAAAATGTTGTCTTAAGCTGTTCTTAAATCTTCTGATAACTATTACCACTAATGTCCTTAATGTATTGCCAGAGCACCAGGAAAGAAAAGAGTCCCATTGTACAAGGTTTTATACAACAGCAACGGAGAAAATTCTTCAAGTGCAGCAGACATAGAAATGGTGGAGAAAGAGACAAAATATGCCTTTTTTAACGTGCATCAGGCTTCAATAGCACATCAGTTCAGCAACTTAAAAAGAATTTTGGGTTGGAAGAATCAACAAATTGATGGCTCTTCAAGCAATCTGGCACCTGATGTGTGTCTTGATTAAGGCAGGACTTGCTCCTCATATCTGATATCTACTATCTCTCTTGGGCAACCATTTGTAAAGCTTTTGGGTAGTCTTCCATCACCTAATTTAGATGTCACAGTTCTTCAGTTTTATTGTCTACCTTCTACACTACTCATGTATGTTTACCATGATGATGGGAAGGCAAAAAGATACAGAGACCTGTAAAAAATGATATAACTGCATGTGAAGAGTGAAGAGAATGAAAAACAGTGCATCTTAGTGCTTCAGAAAAGACATAAATTACCAGGATCCTAGAATGAAGCTCGTATGTTTTCTCTTTGTTAGAGCAATAGCCTGGTACATTACTGTAATTACATGAGCATCAAGTGAAAATCTTTGTAATCTTTTAGGGGAATTACAAATACAATTTTTTATAGAGATGAGCAGAACTTGGTAAATCTAATTTGCGTGGGCAACAAACAAGCAGCTGCAGTAAGCAGCTCCCTGCCTGCTCATTTTCCACTTGCCATTTTCATTTCAAATACCATATGTCAGCTGCTTCCCAGAGCACCAACAGGTGCCTCTACAAAATGGACAGCCAGAGCACCTGAGTAATTGCTGACTCTGTGGAATTGCATAGACCAAACTAGCAAGACTAAACAGAGGCCCCTGAACAGGCAAGCACTGTGACAAGGTCATTTTGTCCATCTCTATTTATAGGAAGTTCCTTTTATAAAAATGGGAAGGGTTGTTTTACAATGAGACAGGAGATACCCAAAGAAGAGCACATTCCACCTACCCTGTGGGAATCGTTATGTTACTGATTTTGACAGCAAGTCAAACAGCAGTGCAAATTAAGACTTAAAAATAAAATTAAAAATCAAGAATTAAAAATTAATCTTCCAATTTTAAAGTGTGCATATTTCCTCTCCAAAATCTTAATGTATAAGGTTTGATAGCTTCATCGATTGAAAAAAAAAAAAAAAAAGAGGAGAGGAGTGTAAGACTCTAACATATCGCTCAATTCAACCTCTGATATCACAAAAGGGCTACCACCTCCTTGGTGTTTACAAGAACGCACATCAAAGACCCTAACTGATCTTTTACAACTTTCATGTCTTAAAATCCAGATATAATTTCAACCTTGAAGCTACCTGACTGCATCTCTGTCCTGCTTCTCATTGTCCAAAATATCCAAGGGATGGATGATATTCTATTAGAGGAGGGTCTGCTTTTTATTTTAGCATGGCCAGTACACTCTGACTTCATCCCACCTGCATGTAGGTTTTCTTGCTATTCATTTAAGGAGCTCTCTTGCTTTTATCAAATAAACAGTAAAGTCAATGGATTAACTTAAAAAGATTATAGCCATTTTTATTCAGATGGTTGGAGGATTTCCAAATACACAGTCAGCACAGTTAATGGAGTGGCAACAAACCTAAATTGGTTCCTCAGGCTAGATGACCATCTAGGGAGCCACCAGGCATTTTAGCATCCTGAGTGCAAAGTCTCCTTTCCTGTGCACATCTAATCATTTTTGAGATGGAATACTAGTGAGATAAAGCATTGCATCCATAAGGTGCCTTAAATTCAGTCAGTTTTTTACCTCCAGTAAGGAATACCTTATTTCCAAATTCAACAAAGAGGAAAAGGCCAGTTGATGTCCAGCAGCGCCACGCAGTCTGTACAAGAAATGTGCTGTGTGAAGTTCCTACCATGTCTCCACAACAGTGCCTGCTGGAACATGCTCCTGAGTATTTCCACTTCCACTTTGCATTTCAAAAATCAAAAATTACCAAATACTCTAAAATCCATCATCCCATAATAACTTACACTCTGATTTCCCCTGCCTCAAGCTTTCAGGTCTCAAAGTCTAGCATTTCTCCAAACTCATCACCTAGGCTTTGGAGTTTCTTCGGCTCAACTACCAACCTGGAATCCTCAATCTTTCTGATACCAGCCTCTGCCCTTCCTGGAACGTGGCTCTCGCTTACCTTCAACACCTCAGTGCACGCCCTGCCCCCGCCCAAGTCTCCCTCAAACAGAACCATTCACTCCTTCCATCAAGAACTTCAGACAACCCAAATGCCTTCCTACCTTCAGTTTCAACTCTAGTCATGTACTTATTCCAGCAGTCAAGCCTACCCATCTACTGTCCCAACTTAGAATATCTTTATTAGTTTACCTGCCAGGACATGTAACATTTACTAGTAAGACCTGGAAGGCAAAAAGAGTAAAATTTCTGGGAGAAGATGAACACATGACCAGCATTTATTCAGAGATTATCTTGAGGTTACATCACCCTGGAAGATAGTCTTGTGTGGTTCCCTAGTTCCTTCCTGTGTAAACCTACTTTGAGTCACACTGTGTTCTCCATTATTCTAGAATGCATGTGATAGCCTTGCAGAAGTTTAAGTGTGATAGATGAGATTACGTTGTCTTCAGAGCACTGCATGTTAAGCTGTTTTATGTACTAAACCATGATATTACATTTTCATCCTTTTTTCCTTGCTTGCTTGATTCTCCATTCATCTCATTATCCACATTTTACAGGCTTTACATTGACCTAATTATAATAACTATAATCAATTGAGGATAGGTGTGATCTACTGTTGTTCCTTTCCTACCTCCTCTACCTTCTTCATGATAGAGATTCTGCAGAAGACACAGCACTGGATGCTTGGCAGTACACTGCTAGTAACGGATTTCTAACCCTTCTTCAAACACCATGTTTTTCAGGGTAACTCCAGCAGACTCAAGCCTTTAGGGAGCCCTCAGAGCCTTATTCAGGAACTGATAGGCTTCACCTATCACACTAATTTCTTGCTTCCCACAAAGTCTCTCTTTGTATGCCAGTTTCTCATTGATCCTCTTGCATCCCTCAATTTATGCCTTATTTATTTCTAACTTCTCTTAGTGGAGAAGTTACGGAGAAAAGGGAAGGAGCGGTCTTGCTTGCACTGACAGAAAGACAATCGTCTCCTCCACGCCATGTTCTCTGCATGCATCCATCAGACACAATTATATTCCAAATTCCCTTCAGCATAAAGTCATCTGTACTCTTAAGAAAATACAGGAGGAGAAAATTAAAACTCCTCCTGACCACTTCAAAGCGGACTGAAAAATATATATACTGTATCCTTGAAAATTCTTTGGGGCTCTTGAAATGACACAGTCATAGCTCCCACACTGACATCAAACCCCAAGATTACACCTAAAGTTTCAAAACTACCACAGGGACAAAACATGAAATTCCCCAGTGAAGTCAATTTCTGATGAGTCATAAACTGATCTTGACATATATATGCATATAAAAAATATAGAAAGGTGAAACTTTATGTCCTATCATCACTATACAAATTTCATTAAAAGACCATAAGTGGATTTAAAAGGAATGAAATAGGCCAGAAGTCAAATGAAATGTAATGCTGTGCGAAGAAATGTTGTGTGTTGAGCAGACCAAATTCTGGAGGGGAGCGATAAAGAAGCTGCTCTCCTTAAAGCCGAGATAAGAAGGTGCACTGCAGATGAGGCAAGCAGATCAGTCATGTGGTTTATAAGAACCAAGCGCATAAAAACAGTTGAAAGATGTCTTTGGAAAACTACTTCAACGGGAAATGATAATATGTGCTATGCACTTTCCAAAATGAATCCAATCATGTAGAAGGCATAATCTTGCCATTTTTAAATTACTGCAAAGCAATCTCACAAGCTAAGAAAAGCTGCTGCACTGAAAAAAAAAGTGTGGATGCTAATATATTTGATTAAACTGATATATAACTGGGAAATAGATGTTTGTATCCCACTTGCCTGAAATCTGGGTGGGAAATCGACCTGTCTGCTTTAGTTTTGAGCTTGGAATACTCATGATGACACTTTCCAAAATCAGGGTAAATTTAGTTTACAAAATGTACATTTACCAAGCTTATCAAAATGGACTATGGATGTGGTCATGTCCTCTACAAATCTCATTTGTATGCGTCAACAGATATATCTCCTTCCAGAATCAGAATGTATCTCCTTCTACGCTATAGCTGAACTAAGTGAGAAACTTAAGAAGGAAAAGAGAAAATAAAAGGAAACAAAAGATCTATAGCTACATTTAGGTTCCTATAAACTGCTGCAGACTTCTTAGAGGAATTTCTGTCATTCAGGTTTTTCAACCAACCAAAAATATCACAGACCATTTGTATTCTCTTAGTTTCAGTATGACCATAATTCATCATTTAATATACCGGATGACTGTTATGACAGAATTCAAAATTCTTTTTGATCAACATCTCTCAATTTCTAAAGTTTTTGTTTAAAGTAAATAAACAACCAAATAAAGATTTTTTAAAAAAAACTTGCAACTGATGTTTTCCAGGTTGTCCTGCTCTCTTTAGACTATTCATTTGGACTCATTTTGCAATTTGGAAAAGTTTTTTTTTCTTTTGAACACAATAAATAAAATAATTACTATGTGAGATTCGAGCACAGTAAAATTAAAATTTTTGGTTCCTAGAATCTTAATGCCTTGCTTCTTACAAGTTCTTGACCCTTCCTTTCACTGCTGAGTCACCTGAAAAGAAAGTTCCTGGCTGCTGATAAGGAGCTTTCAATGCTGGGCTTACATCCGTCTGCTTTGTCATCTATTAATTTCCCTTTAAAAGCTGCAATATTAAGATTAGATTTCCAAGCAGAACCACTTCAACAAAACCCACGCCTACCCGCAAGCACATTTTCACATCCCTGCACTGTTTATTTACATGCAAGCAAGCACCAGGGGACCTTGCTGACCTAAGTGCAAGTTAGGGAGAGCTGGAGACAGGGCTGTGCTCAAGGCCCCCCCAGGCTGCATGCTGAACATCTAATCAGGCTGCAAAGCCACCAACAAAGTCCTCCTTCTCTAGCCTCAGCTTTTACAGCTTCACACGTGCTGCCTCACCAAATTCAGTAACAAAAATAACTGCAGGAGCATAACAACTGGTCATTTTAGTGGACCTCACAGTCACTGAGCCTAATCGTCCTACACTGACTGCTCCTATGTGACATTCATAAAATAAACCTGCACATTTCAGCTAATGTACAACAGATGTCACCCCCGGCTGGGATTGCCTCAGCTGCAGCCAATACGTAAAAAATCTTAGTAGTCCCAAATCAGGAGGTAGATATTGCAGGTTTCATTCTGTGTCAGGGATTTTCATTATGAATTTCAGTGGTAGTTTAAATGTGCAGCATCAGCACAGTTTTCTGCTTATATCCTTCTCAAACAAACAAAAAGCCACCTGAGTCAATTAAATGAGAGTGGTATGTCACGCTCTAAATGGGGTAGCAGGGGATACTCTGAAGTTCAGAGCATCTTTTCATGAGCGCAAGTCTGCTGTTCCCTTAAAGAGATTCTGGTTTAATAACTAAGCAATGTTGCTATGAGTGCAAGGCAGAGAAAGAAATATTTAGGAAAACACAAAACTGGATCCAGAATCACCCATTCAGCTTAAGCATATTTGTATTCATTGTTTTTTAACTGTTTTTCTGGAAAACAACAGACACATCACTTTTTTTTTCCTTTTTTTTTTCCCCATATTCTTATAAGCTAGATAATAATCAAATTTCCTTGACTCTAAAAAGAGTAAGATGCATTTTATCCTCTGTAGGAGAGATGTGGCTATCCAGGAATGGGTAGTTACTTTCCGGTCAGGCCATCTGCTAAGGATGAACAGTTTTCACGCCAGGCATCTGCTGTCCATTTGAACAGATGTTGAAGGTGAAGAAAAACTGTTATCTCAGCACATAACACAATAAACATATTAATGTAATGACAGATTTGGAAGCACACAACTAGCTAAAAGGGAAACAAAACAACTCCAGAGCCTCAGTAAAATTAGCAAGAATGCTGTGAGCAGAACCCTGTCTCTGCTGCATCAGGGTAAATGCAAATGGCTGCGCAGGGCGCTGTTAGGCACAGCTGAAAGCTAAAAGGGGCCAAGCTGTCCAAGTAAACCCTACGGAAAATGCAACACAAGGAAATCTTAAATCCTCTCTCAGCCATTCCCTGTATTTAGTTTTAAAAACTTCTGAGCATATCAGCAAAAACCACTTATTATATTACAGAACAAGCCAAAATCATTGAACGTGTATGAAAAGGCAGTATTATTTTATAAGCTTTCTGCAAAAAAAATACAAAGAAATCAGTACCACAAGGAAGGACCGTACGTGTGATCAGTAGTATGGTAGGGCTGAAGCTCACAATACCTACGTGCTTTAGGAGCTCGAGTGGAAAGTGTCTCTTTCCAAACTTTTGTTTTCTTGTGCTGCTCTACAGTTGATCTCAACCAAGAGTAGAACTGGTTTGGGAATTTTAAGCTCAGTGTTTTTTAACTAGGCAAAAGCCATTCATTTTTGACAACATGATTTTTTGTTTGTTTTTGTTTTAAGAAACTAAGTATATTTTAATAGTTTTAATGCCTGGAAGGTCAAATAAAAATTTTGCAGGAAAATACGTCATCAATGACAAGATTTTCTTTGTAGTGTCCCCCTGAAAGGCCACTTGACTTCGACTGGATTAATACATATTCACTTGAATTTCTGGATAGGTTACTACTTCTGGCAGCATTCCCGGCGCTGGTAGCTAGCACAAGGGATCTATCAGCTCTCTTGCTGAGTATCTTCAGCACAACCTTCAATTTTCTGAGAAAATTTTCTGAGGAGTAGATTTGTCGACCTTTGTTCTGCATGATCATATATATATTAGTAATATTATGATTTACGGTTAGCTGATTACAGAGCAAAGTTTGAATTCTCTAATCACCCTCTATAGTCCTCCTTGGAGAGCAGGGTCAGGGCTCAAAACAGGAGCCTAACCCATAGGATGATGTTTCACTCCTGCTGCCAGGACTAGATCTGTGATCTTTGAATCTTTGATAAAAGGGCTCTAAAATACTATTTTAGTAATTAAAAGATTCATACATGTGGACAGACTTATCTGTAAACTTCCTTGTAATTAGTAACTGAATGGCCATGAGTTTCGTCATTCAAAGTGTCAAGACTTCTGTAAAAGTCATGTCAATGTTGGTTAGTTAATTCCTGAGAAACATAAGAAATAAATACATTAAATTGCTATTTCAGGGAAAGGAGGAAGAATAAAATATAAAAAATAGGTTTTGTAATTTGTGGGCCATCCCCCCTTACTGGGTTTTAGTTTTTCTTTTTTTTGGACTTTTAACAAGCTTCTATGAAATAATACAAACTGCTATGAGCATGAAAGCTACCATACAGACACAAAGATCTTTTGTAACCAGAGTTGATCTCTGATTTATAAAACTATAAGTAAGTTTAACATACCCCTGTCATACACATCTTATTGTGCACAGTTAAGAAAATACAAGTATCCCTTCAGCAACCATAGCTTGTATTTTCTGCCTATGCACAGTATCTTGTGTTTAAATCAGTCTGGATTTTCAAAAGCATTTTTTGCAGCATTTGTTTCAAGTCTGCTCCTGTTGTCAATGGCAGCTGTACTGCTGTCTTCAGGAGGAGCAGAATATCCACGCTATTAATATGTAAAGATGTATTACACATGGCTGAATCCAGAAGCAGAAGATAGGGTATCTGTCCAAAAAAAACCACCTGCAGCACCTGGAAAAAAAAAATGGGAGCACCTGCAGCACCTGGAAAAACAGCTCCAACTAGAAAGAGATGAGGAACAGAGCTGCAGGGCAAGGCACTTGGCTCATGTAAGGGAGAAGCGGGGACTACCCATCCATGGGAGTCAACAGAATGCAGGTTTCCAAAAGGCTTCAGCAACACCTATCACGGTCTGCCACAGTGCCCAGAATGCTGCAGGGTTTACAATGGTTCCTCACTCCTTGTAAGGTTATTCACCATTTCATTTGCCCATTCTTGGCTTTCTTGAGGTTAATGTTAAAAACTTTTGAAAACCCAATCCCTATAACATATATTTTTTGACCAAAAAAGCCTGCTTTACTACATAGTCATGACTATACAGTCATTGTAAGGGCATAGAGATGAGGAGTGGTGTAAAAGTCTTTTCTTCTCATTAAGTCCCTGATGCTGCAGACAGCATCAGCCTCTTAAGGTCGGGCACCAACGTTTTCCTAAAACTGGTGTGTTGTATTATTTACTCTGTTAAGAGTCTGTTTCAGTATTTAACCTTTTAGTGGTGAGAAATCATCTAAATCATTATGTTAACCTAGGCCAATTAATAGCTGTTTTCTTCCTAGGCACTGCTTTATGGGTCTCCCAAACAAACAAACTTGTTTCAGCTTATGAGCTTTGTGAAAAAATGCTAAGATATTGGTTATGAATTGAACACACTGAAATTAATACTCAAAAAAAATCATGAAGTACTTTATAGAAGACACTATTTGTTGTTTCACCTAAATCTGAAGAACTGCACTCAGCTCTTTCACAGAGCCAGGCACCCAAGCTTACCAAACAGGCGCCCAGGGCAGTGGATGCGTGATGTACTTACTGGGTTGTACTAAGGTCCCATCCTTAGCCAATTTGTCTCTAGGGCAATTTTCTAATCTTTCTCACAACTCAGAATAACAAACAATTTAATGCCCTTTGACACTGGTGATTAGATCTCCTTATACAGGGAAGCTGATAGAAGTGAGGGTAATTTGTTTTTAACAGGGCGAGCAGCTCCCTGTGCTTTGTCTGACACCGTATTGTCAACTTCACTGCAACTTGTCTTATCTTACATGACCTGGGGGAGATGTAGCACTTTGTCCTAAGCAGCTTTTGCTTCTGTTATCAGATATCTCAAATGACAGACAAAAGTTTTCCCTTGACCTTCAGATAAGGTCATTTTACATTCTCCCTCTTCCCCCTTATTGGACTAACCTATCAATTCCCTGAACAAACCAGGAATTTTTCTGTTGTGTGGATACTCCTGTATTTGTTCCTGTGCATTGATTCTAATATGCAACTTACCTACAACAACAATAAACATCCTCTCTTTATAAATAATAAAAAGCACTTGTAATTAAATTCCTGTAGCTCATTTTATGAGTCAGTAGCAATGCACACAAGATTACACAGAAACATCCATTAAAATTACACAGTCCAGTTTGTCTTTGTTTTGTTCTAATTTACAGTGCCAAGTGCTATGCAGTAATGTAACAGTAGTGACTGGTCGCAGCAGTCACTGTCTATGAGTTCTGCTGCTCTTCGGTGCCTGCTTATCACAGCAAGGTAAATGCAGGCACATGTGTGTACACGGAGGCAACTAGCCTTCCTCTCCCGCAAAAAAAGATGTTGTCTGGAACGGCTGTGTAGCTCTTAAACAGCACAGAGACAGTCCTGTCAAATCTCAGGTTTAGATACTGAGAAGGCACTGACATGTGAGCAAACCTTAGGTTTTTTTTAAGACAATAAAGGAAAAGCCCATGCATAAAATCTTCCTGAAGTGCCTTTAGGAAGAAAGGGATTAGGGTTTCCATGTACGTTTAATACTGCATAAGCCTCGCTAACATAGCCCTCAGAAATCACAGATTGATCTTATATGAATTCAAATAAAATACTTTGTCTACACATATTTTTTTCCCACATGTAGCCAGGCAAATCTTAATAATTGAAATAATATATTTGATGTTCAATTGATGAATTCAAGATCACTCTTTTTCAAATAAAAAATGTTTCCAATGCAGTCTTTTCCAAAAATAGAATAAACTTGATGTATCATACCAGGAATTACAATGTACACTGCCCAACTGACACCAAGGTACAAAGAAACTTTATTTGAAATGAAATGAGAAGTCCAGAATTTCCCGAATGCAATATATGCTAGCAGCTATTCTAACTGTGATCATCTGCTTGGAAAGAAGTTATATGTATGAACTAAAAAGAAAAGAGAAACAAGACCTCACTCTGAGAATTTCATTTTACACAGAAAATGTATACAGTGTATGTTTTGAGGCTTTTCTTTAATCATTCTCATCATTCGCTGGCAAGATAAGTTTGGAATGACATTTGTCACTGGCACAACAGAGAGCACTATTGGTTTTACATGTTCCTGAGACATCATTAAGTCCCTGGAACAATTCTTCCGTGGTGTAATTCCATGGCTCCAGTGAAAGTACAAGACCCACAAAAACTTGTCAGGCTTTGCAGGAGATTTTCATTAATCATGGAAGGAACTCACTTGGTCAGTTCTGAGACAATTTTGGATATATTTTATTTGAAGTGTTACGCGTTATCCAAGCAACATATGCATTTGGTGCAGTTACACAAATATACACCTAAGTATGCACCCTTATAAATATGATCAGTTAATATGAAATGTTCCTAGCTATTAAAAAAGGATATTTCTTCAAAAGACACCATCAGCTTTAGTGATCAGAACACCACAGAGGCCCTCACTGACTTGCCAGGAATATCTTGCCCATATAGAATTAATCGGAAAATGAAATTATGCTTGCTAAGAAAAAAGGGGTAATACTTGAACAACCTTGTCCTGCAAGTAAAAATTTTGCTCTTCTGGACTTCATTGCTCTATTCACCTTTGCCGAGATCTCACCTTAGCCAGCAGAAAGCAATAATATATTTCAAAATCAAAGCCAGGATCCTAAGTAAGGTAAGAAGGTAGAGAAGGTAAGGGAAAAGACCCAGAATCTTCTACCTTCTGGGTCACTGATCCAGCAAAACCCAGCTCAGCTGTAGTCCAGGACTAAAAGCACCTCAAGGATTTTCCTCTAAAACACAAAAATGCCCACTTCTGTCTTGTCTTACTTTCTGTAGTCAGCAACGGAGTCTCCGGCTAGAGAGCCAATAATCTGGCAGAGTTTTGAATTGCTTCCCAACACTTAAAAGAGCTTAAGCAATGCTGGAAGTTAGCACTGAAAACATATTTACACACGGAGAAATACTCCTCTGCACACATAATTAAAGGAATGATTGTGACATTTTGTCAGCTTGGAGTATGATTCAGTGGATATACGGAAAAGGTCATGTTTATCCTGGCAAGTCCTCTATGTATCAGTCTAACCTAGTCAAACATGCACAATGCAATCAGCAAAAGATAGCTTGTTTCTCAGAAATAAAATAAAACTGTGTTTAAAAAAAAAAAGTAATTGCAGAAGTTCAATTGGTCCATGTCTTATGGTAACTCAACCAATACATTGTATTAGCATGCAGGGTTTACTTCTCTGAATGGAATTGCAAATATGGAAATAGATTTTTATCCAGAATATTTATATTTATGAACTTATTTACATGACTTATGCATGTCTCATAAACTTCGGTAACTACAAAAGATTTTCAGATGCAGAAGAATCTGAACTATTTCAAAGGAGACAACAGAGACACAAGATGACAGTATCTTTACATTTTTCTCTTAGAATATCTTAGATGAGTGCCTGCTATTATACAGAAACACAACTGTCGTAAACGTATTTAAAATTCTCTAATAAATACCACTAGGAAAAAATGCCCTATACTGATCTATTTTGCAAGAGCCAAATTCTTCAATATACATACTCCACTTATACCTTCCTTTTAGAAATCATGAACAGAAATCTGGCTTTCAATTTTGCAATTAACTGGTACTACCCTTAGGTAAGGGAGGGAGAAAGCAGAACTTTTCTGAGTAGACTGTAGAAGGCAAAACAGCTGCAAAACATTGCATCCAAGTTAACAAACTTGTCCAAGGTGAAAAACAGATGTTTCTCAAACTTATTTCCTGTTTCCTCGTGACAATGAGGTAATCCTCAATTCTGGAGTCAGATTTGCAACCCAGATGGCCCATCACCATGGGAAACATGGCCTTGGGCCCACTTCAGACAAGAAAAAGAATAGAAAAGAAACAGCTTCATTATTTTTTTACAGATCCTACAAACAAGTCTGAATTCAAGAAAATCATCAGGCAAAAACTAACTTACTTTGAACATGTGCTAAAATATTAATAGATTTGGATAAAAACAAGCTGTAGTTATCACAACAAAAAATAGAAAAGGAGCAGGAAAAATGCATACTTTGTATTATAGCAGATTATCACATGCTTAGCCCTGAGAATATACCTTGTCTTTGCCAATACAAAATTAACAGGCTGTTTTTGTTGCTTTTCCATATTGATTAAAAACAAAACCACTGGAGCTAACACCTATACGGTTTCCTAGGGCTGTCTATGACTAATAAACCCATCTGTTCCTCCCTGCCTTTCAGCCAAAATGAGTTTGAGAGGTGTCCCTGCGACATGTGGGGAAAAGTATAGGGGAAATCAAGTTTCTGGGGCTTACAAGCTCTCCTCAGGGCCCTAGACTGTAAAACATTCTTTCCTTTCCACTTGAAACCCTATACTACATTTCCCCCTTTCAAGTTCTTAATGGGAGGATGTCCCTTACTCAAAAAAAAAACCAGACTGATATTCCTTTCTCTTGACTAACACAGGCTGAGTTGAAATCTGACTAAAAAAAAACTACGTGGAAGGCACATGAAATATCAGACTTTCTTTAAATAGAAAATACCAGTTTGTCAAAAGCAAAACCAGAACAGCAAAGCTTGCATGAACCATCTTATGAGCCAAGGTGGGACTTCTGCACAGGCAAGCATGAGATACTCGGACACCAGCGACGCAGACGGAGCCAGCTGCACTGCCCTGCTCACGACCTGCCGTAAGAGGGACTTCAGCTCAGGCTTCTCCCATGCACAGGGGAGCTTCTCACCACAAGGCACTCTTTTCACCCTCAGAATTTCTTTCATATAAATGTCAACATTACAACTCTGAAACTTGTTTCACCAATGACGTATACCCCGATACAGGTGCCCTGATCATGATAAATACTATTAGATACCACAGGAAGATTGTAAACTAGAAGATAGCTGAATATCAACTTAGTAGAAATACTGATCATTTACCCTCAGTGAAGAGTTACAGTCTGTGCAAGCTTCACAGAAAACAGATCAGAAATTGTAAGATAAGTTGAAATACAGAATTACTCTTCAGTACTCAATATTTAAAAACCTGAACACATGTTCTCAAACACAAATTTATATCAGGAAGAGGAGTCTAAATGCCTTATATGACACAAACAGCAGACGTCCTTCCACAAATAGTGCTGTAGACTGCTAGTTTTTCCTGAATTTAGCTAAGATGATCATGAACAAACTGCACTATTCAGAACCCAAAGACTTAGCAGATTCAAAGCTAATAGGTAAGAAGGGAATAGAATCAAATAAAGCAGGTTGCCAGAAGGGTCTTTTTATCTAAAGTCTCCACTTCCTTTGCTCCAGAATACCTACCGCAGTAGCTTAGATTTCACCTGTGAAATAAATAGCTCTGTGTGTATATTGAGTATATTGAGAGCATATTGAGATCAAGAGAATGGGATACCATTTTCTTCAGGGAAAGAAGACAGAAAAGTTTCAATCTGGAAAAAGGAAATTTTAATATTTGTATTTGGACACGCGAAATGGTATCTCACATATTTGGGGGAACCCCTTTTGAAAACTTTGAATGCAGGAAGTGGAATGGATTGCTCTTACACTTGTGTTACTAACAGCAAGCAATAACTGCCTCTGACATTAGGGTCCATAGGGGTGTAGAGGAGGTGGAAATTTTCTATGACTTGCAAGGTCATTAAAATCCCCTGTGGGAAGCAGAATCCAGACCTTGAGAAAGAAGATGTTTGCCCGCCTGGGCTGAACGGTAAGGAGCACGGAGGCGGCTGCTCAGCCAGGTTCACAGCCAATCTCCTCTAAAAAGCAGTTGAAGGCAGCTGCTTGACTGCGCTTGTAGCCTGCTCGAGAGGGGATGGAGAAACTCTGAGGCCTATGCTGTCTCTGCAGGAGTCGGTCAGCAGCTCCCTCTCTCTAATCTGCCAGCTCAAGAGGATGTTTGGTTTCAGTATCCTACTGGCAAGTATTATCTCATGAGTAGTTATCCATACTTTGCTTTATTTATGTGTTTTCACCTGAATAAATGCTCGACATAGTCACCTAGTTTTGTGTGATTATTGCCAAATCCCAAGCCCATCTTGAACAAAGGGTCATCTTAAACTGATGCAAAAGTTCCTTCCAAGTGATTTTGGCTAATGAATCAAAAACACATTTTTACACAATTAGATTAAAACTTAGAAGCTAAACAAAACACAGAGAACATTCGATCCATTCCTGTGAAACATGAGAAACTGGCCCCGTACTCCTCCCACTGGCACCTATGTTAGATAACCCAGTCAATATTCTGAAGTTACACAGTCGTGACCCAGGTCTGTCATTTTGTCCTCTCAGCCACCATTAGGAAAATGTGGAAAACCCTAGGAAGAATTCTGCATTTCCCTGAAGAGCTTCACCATGACTTTCGGGGAAAGATTTTTTTTTCCTGAATAACTGGCTGCTTACTTTGTTTTATGTAAAACCGTGCAACACTAACATGAGATTAATTATTCTTCTACTAAAAGATTTATTATTCTTTGAGATACCTACTATGTAACTAATGCTTACACTTTTTCTCTTGTTTAATCTGCATTAACTGCAACTATTTAACTGCAACTAGTTAACTGAACACATTTTCCTTCTGAAAGATGTGTTTTTAAAACTGACAGCAACTGTGTACATGGAAGCTTAATTATCTTAATTATAACTTAATTTCACTGTTATCGTTTTCTGCATTCCTTCTTCTCAAGTAACATCTGAACATGGTGCTCAGTTTTAACCAACTTTGACAAACCCTTCCAACAGAATTATCTTCCAAAGTCCAAGATCACAGAATGGTTGAGGTTGAAAGGGATCTCTGTAGATCATCTATTTCAACCTTTCTGCTCAAGCAGGGTCACCCAGAGCACATGCCCCAGGAGAACCTTTCACCATCATTAACACAAGAGAGGAAGCAGGTGAGAACAGAGCCCCTAAGGGTGCTCCCCCCAAAATAAAGGCCGTTCTGTCAACACAGAAGGTTTTACATTCCAGAGAGCTCCCACAAAGAAGCCTTGATACACTGCATTACTAGGGGAAAGCTTTAAACAGAGACCACAACGGGCAAGAAATGAGCCTTTGATAGTTAAACGTAGTGTTCTCAAGATGCACTAGCAAAGTGGCACAGTTCCACATGCAGCTTGGGCAATGTACTAGAGCTATTCTAAAAACCCTACAATAACTTCTTGCTGTACGTATCCAAGCTGACTAATCAATCCCAGAGGTCTAATGCTTTCCATACCACTACTCTACAATTGGAAAATCGTTAGCTTCAATTCCTGTATCTGACTTGCTTGAGGACATTATCTTCACTAGCCTCTTGCCAAGCAACACAGTGGGCCGTTACCACGACTTAGCTGTTGTTTTGCAGCGCTGCAACAATGAATGTCAGCAAGTTGCACTCATAAGGGCTCGTCTTAAACATCTGTAGGCAGTTAGCCCCGCAGGAAAACTGGCAGGATTGCGCAGGAACAAGAATGCCTGACAACTCTCTCAATCTACTCCTACAGAGCACAGTCACAGTGGCAGAGGAATAGCTTGAGCAAACTGGACCTGGATTAATTTCCCCTTTGTCCCCAGTTCCTTTCTCTAGTGAGGGCATTCATCTTCACTAGTACACTGCAAGGTCTATTCGGTACAAGAGGTAACCGTGCAAGCTCTCCTAACTGACTGCTTGTGTATGAGCAAGCACAGGGGGAAGGCAAAGTGTTTTTAACACCTCAAAGAATGTTGTTAGAGGCACAAAAATGCAAATTGCAAAACACAGGTTAGAAAGAATGAAAAGACAGTACTAACAAAAAGAAGAAAGCATGTGTTAAAGCTCACCAAAAGAAGTAACACCTTTTGCCGCGAAAAGAGAGACCTGTTTAATCTCACTTGAAGTACATCTGCTCATAGCTCTGTACTTAAGACTTACAGACACATACTCCAACTCCTTCCCACCCACTTACATTCATTCTCACGGCCTCATCCGTTTCTCCTGTCTTTACTCTCCCAGCTAGTGTTTCTCAGTTTTCCACACTCCATTTAATTTTGCTCATAAAGCTTCACAGCCAAACTAAAGCAAGAGAAGAAACAAAACAAGCTCTAGTATAATTAATATGATACCAGGAGTTCATCACAGAGCAGTACCTTGAGCATGGCAAGTTTTCTCCAGCAACTCTGTATCATCATAAACTATGCCCCTTAGATTGTATCTGTATTTACACAACACATTTCCAATTTTTGTGGCATTACCTCGGTATAGATCACACTAACAAAGAATAAATCACACCTATTCATAATATATTTTTCTTACTCTAGCATGACATGGGAAAAGAAGCATAGCAGACAGTACCTTGAGCCTTTACTGTTTCACCAGCGAGTAGGACTGTTTGGCCTGGAGATCTGGACATTGCATTACCATTTGTGATGGCTGGCAGCATAACGAATCCAGCAGCTGTGATGAATGAGCAACATGTTCCTCTCTAAGGATGGAGATGGACACCGAGAAGAGCCTAGAAAGGCTGAAATGAAAAAGCAGGTTCACTACAGCATTTAAAAGAGGTAGCATAACCCCACTCCTTGAACAATTTGTGACTTTTACAATATGTTTCTAATAAAATATTGGAGTTGTCCCCATTATTTTTCTAGCTAAGCAGTTACAGGCAGAATGTTTTAAGTTGGATGGGATGAATGTTTCCTATTAAACCTAATTTATGTTTTTATATACAATAAGAATTAACACCATATATTTTCCAATTTGTGGTTGACAATATGATAATACATGTTCAGGGATATTACCAAACTATAAAGTGCTTGAGGACATATTGTTGTCTGTGACTTTCTGGATACACCTCTGCTTTGAAATCTGGAAAGTATTCCTCATGCTGCTTCTCCAAATGAATCCTGAGAAGAATTATTCTAAGAACTATAGCTCTATAGTTTTAAATGTCTTCTTTGCACAGTGCTATGGCATTGAGGCAGTAAAACAGAAAGTGGAAAGCCAAAACCACAGTTATAGAGCACACTCCAGTTAGGCCAGATTCTACCGCCAGGCACTTTAGGAATTGAGTAAGCTTGGAGGTTTAGGGGCACCAAAGGACAAAAGCGAAGCAAGGAAGGGACACGGAAGTCTCTCTTCTCTGCAAAACACCTCCAAAGCCCCCTTTGCTGGTTTGCATGTGCAGCGTCCAAGCACTGCAGTGACAAGTGAAGTTGCTCTTTTGCATACAGTTTTGTATGAGAATGCCTGAACTACAGCACAAGCAGAGGAAACACAGCGATAAAGAGTTTCTCCTATAATGATCAGTTCTTTAGTGGGATAGAAGCCAGCTATCAATAGCAGTTATGTATTCAAACAACAAGCATTATACAGCAAAGTAAGTTATAAATATCTTAAAAATGCATTAAGAAATGACTGCAGTAAAGATTAAAAGAGGATAATTCCAAAGATTTTGTTCTTTGACATACAGTATATGCTGCATCCCTCTACACCAGAATAGAAAATCCCAAAATACAGTTGGGAGCCCATTCCTCAAAGCTCTGCCTAACCTGAATCAAACTCTGTATCAACTCTTTTGCTGTTTTTCCCTTCTCAAAAACATGTTCCAGTATTTCATTAAATCTCTGCGCTCACAGCTGCTCTTACACTTCCAATCAGAAGTAACACCACTAGAATACATTTAGAGATTTGCACTCACTTTGTGCAGTCTTCATCATCTGCTTGAGGTTCAGCTGCAGTTCCTCTCTCACAGTGAGCCATGGGAACACAAATTACTCTCCTGGCAGCCTACTGGCAGCTCACAGCACCACCAGCCTCGTTTGCAGGGTTGCTGTACTATCATTCAGCTTATTTAAATTCCATAGCTCAGAAGAATTGAACACCAAAAGAACACAAAAATGTGAAGATCTAGTTTACAGGCATTTTTTTCCAATTATTTCGACCTCCAAATGACTGCAATTAAACACAGGTCTGCCTATTTGAAAAGATATGTTGTGGCTACTGCTATTTACCATATAAGATTTGGTACACAGCAGAGGGAAACTGTATTCTTTGAGGGAGAGTGAAGTTATATTTTATTCATAGGCAAACATCTTGTGCATTGATTGTCTTCACAGAAGCCCTCACCTGTTCAAAGCCTTATGAATTTATGCTTCTTCAAGGTGCAGTTCAATTTTCTAGCCTGGATTATGTTGCAAAGTAAGAGTTTGTTAGAAATTTAAGCCTGCGATATGAATGTTCATTTGACCTATTTGAAAAGCCCCAGCGCGGACTGAAATGAGATACGCTTGCTGTTTGGTGACCTTGTTTTTATGATGTTAATCCAGCTTTTCAGAAGTGCTGGCGACCACCTACGGGGAGCACAAAGGAGGGTTCTGCACACTCGCATCAATGTGAGCGCTGACTGCCCTGTGCACTCTCTTTTGAGGTATGAGATGGCTGATCACAGCCCAGAGACAGACAAGCTGTTCTGACCAAAAACTTGCCAGTGCCCAGCGGGTGTGTGGTGTTATTGCAGCGACCGCAGTCCAGAGACTGCTGGAAAGAGTCGGACTTCCGACAATAAAGACTGGTGAAGACTGCTGTATTTTTCTTTCCTCTGGGTCTGAAGTTCAGCTCACTTTCTTAGCTCACCTCCACACGTCCACTGAGTAAATTCTCTTCCTCTAAGGGTTTCAGGTATTAGTGGTGGTCTTCATGTTTTTGTCTTTTGTCTTCCTTTCAGTAAAAATCTATAGTGGAGGCTACGAGCTTTTTATATTACATTCAAAATTGTTCTCAGGGTGTCAAAAGTCTTGTGACCTAACGTGTTCTGCAAGCTCCTCTATGTTAAGCAATAACTGTATGATAACTTCTAAGTGTAGCTGAACAATATCCAGTGGCCCCTAATCTGAGGTTGTCTGAACATTATAAATTATTACAAAATTGATCTCCAGTTTCTCCAGAACATCCTTGTTGTGATTCAATACTTAATACCACCTTGCCTGCAACACTGCAACACACCTGCATCAGTAGTAGTGTGCGGCTAAGGCGCGTTCTGGTTTAGAGCATCGAATCTTTGGAAAGTAGTTTAGGCTGCAGTTTGCCATAACCTTTTTTCACTATTACAGCCTGACTTATGACAGGATTTATGACTTTTCAACCTGCTTGCAATATTGCATTATGCTCCCTGAGGTTTCAAGTAAATGTTTCACTGAGTTTTAGCTGTAAATTAATGCTACTCAGTTTGGTGGTAGTTCCTGGTAAATAATGTTCATTAGCAACCAGTGATCAAGAAATCATACTTCACCTTATTTTTTCATCTCTACATAACTATCTATAAAAAAAGTAGCTCTTTTCCTTCTTCCTCACTACCTATAAATATGCAATAGCTACCAGGTCCTGGTACAGTGTCATAAAGCAGACATGTCAGAGGTCTGACAGCAATGACTTTTGGCTATGCAGCCCCTTTCATACATTTGACACAAGGCTCTTTGGGAAATAACCATAAGCCTAGTTCCCTGTAAGGCGTAAGGTGTTTATTCTCCCTATAGTGTTGGCAGCTGAACCTGCACTGATTCTAACAGGTCTTTCAAGATCACCCCACAGAATTAAGAGAAGCTTATTTATCTTAACTTATTTGGAAAACATTAGCAAAAACATTTTTCAAAGCAGTACAAATGTAAGAAAAACAAAACCCATAAAATACATGAGATTAAGAAGAGGAACAATACACAGCTCTTTTGCATCTAGATATGATTAGAGACTGTTTAGAATGCCTTTTTATACCAGGAAGTATTTCTTAATGCAACTTAGAAGACGGGAAAGTATTTGTTGGGATACATTTTCCTGAGCTGCTCTAGGCTTGGATTGAAACAAGGTTCAAATATATGTTTTTAAAGAATCTGCAGGATAAAACTACTTGTAATGAAAAGTGAAGTCACATATTCAAACAAAACAAATGTGCAAGGTGTTGGAAGCCCGGTTATGCCCTCTCTTTGCACAGACATTTTCAAAGTCTTCAAATACAGAACTACATAATATTTTCCACAGACTTTTGCCTCCTTCTATGTCAAATTTTATATCCCTGCTAAAAGGAGGATGGCACAGTATTTGCTAAGCTAAAATACTGCATGATTTTTACCTCTGTCATGAAAAAACAATTTTCCCATCTGCTCTTTTCTCGCCTCACAAATGAGTAAGCCATTTTGGTAGAGCTTCTCACAAAGCTTCTCCACCTGAGAATGGCACCAGCAATGGAAATTTTCTATTCCACCAACTCTTTACCAAATAGGCAGAGGTCACAGAGGCTGTATGTATGATAAGGAGTAGCAAGCAGTAGCGGGAAACACAGGGCAAGCCTAACAGTCCAGCTCAGTCTGAAATGAATCTTTCCTGATCAGAGAGTGCTTCACGCTAGTGCATGGATCCAGGATTTACACTACAGTATGGCTAATCAGCGCAGTTCACGGGCCATTTGCTCTATCAGTTCCTCTTACTTCAGCCGTCAATTAATCCTGACAACGTGTAACCAAATAAGCCTCCCACTGCTGCTGCTGTATTGGGGCCATTACAAACATGTCCTGCCTTAGATAATCATTTCAACAGCATAGAGTGTGGCAGATGTAACTGCGATTTATTAAAGCCTGAGAGTAAAGTAAGCTCCTGAAAATGGGAGGAAGAACTAATAAGAAGTCACCCAAGAAGACTGTTTCATATTTATCACTTGACAAATATTTCTCTCTTGCCTTCAGGCTATGTCTGATGAGTGACACAGGTTATTAGAAAAGCAATTGGTCTGGCCTTGCACCCAAACTGCTGCAGAAAGAACAGACTAACAACGTGAACTCAAAAAGCACAGCTGCTCCACGCTCTGCCAGGC
This sequence comes from Tinamus guttatus, assembly GCF_000705375.1. Next base: position 289,129 of record NW_010578203.1, on the reverse strand, counting down.
CAGCATGTCAGAGGCCTCCAACAAAATCTGGAGCTCAGACTCCTAAGTTTGAATCCCAAAGTCATAAAATAAACTGATTTCAGTTGCCAGTTTAAGTTATTAGGATTACAAGGAATGAACCAGAAAACAAACACTTAATGAGTTCATTTGTGGAAGTCCCAAATGCAACATAGGTCTGTGGAACTCGGAGGAACTGAGGTTCTTTCTCTTTGAAAGCAGTGAGTCCTGCAGGCCACTCCAAAGCCTGCCGGCCACGATGCTGTCACTGGAGCTATCACAAATGTCCTCCCAGTGGCACTCTCAACATTTGCATTGCCTTTCTTGGAAAAGAACTAAAATGAAATGAAATATAGTCATAAAAGCATTAATCTTCTTGAAACATTAGGTCAAGATTTTGGAAAATTCATATAGGTAGAAACAGATCTACTTCAATAAAGATGGAAGCTGTTGCTATTTAATAAGAAAGACCAAAGTTTCTTGATGTCACTGTTCAAGAAGCAAAGTTTACAAAACTATTTTGCTAGTGATTTCAAATCATAACACTTTGAAATTTTTGCTCCTGGTCCCCACCTAAAGCAGCAGTTGTGCACAAAAGCTCAGTTATTTAATGACATTTGCTGTTATCAGCATGCATGTTTTACAAAGTTTGGTTTTGATTATGAAATATTTTTATCACTGAATCATTCTGCAAAAAGAGGGGAAACCACTATGCATTGACAGAGCTTTATCACCTTTTTGCTGAAAAAACAGGCAGCTGTTAGAACTCAATGGCCACTCACTCCAGGACCAAGAACCTCAGGGCAATGGGATTGCTCCTAAGTTAAATACAGAACAAAAATACCAAGGCTGAAACTCCAGTCCTTAAGTAGAAGAGAGGGGAAAGTTTAGGGGAAGAAAGAGGAAACTTTAGATGGAAAATTGATAAAAACATCAGCAAAACATACTTAAGCTTTTGGGAAAATGAAGACAGGCAAGCTGGACTGAAAGCCTTTAGTGGTCTTGGGAGTCCTCAGCTGCCTACAGCAGCATAAAAAATCTGCACAAAAACCTTGCTGGAGCCTTAAATAATGACCAGAAACCTGAGCAAGAGCGCTTGTGCACATATGCCAAATGAAGCAGAGCAAACTTATCTGCCTAAATCTCTTCCCGGATTCCAAAGTATGTTAGAAGGGAATTACAGTGCTCAGGATATTGCTAACAGATATAACTTTCTGCTGTGTTTTCTAAGTAGAGGCCCCTAATGCTTTCTTGCCTTTCCTGCAGAAGCACATGGGTCCCACAGCACAGGGTCCCTATCCTGTATCCTTAAACTACAGACAAGTCTTTGCCATGGCCGTCGTGGTGGAAAGGCAGGGAGTGTGTCTGAATCAGGAATCAGGACTGGGCCCACTGGGGGCCAAACAGCTCTGTGTGCTTGCAGCCCTCAGGACCTGGGCTAGGCCAAGCATCTGACCCGCTAACACTGTCATTTGTCACTTTGTACAAAAGACACCTGCAAAAAGCTGATTCCTGACTATTCATAAATACAACACAACAAATCCGAGCTCCAGCATGTGTGGCCCTTGGCAAGAAAATGAAGTTTAAACCAATGTGCAAGACAGTCTGAAGCTGGAAGCAACTTAAAAATCCCTGTGAAAAAGCTGAACTACTTGGCAACCACAGGATCAGGTAGTGCCTTCAACTTGAGTTCAAGGAGAAACTTGCTTTTGAGTAGGGGAAGGGGAAGCCTCCTGCTGTTACCTTTAGAAGGTAGTATTAGTTTTCCCTGAGATTTATGGTATTGGCAATACAATAATATCTTCAAGATGTAAACAATTTCTTTAAATTTTCTTGCATTTTTTTCCTGTATACCAGGGCAAAGAATTGCTTGAATCTAACCCATAGGAAAAGAGAGACCATTTGATCAGATGCAAGATACCTGATAACTTAAATACTGATTTTTTTTCTTATCTCTGTCTGTTTCGCAAGAAAGATGCACCTTTTCTGGAAGGAAAATGAAGTTTCTCATTTAAGCGTTATGTTCACTTTGCATTTATGCATTATGTAGCATTTTTTCTTCCACTATTTAAAGGACATTCATTGTTTTTCTGAAGTTATAAGAAGTAACTTCAGAAACCAGAAGTTTTTTTCTGTAGTTGCAACTACAGTGGAATCTTAGCCTTATTTTTATTAGCTTTCATTCATTTTGAAATCTATTTTTCAGCTTAGTTCCTTCATCACTTTCCATATGAGAACACGACTGTAAGTGTGTGAGGAGAACCTGCATCTCCGGTGATTTAACAACGGAGTAGCTGGGAGTTCTCAGCCTGACTTGTAACAGGAGCACAGCGAAGGGCATTCAATAAATTCATTCAACTTAAATGGCAATTTAAGAAAATTATTTTGTATGTGTGACTATACACACAGATACGCACACATGTATAACATGTTTTTGAAACATGCATGTTTTTGAAAGGCAATACAAAACCTTTGTTAGGGATAACGATTGCTAGGGTAGGTGAAGTAAATGGTGCATAAATCTAAGCACAACAAGGATTTTGTTTCTAATCTCAAACTTATCAAACCCTAGCAATTGTTTAGGCCAAAAGTTAGACTGCAAGACTGTCAATCATTATTTAGAGAAAAAAAAAGAAAAAAGTAATAGTAATCCACAAATACCACTATGTAAGAAGAACAAGGGAAGTACTTCAGTGATAATGAAATCCCTCTGCTCCACTGGTGAACAGGTAGCATATTAAAGCACAAGTTCAATAAACCTGCAGAACTGGGTAACTCACATCGGAAGGCACTGAATAAATTGGCTGAGAAGCTCTGAACAACTAGCACTGTTTTTTTATGCAAAACTCTGATTACTGGGACAGCTCCAGAGGACAACAGAGGAAGAGCACAAACCTGTAGGAGAAAAAGTTCTTGGGAAACACCACGTAGGAATCCCTGTAGTTCCTTAAACATTCTTGTGATGTTAACAGCCATTTTAGACATATCTAGTCCTTCAGCACTCGCTTTTCACCAGTATTTCAACTTCTGCTTCACATAAAACCAAGCTCATGTTCCTATTAAGGATCTGGAACTTGACTCTAAGGCAAATCAAAAACAAAACAAAACAAAACCCACCCACTGGTTTCAGAACTGTAGAAAACTGCCTGTGATTTCCCAGTACTGCAGCACACAAACCCTACACAGCAAGCAAAGTTTTCCTCTTCTCTGTGGACATGCATTCACTCTTTGGGGCCTCAAGCCCCTTTCCCCTCAATGCTTCTTGCATTTCTCTTTGGTACTTGCAAGCCAAATATTTCAGCTTCCTTTTCCAATCTTTCAAGCTTTGATTTGCTTTGTAGTCTCTAAAGGACTAAGCAAATAACATGAACAACATCCAGGTGTTAAGCTATCTTAGACTGCAGCCTTCTTCTCAGTTACAACCCTCTTGCTAGCCATCCAGCCATAAAGAAAAACAAGTATGTAAGCCCACAGACATTGCTTGAACTCACAGCTGACTGTATGCCATGACAGGCTTCCACGTAGCGCTTGGAATAAAAAATATTTTTTCCTCAACACAAAAGATGCCAAAAAGCTAGGAAGTTAACAGCATCTGGAAACTCCAGTATTAGGGACACGGCTCTTGGTAATCTTGCAACGAAACAGTAATGTTGCCCGGAGAAAAAAAAGAGAGATTCATTAAATCAAAAAAACAAACAAAAAAAAAAGAAAAAGAAAAAAGAAAAAAGAAAAAAAAACTAGGTTTTCCCTTGATGTTGCCACTGTCCTGGCAGCTCAGGCTAAGTAACAGCAGAGAAAATGGACCAGAAAGCAGCCACCTGCCCCAGGCATTTATTCAGCATTGTGCCCGTATTCGCTTTATTTGATTAGAAGCAAATCAAAGTGACTTTGTTTCACAGCTGAGTGGTGAGAGGCTTTTTGTCCTCTTTGTCCACTTTGTCCACAAATATTTTTCAGTTTAACCTTTCTTACGTTTAGAGCTGGTTCACACTGAAAATGTTACTTCAAAAAAGTCTTTCGAAACATTTATCAAACCAATGATTCCTCTTAAATTTCCTTTTACTTAAATTGATGAATTATTCAAAATGGCTAAAAAGGTAAATTAATTATTTGCAGAAAAACATGAAAATATTTGAGGTATCTCTAAGCCCAGCCTAAGCTTTTGGTCTGGCTTAACTTTAGGCGAGGCTTAACTTTAAGCCCCACTTAAGCTCAAGTAGATGCACTGAGCCTGCCTTGGCTACAAACTCTGACTTATTTAGTTCCTCTCTCTAGTCACTGCATAGTACAAGTAACATGCACCAGACAATGACAATGCCAACAGACAAAAAATTCTGTTTCAGCTCTTTTAGAAAATTCTGAGAGTTGATGGAAAAGTGAGGAAAAAAAAAATGGAAATGCTGGAAAACAGTAGCAAAGGGGCATGCATTACGATTGTCAGTAAAGCCCTGGCTCTTAGTTCTTACATGTTCTTCTCACACTCATGTTTGTTATTTGCATTCACTATGTACATCACAGTTTCAGTTTCTGGAAGACACTAATAAATTACAGTAAGATTTCTAAGACTAAGTTTCATTAACCTAAGATAACTCATCTTCTTGGGCTCCTCCAGGACCAAGAGAAGTGCTGAGGTTTACTATAACCTGGCAGCGTTTTCTTTCTGTTGCAAAACAGCTCTCACATTCACGCTGAGGGCGACAGTTGCACTACATATAGATGAAGTGAATCAAGTTGAAAGATGTCAACTTGTATCCACAAGAGCTGCAGTCTACTACAAATTAAGAAACTATGAACCAGCAAATCAAAGAAGGTGAAGGGCAATGCCTCAAAAAATGCACTTGACTGATTTACTTTTTTTTTTAATCACCTGTATGCAATTTATGCTACTGACACAGTTCAAATGACAAGGGAGCTCTATGTAATACAAGTCGGTAGAGTTGGTAGCACACACTAGTGCACATACTATTACAATTGTTAAAGCGAATCCACCTCCTGCTCAACATTAAAAATATTTGGATGCTACATGCAAGGCTGAGTAATTATTTAGCAGGTCCATCCACATGAATCCACTGAAGACAGAGCACCTTAAATGCTCTGACTTTTCAGCACTCATGGTTAATAAGTCAATGGAGAGTATGAAACAGCTGTTTCATTCTTATTCATCACCCCTCAAAACATTCTTAGTATTCAATATATGTATTTATAGGCAATATAGGGGTTGTAAAAAGTCATTTGCATGTCTCAGTGCAAAACCATTTAATATGTGAAATCGTACACAATGAACAGGAAAAGGACATTCAATCTCCAAATGTACTTATGAATGGAGATTATAGTAAGAACATTCTTGGAGTAGAGATGCAACGGGTGTTATTCCAGAATAACTACATTTAATCACATTTCAACATATTGCTCTGTGCCATGTAAGAACCTTCAGAAGAGACATTTCACCTTTGATAGTTTTGTCCCTAGTAGTCTCCTAATCACATTCTGGGTGATTAAACCAGTGCTTCTACTTCTTCAAGCTTTTTCTTTCCAATGTTGAAAAGTTTATCTGAAGAGACTCTATTTTGCTGCTTATTTATATAAATGGATTCATTTTTACTCTGTTAAAATGTACAGTGGGATGACTTCAGTGATTACTAAATAAAGGCAAGATATTTTCTAGTTCCAGCCTTCAAAAGGGAGATTTCTATATACAACTCAGCTTCACACTTGAGTATGACTGTATCTTTGGTCTTTTCATAAAAGCTATTTACAGTGCAAGGTTAATGAGAACAGCTTGCTTTGGTCACAAATCTCATTTCTAACAGGAAATAAATGTCAAAGAAAATCATACTTGCTTTTAAACTAGGAGATTTAGTCTATAAATACAGCAACATAAAACCAACAACCATTAACAGATGGATGATAAAAATAAGCGACTGCAAAACTGTTAAGTAGTGTTGAACCAAAAGTAGCAGTGGATCAGCTTTGGCTTCATTTTTTTTTGGCAGCATTTATGGTACCTGCTCTGGATAGTCAGAAAGTCAGTGAGATGATAAAACATAATAAATAAATAAAGATAGAGAATAGGATCCAAAGTCTTATTTTGACACATAGCCAAAAAGCTAATAGTAACTGGCATAATCCTTAAGTACCTCCTGGTTTATTTTCTTTTGGATTCACTTAGATCTTGACCCATTAGGAGAGCAATTAAATGTATCAAAGTCCAAGACTTGCCTCCTTTAAGGCCTGATTCCTAGGCATCCACAGCTTTCAGACACTCTCTGCTAAAGGCAGTCAAAGGTTTGGAGCGCTGAAGCATCCTCCCAGCAGGGAGGAAAGGATCCTTTGTGTCCTGCCAGCTGGACTTGGTGTTGCTGCTGCCCCTCCTGCCTTTGCAGCAAATCCACTGGCACACATGTGCTCAGGAGCTGCTTTTCTGCAAGCAGGTGTTAAAGAAATGGATAGAAGGCACTTAAAATGAAGAAAATCTTAACAGGTTCAAAAAAAAAAAGGGGGTCATCGTCAGAAGCAGAAAGCTCTGACTTATCAGATATCAAAATTACCAAAAAAAAAAAAATCTACAACTGTTAGTATAACATGCTTTTAAAGGTGATTTTTAATGACTTTCCATAAGTGCAGTTTGACTAGTGTAGCTGCACGTTGCATTAAAAAAAAAGTTCAATTGCTGTCACTTTACCCCTTTCTCCTCTTACTTCCCAGTCTTTCACTTGCATTTGCTTATAGATCTCCCAGCTTTCTCAGCTTCCACTGACTTTGTGTCTGTGCATGAGCAGGATATAGCACAAGGCAAGCTTGCTAAAAGATTTTTTTTCTTTTTTTAAAAAAATATTAATATATCAATAATGAAAATGCAGATCAAATTCCTCTTCCTCCCCACCCTTCCTCTTCTGGTCTACTTCACTGCTACTTGTATTTGCCTTTGCAAGAAAACTCCCTTCACAGAGACTGAAATTGCTGTTGAAGCCTCACTGCTCTAGAACTCTTCCCAAAAAGTAAAGAGCAAGCAAACAAAAAAATTGGCACTCCTCTGCAAGTTTGCATCTGCTGCCTGGAATTATTTTCACATGACTCTCTGAAGAATAATTCTTTCCAATTTGCTTGTAAACTGACATTAAAGAGTGTGATGTATTTAGCTTGGCCTTGGCATCAATTTTTGGCACTTTGGACCTAATGCATCATCTCTGCAGAGCATCTTCCAATAAAGTTCTCCCATAACAACAATGTTGGTCCTTGAGAGACCTATGGGAATTGAGATAGTGAGAGATGAAAAGCATAGAAGTGAAATTGCTACAATGTCACCCCAAGGACATTTTTTTCTAAAAACAGTTTCTGTATTAGCCCCAACTGGGAGGTCATAGTATTCATCCAGCTTGCAAAGCAATATGTTATCCTGTACCACAAAATCTTCAATAAAAGGCATCCTTACTTACCATACAGGAGTTGGTACAGAATAAGAGCAACATTGACAAATGCATGCCTCCAGACAAAAAAAAAATGGGGGGGTATTTTTTTAAAAACACATGGACACAGAGATAGCAGAAAATTAAAGCAAAATATTAAAGATTTCTCTGCTTTCAGGTTGCACACATTCTTATCTGCATGTCAGCTAAACTGCTGACAAGTTCTCAGAAAGCAAAAACCAGCAGATTCTAAGCATGGCAGAGCGGAGAACTTTTCCTCCGTTCTTACCTGCCTCATGGCAAAGAAAGAACCATTCTCCTGAAACTGAGCTAGTGTGAAACCAGGGAAGCAATTCAGGCTGTGGGTAATGTGAAGAAGTAAGCTGAAACACTGTTCCTTTGGCTCAGAGAGCTACTGACATGATCCGTCGGACACCCTGCAAACACTTTGCAGGTCAACCAAGGCCTGGTGCTGTTTGCTGTGGATCAGCTCTTGCTGCAAGCCCTTCCAGTAGGGCAGGAGAGACCATCAAGTGTTACTGGAAAGAGATCATCCCTCAAGTACTTTACAATAATACTTAATTGCTTTTTAAAGAATTTTAAAAGAAAATTATAGAGAGCTACAGAGGGCTACAGAAACCAAAGTGTATATGGTGGGGGTGGAAAGGCTTGATTTGCTGGTGGCAACAGAGAATGCAAAATGTGAACTGCTGGACACGCAAGGGGAAGTAGGGGAACCAGGGAATGCCCCATTAAGGTTCCATGAAGTGCATGCCAGTGAGGGAACACAGTAGCCTGAAGGGAGAGAAGATACTGTTTTTTGAACTCCCTGCAGAGCACGAGGGAGCCCGTAAGGGCTCAGTGTACAATAGGCATTTTGTTCAGCAACCCCATCACTCATCAGCTCCTTTGCCGGGTGTCATGTTTTCCATCTCTCAGAGCATGTGGTGTGGTACTTCTGAATAGCTGGTGCATGTTGATTCTGGCTTGCCTGGCACAATAGTTGCTGAGTGTTAACAGGGGCAGACACACAAAATTGTTTCCAGCATAGTGAAATGGCCTTCAGTAAAGAAAGCTGATGATTTAGAAGAGGGTTTTTTCTCCTCTTTTTCCTTCATTCTCCTTGGTGATTGCCAGGCAAGTTGTAAATAGGAGCTCTGTGTTTTCCCCTCATTTAATGGAACACTGGGTGCAGAGAGCTTGCTGAGATTCCCCAACTGCTCTACTACAGCACGTGCACTAACGTGTGTATCGCCTAGCTTTAGTATTGAGCCTACCCATGAGGCAGAAGAGTAAAACTAGAACAATTTACAGAGGCAGGCAAAAAACCTCCAGTTGGAATAAAGTGAAAATGGTACTCTGTGTGTGCAGTTCATGAGTCATCTTTCGGTTTATATTTCAATCTATTCACATGATTTAATTGTAGACATAAGTGTTTATTAGGCATTAAAATCAGAACTAATCTAAAAGTTGAAGGGAATGGGGAATGCTGGCCAGAACACACACAAATAAGAAACCCAGCCAAGAGTAAGACTGCTCAGGGGATACAAATAAGATCTTCCACTAATCTGGGTTATTTTTTTAGTGCAAAGAACTTTTAACGCAATCTTCTTTCCTCTTCTGAATTATTCAGGTTTCTTATTGCTTCTTATCTTGCTCACAGAATGCCTTTTTCCTGTGAGTACTTCCACACAATACTGCTTGAGCATTTTTTACCTTTTCCTTTTATTACTATAGAAAAGGCAAGTGTTCAAATGGTTCCAGATATTAACCGCACACTCAATTGACACTATGATAATCACATTAAGATTTCCTGTAAGAATTTTAGCTTTTTTTTCATTCCTTTTCAGTACATGATCTTAGCAAAATTTAAATGAAACCATTTTAGATTTAAATATTCATAACTATTCACAGCTGTCATTAATTCTTCCATAATATCAAGTTGAGCTAAGGTAGATTTGAAAAGAAACAGGTACTTTGAAAAATGCTTAGTGACAGTTAGCTATATTAAAAACAATTTCATTTTGTAAAAGATTTGCTAAGGCTTATAGCAGGTTTTTAAGTAACTTGATGTATTGCAATTCAAATCCATTTCCTACAGGCTTGGATACAACAGAAGTCTTTCTTTGCTCCAAATAGTCCAAGTACATGAATTTCCAGATTTACTCCACATAGACTGCCAGACTTTACTCCACATAGATATAAATATAAAATTCCATACCCACAAACTAACTGCGGATGCACTAACTGAGCTTGGGTATAAACCAAACTATTCCTGTGGCAGATATGACATGGTTAATTTCATTAAGTAACACACATGCAACTTGAAACAAGATGTACTACTGGAAATAAATCCTCTTCATTTATGGAATTATTTCAAAACAACAAATAAACAGACCATCATACATGAAAAATAATTTATACAAACATAAAAAATGGGCTGAAGGTCAGTGCCCATCAGAGTTGGGCATTAGAGAAAGAGCACAGCACAAAATTGGGAGGAGGGGATGGGACACAGCCAGGAAGGCAAGCTGGGAAACAGCTGAACCAATGATCTTCTCCAAAATGAAAAAGCCTGCAAGCCTGCAAAGAAGGACGGGCTTGGGAAAAAAAGACAGCTTAGAGCAAACCCAAAGCTCTGGAAGAGGTTCACAAAATGAAATGCTTGCCATGAGACACCTACAATCTGGTTTGTAGATTCCTGCAGAATGTGCTAAAGTTATTCCAGGTTTTCCAAGTCCAGAAAATAATGTAATTTAGAAGACTTGGACACAAAAAAGTTGAGTACAGGTGCTGCTTATTGTGACTCGTAGTACTTCCTATTTGCAATACAGCTTTGTTCCTAAAGCAAAGGGCCACTTTTGGTTGCTTTATTTTGTCTGTCTCTTTTCAATGACTCACTGCAGTTGGTACTCCCTTCTTTCCTCTTGTAAAGAGTAGCTGCAGTGGCAGAAGAAAGAGTCTGAGATCAGATGGATGGCTTTTTTTCTAAACAGTTAAGAAAAAACCTCAAAATACACAGGCATCAAAAAGCAGTCTGATAAACTGCGTACATTTAGCTAACAGTGGTAGTATTTTTCTATCTCTCTAGATTTAAAAATACACATAAACTCACTACGATTTGCTCTGTCACACGTGCAGAAATACATTTGCCTTCAAGAGTGCCGTACTTCTAAGCACTACATTTCAGCCTTGACCTTGAGAACATTTTGTTCAGCCTGATGCAAATTGCTGAAGCAATACTGCCTTACTGGTCTGCTCTCCTCTGTCAGAAATAAATAACTTCAGAGGAAGCTTTGCATTTCTGTGGTGCCCCTTCCGGTAACTCATATTCACTTTCAGCACTGAAGGAAGAGAAGCCTGCCAGATGTTGAATTATTTCTTCTCATATATACTGAGACTCTGATGGCACAATTATCTGTTAATGTTAAAATTAGATACCCATTGCAAGTAATTACCCAGTGCAAGTAATAACAAAATTTACGAAGAGGAATTTAGATTTAGTTCAGAGACAGAAGTCGTCTGAAGTTAGGTGAAAAAAAGGACCCAAAGTCACATGAAATTAAAGTGGTTGTTAAAAATAGCCCTATGCTTCAGGAGATTTCCATCTAACCAAGCTGTTCACTTTTTTCTTGTCTAAGGTCAAAATCAGAGCTACAGCAGCTGATGGAGTTGTAAATTCATGTTACATTAGCCTTTTCACTTCATTAAAGTTAAAACTCCAATATCTTAGGTGCTAGCATTTGAACATAAGGTCAATCACTGCAATGAAATCAGTACAGTTAATTTCTACAGGTCAGAAGTGTTTACATTTAATTAGCGGATCTCATTAGCAGACACTTTTTAGAATTTTTACTTGCTGTTCTGTAAGCATGCCCTACAAAAAAAAAGGCCATACTTTTTAACTCAATGACACCCTAACTGCCCTGTTAGCTCTTGGAGAAGGACTTTTCTTTAAAGTAGGTTTTCCTGTAGACAAGTGGGTCGTCTTTCTGCCATCAGATAAACAAGACTAATTGCTCTCAAGTATGCGAAGCCACCCCTGAGCACCCAGGCCAGAACGCATCACTCAGCCTCTTCAGACTGGGTTGCTCACATTCCTGATCTTCTGCTTGTGTTCTGCCTATCCCATATGTCAGAGGGACCAAATGATAAGCAACGAAGCTTGAACTCAACTCAGCATTCAAGTTCCTTGTAAATAAGTAAACTAGAACCTAGGGGATATACCCATGTGTTAGATGTCCTACCCTAATGTCACCAATGAAACAACAATGAAGTTTAGATGAGGTAAAATTTTCAAAGCCCAGACGGGTGTGTCATAGTATCTGTGGTAAACAGAAATAAAGGAAGTCAACCCGCTTTCAACTCCAACAGCAGGGACTTTACTGCACATACCAGACTACTACGTAGGTAGGTCTACCTACATTTCAGTGAGTTATTACGGCCATGATTCTATCTGCATCCTTCGGTGTCTAACCACCTCTTTGAAATCTTGCTCTTGAAGCCCAGAAGTTATGCCAAGTGTGTACTCCCACACAGGTCCCACTCCAAGGCAGCATGGCAAATTTTAGCAGCTCCTTGAGTAGAGAAATAGAGAGAAGCAATCAGATTTGATTTAATTTGAAAAAAGAAAAACACTAAAAATACTAGCAGAAAGACTTTTTCCTTATAATTCTTGTTTTTTTTTTTTTTTGGATAACATATGTACAAGTGGATCTAGATTTAAACACTGATGATGGCCTAAGCATCTAATTTAAACCTACACATGAGTTTATACATAGTAAGCAATCAGCCATCTAAGACTCACTCACCTTTTACTGTTCTGTGCTCTGCATAACAAAATAAGCTACTGAGTGCCCTTCTTATCAGACAGTTTCAAAAACTATTTTATCAACTGATCCCTACAATGTTTTGGGTTTTTTTTTTCCCCAAACTTTACATATTGAATGTCACTGCAGGGGGAGGATGGGACAGATCAGAAAATAACATCCAGCAATCCATACATTTTATTTAGCCTGCATTCAGGTAAGCTCCATGTTTTCCCATTTCTTTATGAAATGGATGTATAAACACTTCCAGTGCTAAGTCTGTGGATGCACAAGAGAAGTGACATACCTCAGGGAAGCTGAACAAAGCATCCTCCTCTGGTAAAATAGCAAAGGAAAGCCAGTGGAGCTGTGGAGAGCCTTGATGTTTCAGGATTGCCCTCTCCAGATATATGGCCACCTCATCAGGTAGTACCTGGCTCCAGCTTATCTTTGCCTGATGGTATGAGACTGCACAGTCAACAGGCCCTTGTGCAGACCCAAATCCTCCCCACTACCTTCCTCTCTCTGCCAGTACTAATTCCTTTTTCCTTCCTACAGCCCAGTGAAACCATCTATCTCCATTGGGATTAATAAGGGTAACTGGGAACAGAATCTTCACTTGGAAATTCTCGGCTACTCAGCCAAGATTCCTGCAGGAAGGAGGAGGGAGCAAGAGGCAGACAGGAAAGGGGCTGGGAAAGCCACAGTGGAACACAGGCAGAGGAGAGAATGATGGATTAAGTCCTAGTGTTTTACTTTACACAGGGCCCTCACAGAACCACGGGTGGAGCTCTCGATATTTACACAGCAAATCCTAACAGGATTTAAAACACATGGCAGTTCCAGCGCCAAGCACTTTATTTGTCCAACAAATTAAATTATAATGCTGTGTTGCTGAGGCAGCGTGATAACTAGCAGAACAGCTGCTGCTTTTTTAAGCATGTTAATACAAAGGCAGAATGTTCATCGACCCAGATTTTAAATATTTTCTTTATGCAAGTCAAACAAGACAAATTTATGTATGGTTTGGTCTATTTTGTTCTAGTGCCTCAGTTTCCAGCCCCTTGACTATATTTTTGCTGTCCTTATTGTGCTGCAGATTTGGTTAACCTTCGCAGGTATGCTGCATGCTGACAGCATACTAATGAATTTACCAAAATTAGTTCCAGCTCTACAAGAAGCTGTTCTTTCCCCTCAATTATCTCATTCTAAAGAAAGCAGAAAACTCTAAGCCCTGTCATTACCCTCTCAAAATTTTCAATAATGATCACACTTCAACCCTGGTGTAATTACAAGAAATATGTACACAGCATTATATATGCATGCTTTTTTCAGCCAAGTGCATTAGTGCATCCGTATCATTTATATAAAATGAATTATGCATTTCAAAATTGTTAAATAGCAAAAGAAATTCAGTAATTTCATTATTGTGCTCTGCAAGGGGCATCCATAGTGATGAAAAGTAATTTGTGGAGTTCTTCACTATAAGCTGGCAGTGTCACTGGTACAAACATTTCCTACCAGATTCAGTTCAATGTACTATACACACACATACAATGACAGCTCAAATATATTCACAAAGGGAACAATAGTGATTGATAGCCTTTTTAATATTGATGCCAAGTAAAAAACCCAAATTCTGACCCATAACATTCGCAGGACACTAATACTCTAGTTTATTTGGCAATATGTTTAAAGGCTATAATATGAATATTCAGCACACTACAGAAAATAGTTAACAACTCCTATACTCATGCTGTAAGCTGGAATAAATTAGCGATTATAGGAAAGACCATTTTGTTTGGTCAAGTAAACATTTTTGTTAGGCAATTCACTTATTCACTCATTTTTAACTCAAATTTATAGAACTGGAGTTCTATATGCTAGTTTTAGTTCTAGAGTTAATCAGCAATTCTGTTCTTAAGGAGAAAAAACAGTAACTCCAAAACTGAAGACTTCCATGAGAAAACAGCAATTTCTACTGGAAAAACATTTTCTCCCCCAAACAAAATAACGTTTAGTTTGATGAGGTTACTCTGAAAGAACAAACAGGTTCTGGCCAGACTGAAACACGCCCGCAGCCACCTGAGTGGCCTCTCTGATGAGGCGCTTACGCTTGCAGCTCGTTTCTTGAGAAGACTGACCCTTCTTGGGATCCAGAAGGCATGCTAGTGAGGGGCATGGAGCTGCCAGAAGAGTCCGTGCACTGTAACGCATCTGTGGAGGGAGGCCTCTCTGGCATTCTAATCTCTTTAGCATTTTGGGGGTTTTTTGTTTGAGATATTAGAGACTCAATCTGAGAGATTAACAAAACTTTTTCAGGTCAGAATACATGCTAGTTCTGAATGAGATTCAGAGAAGTTACTTTTCTTTTTTTCCTTTAAGCTATTTCACTGCTGGACACTTCGCACCACAAGCGCCACGGTTATTAGATAGTATTTTCCAGTCTTTAGCAATGTCTAGGTCTGAGCTAGATGCAAGGGGGTGTGATAATGGTATCATTATGCAAACCACTAGCATAAGACTTGTGCGTTCTGCTTTCTGACAAAGAAAAAAAAAAAAAAAAAAAAAAGCATGTGGATTTTCCATGCGTGTCTTGAAATTCACTAACACTTTTAATCTCGTGCCTGCAAATGGCACTCCATCTCCATTTCCTAATTCTTGTCTACGAGGAGAAGCACATCTTGTTACACAGAACTATCTATCTGGAGTGTTACTTCAGAGCAGGAAAAAAAGTCTCTTTTGCCTCAAGTATGATCTACAGCATGTATATGAGAATGAACAACAAATGGGAAGGACACCAATCATATTGTTGCTGGGAATCCAGAAGCCAATTATTATTTTGTGTCCATATATTTAAGTTATTTCTTCCTCTTGGCAAATGGCATCTGTGTTAAAAAAGGGCTATAAAAATGCTGTTTTCAGACAGAAGGGTCAACTCAGATACATGTAAAGCAGCGAAAGACGCTTGGCGACTGCTAGGCAAGGACAAGAAATCATCTCCTGGAAAAGGCTTCCCAGAAAGCTCTTTACCTGAGTCTCAAAGGAAAATAAAATATATATAAAAGAGACTCACTTCAGTCTGCCTTTTTTTTTTTAAAATCTATTTTTCTACTATTCATTTTTCCACTGCTCTGGTTCACCTCTCTTGTCAGCAGCTGCAAACAGAGCCCAGCCACCAAGGCTGTGTTGTTATGCTGGTTAGATGGAAGCAGCTTACAAAAGTGCACTGAAAAAGTGCTTTTGTAATTTATGTTTGCAAGAATATAGCAAACTGTAACTGAACTTTACTTTAAAATCTAATAATTGCCTTATCAAGTGCCTGAAGGTACTCTGTTACAGCAACTCACTATACTCCTCAACTATATACAGCCCTTTTTGGAGGATTTAACTCTGCCTCCTTTTGTCAAGTCTTTCAAAGATATTCCAAGCTATTTCTCACACAGACACAAAAGTAAACCTAATGAAGAGACAGTAAGACTACTCCAACTTCCATCAAGCTGATATCCTTTTCCCAAACTGCCTTTTTCCCTTTCTTTGCTCCAGTAACTAGTTCACAGAACAACTCACACCAGATGGACTAGAGGCATTAATGTAATGAGGCACAAAACATAAAGGGAAATTTTTAGTAAAGTTGCAGCTCATGTATCAAGAACTTTGGGTAGGAATTGTTATTGTCTTTTTCTTTTGCTCATGAATATGCTTTTTTTGGCCAATGAGCCCCAATGGTCTAGACCTTTTCTTTGAAACTTGCCCCAAATTCTCAGATAGTGACAGATCGTAGTGACATCCATTCTTAATTATTTACTCTTTTCTAAGGATAGGAGGTATCTAATCTAAGGAATCCAGTTTACATTTGCCTCTGAACGATCTCCCTTAGCAATATAACACAACTGCCCAATTAAGAGTTTTCTCAGTGAGGACTCTACATTGCTTCAATCACACAGCTTAAGGACCAACTCAAGCACCACAACAGAAAGCATGCTTACGGTACCTATTACTTAAAAGATCCATTGTCCTCTCAGAAAGCTTCCTCCAAATCACAGCTAACTTGGAAACAACTAACTAGTCTGGCAGTCAAATTATTAGCAATTTCCGTAATTCATGTCCCAAAACTTCTGCTTAGTTTACCAACATACAAGATACTGCACATTTAAATGCTGTAGCACACAAACCCAAGATTAATCTGTGGCTACAAGAGATCTGAGGTGGTCATTCTAGGACAAAAGCAGTGCAAGCCAACTTCCCATCAGTGTTAAATGAAAAATACTTCATAGCTTGAAGAAAAATAGAGAGATTAGGGCAAAAATGTTTCCTATTGAAAGGAAGTGACCTTGGACACTGATGCCCGATTATGTTTAATTACAAAGAATATTTCCCTCCCCGGTCTTTCAAATTAGTAAAATAAGATTTTATGTTTACAATACAGTCATCTATGTAACAGAACAGAACTCACAATGTTAAAGTAAATAAGCAAAGTAGCCCCAAAGGTTTTCCTGGAAGGTATTCAGTATTATAGTAGCCCAAAGCAGAGGATGAGAGGATCATGAGAGACTATTATTGTAACATATATGTTTTCTCTAACATTTCTATATGTGAGTAAGAAAGTAGAATATTATATGATTATAAACCCCAGCATCCTAAGGACACCTTCATGAGGAAGAACTTCTTTCCTGTGAGGGTGACAGCGCCCTGGAACAGGCTGCCAGAGAGGTTGTGCAGTCTCCTTCTCTGGAGATCTTCCAAACCCGCCTGGATGCCACCCTGTGCCACGTGCTCCAGGTGTATCTGCTGCAGCAGGGGGGTTGTATTAGATGATCTCTAGAGGTCCCTTCCAACCTTAACCATTCTGAGATTCTGCAGTCCTCTATGGATGATTACATTCTAACTGATCTTGTCTTGACATAATGTCTCACTGCATGTATCTGACTTGCTGCACATTTCCCACCCATACGAGCGAGTTTTTACAAGTTGTGATCTTAATCCACTGATTTTTGACAGCAGTTCATTTTCATGAGCACATTTGTTCTTGGTAGCCAGCCTACTTAAGTCTGCGGTCATACTCTCAATGTAGCTACAAAGAGCAGCCTCTTCTAACGTTCATTCAACTCAGAACCCAAATCAGAATCACAGACCATTATGCAGAAATCAGAACCTGTCCTGCAAATTCTATCATCACTCACAAGCTGCCATTAGACAAGCACAAATTCAATATCTTTTTTTTTTTGTCAAGAAAATACTTGTTTTTTCCTCTTTTTCTTTTTTCTTAATGAAAGTACCATGCTAAACAGGTACTTCAGCAGCTCTAATTCAGTACCCTTCATACCAAGGACCAGAAAATGGCACTACCCAGTTTTGCATCTGTCAGGTATCTCCATATCACATCCTAACTGTATTAACAGCCAGTGTGGACACTGGAGAGCTGAGGGGAACTCTTTTAGTCAGCAGGGAATAGCAGCCTTATCCTACTTGAACAGGTAGGTGCAGCAAAAGGAAGACTGCTTGTGTCCCAACCTTCTTGCACTACACTAGGCTGCCATATAATTGATACTAAAAAGCTGCACCTCCTTCTAGAACCATTTACTTCCAAAGCACCCTTATTTCATAGCCAACAGACCCTAATTCCATTAGTAGCATTTCCCTCTTCGCCACAAGGAAGCCATTATTCTATTTTGCTTGTTAGCATCTCCTTGCGGACACACTTAAGAGAGCTGCTCCTTGCTCAAGGCCAAATAAGCCTTTCCATCACATTTGGCAAGCGATACGTTAACACATGCATTAGTGCTAACCAGTGATAATGCAAAAATAAAATGAACTACTTCATATGCCAGCAGTTGCATATAACAAATGTGCAGCCTACATCAGTTTGGGGGACTGAGGTTTTAAAACGGACTGAATATACATGAATGCAGCTATCTAAGATATTTCCAGCTGCTGATGTGTTTTATTTAGAGTAACTAAGATTTCAGCATACAAAGCCTATTTGTCTCAGTAAATATTAATATAAAATGTTCAACAACAGCTCAACAGAACCTTACAGGGCATGTTCTGAATGTCCATTAAGATATGAAAAACCCTTTGGCTTTTAACATGCTACCTATAAAATGCCTCAATGAAACATCACCACCTACTCTGTAAGTAGGTATACATAAATACAATTTCACTTTGACTTTCAAATACCACATGATATCAGTGTTTTTTCCCAGTTTTTCAGTTCACAAATATATTAGATAATATGTGCATTTCTCTGTTTCTGAGTTTAAAAAGGACCTCTCATACAAGGTGATTAATCTAGGGCATCCTTGGGTTCCTTCAGTCACCTAAAAACTGTTTTCAGAATTCAGACCTGCTTGAGCCAGCCCACGCAGTTCTGCACGTCCAGACTTGTTCTATCTCCTAATAGTTGTCATAATTATATACCCCAAGATTTGCAAATTAAAACTACCATCTAATGGCACTTCCACTCATTATTTGGTAATTTTAGTCTAGTAATTTTGTGTGCCATTTTATGCTATCTTCTATTTTAATACCCTGCTAAATTTTGAAATGGAAGGGAAATTAAAAAACAGTTAGGAATTGTTTTTGACATCAGTAATCAAGTAATCTGGATATAAAAGTGTGCAATGCCATACTTCAGTTCTTTATACACTTATCTTCCTGAGTCAAAAAGCACGTCAGAGCCACTCAGTTTCAGACTGCCAGTTCAGACTGCAATAAAGCACCAGGAATCCACACGTGGCTGCTAAGATTGGGAAGGACTGACCTGCTGCTACACCAGGGTTTTATGCTCCAGCAGGTGCTGCTCCAATCATACTTCCCATGGTAGCCGTGTTGAGAATGTCTCAACATTCTCTAAGAGCAAACAGATTAGATACATGTGCGTTCGATGCACAGTAATGGGGATATGACCCAAAATAAAAACGACACAGTCCATTCTGCCCAGCTCTGTGATCATGTGGCAAGATCTCATACCACATACTCTCTGTAGGAGTCACACGCCTTCCAGGTTATTCACTTTATTCACTGGTTTCCACAATCAGACCCTTCCTTTTTCTTTTTACCTGGAAAAATTTTGCTTTCTCTTTCTCTGAAACTCATGGCACATTCTCATCCAGGCCTCCTCAGTGAGATAGCAGTTTGTTCTCTGAGCTCTGAAGAAGCAACAGAGAATCTCTCTTCTCAAGAATTTATTTTCAGACCTCTCTTATAAGAGTTGCCCTGACTCACTCCACTGTCCTTGCACCAGATCAAAGGAATCAACCAATGGGATCAAAGCCACATGAGAGAGAAGCTTTCCAAGGCTGCTTACAAGCACCACAGATATTAATCATTACTCTAAGCTTTTTTTCATGTCATCAGGGGCCATCTTAGAAGTCAGCAGTCACATAGCTGGGAAAACACTATGTCTGCATACTTGATGGGTAAAATGGCAGTAGCATTAGGATGTTTGCCCTGTTTCATTTGTAAATGCTGCTTACTTGGGTTGCGCTCAGTTGAGTTGTCCATCATCAGGCTATTTACAGAAAGCTTCCTAAACAAGTTCAGTGGAAGGAATATGTGAAGGAGAGCCTGAAGCTGAACAGCTGGCCCACAGTTTCACAGTGTCCCACATATATACAGTGTCCCATATATACATCGCATATATACTGCAGTTCAGCACAGACACTTGTATCTGCAAAAGCAACAGTTTCAGAGTTTCTTGCCCACTGTGGCCAAACTACAGAAGTTCAGATGTTTTAAAATATTTTTCTCAAGCTATTTGAAAATTTTTCTTCATTACAAGTGTTTAAAAAACTACAAGTCTTTAACGTAAGATGCACTAAATGCCAACACAAAAAGTTAACAGACGAACAAAGCTTGGACAAGACGCTTTCTGCCTTTTTTACATTGAGGTATGTAAAGGTTTTTTTTACATTGAGGTATGCATGTTTGGGTGGGAGAGTATTACCCTTGCATATGCAGACTTTCCAAAAGTGCAGATTTCTTGTTATTTTTGGATTATTTTGGAAGATGTTTTTAAACTGCATACCAGCTTAAGGTAACCTTATTTCCAGCTTAGCAGTGGCTGAGGAAATTCCTCACATCTTCCAAAAGACAAGCTCTCTAAGCTATCTAAAAGACAGCAGTGAATAAGAAATCTACAGATTATGCAAAAATCCTGATTTTTTTAGACTATTATTTGCTTTATTTTCATTCTTGTGTATTCCTGCAGCACAGTTTGTAAGAGGTCATATAGAAATGAATAGTCCACTAGAAAGTAGACCCCTAGACCCCCTGCCCCCTCCACCAAAGCTAGACACAGACATTAGACACAGACTTTGACAAGCAAGAAAATCTTGGAAAGCTCAGTCAACTACTTTGTGTTTGTCAGGAACAGTGTTAAAGAACTATACTGACATGTTTATATCAGTAAAACCTAACCACATGATTTCAATAAAATTAGGAATATACTAGACTTGAAATCCATTCTAGTGTTTAGCTACTAAGTATGTACATTTGACCTCATAAGCTCCTAACTTTTTAGAATTATGCTGGGTATGCAAAATTACAGGCAAGTTATTTCTAGATTGGCAAATTAGCAGTGGATGCCATCAAAATTCTAATTAGGATTATAATTATATAAGTTATTGCATCAGTAAATATAATTAGCATTAAATTAGGAAAATACTCAAATAAAATAATTTTTATAGGCATAGGCATAAATTGTTTATCAGGTAACTTTTATTTGTTTTTCTCTATACTAATGATATGTTAAATTACAGCTGACTGGGGTAACAGGTATCTAAATTTACCTCTGAAGTTACCAGTAGCACCTCATAAATATGGGTCCAATTAAATCAGTGAGAGAAAAAAAGGATTTTTTCCTATCCCAGGAAAAAGGATTTCACTGTTTGGATTCTATCTGGTTTAAAGGACACACAAATGTGTGTGCTACATTCCCAACAATTCTGGGAGCTAAACTGATAATCATTAAAAATCCACCATGTAGAGTAGGACAAACATCAGTCTTCATCAAAAGTATTCATAAATTTAGCATTTCAGCAATTCTGTCTGCTGTCAGAAAAGACTGGTAAAATTTCAATTTTAAAAATCCATGCATATACAAAGCAAAGCCTTATAGAACCATCTGGGCCATTTTTAATCACCATCTATTATTTGAACTATAATTACGTAATCTATAATTATACACTTTCCTTTTTAATTTGAATCAATTAAAAGGACATAAACAGAAAAAAAATATTTTGAATCATCAAGAACTTGATCCAGTCTCCGAAGCTTCATCTCTCTCTTCTATTCCTTTTCTCTTCTTGTATACCTTTTTCTTTGTCTCTCTCTAATTCCTGGCACCCTAGATGTATTATTCTTCCTCAGTTCCTGAAGTCTCTTTTTCAGCTTTGCCTTCTTGCTTCATGGGATCTTTTCTAGGTTGAGAAGTTGGGGGACATTTTGGTTGCTTGTTTGGTTTCAGCCATGGCCTGTAGGCACAACTTCTTTTTCAGGATGCAGCTGCTATGAAAGATGCGACATATAGTCAAGAAGTGTAGAGATAAAGAATGTGAGAATCACCTAGCAAACCTGCAAAGGCTCCAAGTTTCCAGGTGGATTTTCACCCTTCATGCCATTTGTTATTGTCCCATCTGACCTGGCATCATTCAAGTTTAAAGCCTAAGCTGGTGCTGTCTTTTGGAAGTCTTGCAAAACACATTCCCACTCAACTCTGTACGTAGCTGACCTATTCCTTCAATGACAGTTTTTAAACAATCCATGACATACATTTTCTCTACAGTTCCTGGTCATGAGTTCTAATACCCATTAGATCACAAAGAAATTATTATTTCAGTCCAGTTACTGATACTGGCCATTCTCTAGGTATTACACGGCTCAGGAACAATGCCAAAATCTTCTTCTTATAAATGCAATTCTTCTAAATAACGATACATTAAGAGCCTGTCTAGTCCCTGAGCATAGGTGTTATTATGAGACAAACAGATTCACAAGTACAAAAGCTGCTTCAAGCAAGAAGTTATCACTGTTATCAACCAGGGATTGCTGGAGGGCATGATACAGGATGACAGATTCATAAGAAATCCCCTCTCCTCTCCATGGAAGAAAGATGACAGCCCGGAACGCTTTCCCATAAATTAGGAAGAAAGAGGAAGGAATGAGAACTGATAGTCTCATAAATGTAAAGTCATCTTGTTGATAGTCATTGACTGGACTAATTTGACTCTAATCTCTGGACTGTGTTTATAATGTGACCAGACAATACCGAACACAATGATATTTCCAGTCAGAGAAAGAAAATTACAAGTAATCCAGGTATGCAGATAAAACAGGGGATTATAGGACCTCACAAACCTGTTGGACATTGCTATAAAAGTTGCAGATGGTAGAACTAGAGCATTTATGCATGTACTAAATACCAGGAAGAAATTCTCTTGAGTAACATCTTCTTCAGGACAGAGTAATATATTTCCTGCCTTTATGAGAAATCCTATTACTTTGTCATCTCAGACAACAAAACTGAATCCAAACGATGCCTGTAAGCAGATCTCCATAAACAGCTGCATTTTTAAACCCAACATCCTTTGTACTTGAGGACAATAAAATTTTCCCATATGTTGCTGTGCAGCTCATGCCCAAGAGAATAAAATACATATATATATAAACTTATAAAAAATGTTACACTTGTTACTTCATAGCCCTGCTGGACGACATAGCATGGAAGAAACTCCCTCCCGCTTCTTCCCAGCATCTGCGCCTTGGAGGGATGAGGCACAATGCATTTCTTGGATTAGCAAACAGAAGAGCTTTTGTGTTATTATTCTGTGTCATTATTCTGTTTGACGATCTTGTAACAGCTTTTATTTACATTATTATTTTTAAGAACTGAACCTTATTTTTGAACTGGGAAGGAAGACTTACAGACTAAGATCATTTATACCATGCTTCAGCCCTCCAAAATTAGTATGTATTAAGCAAGAGAGTACAGAAGCGGAAAACGAGAATGCCACCACGCTTTAACTACCTACAACAGCTTACTAAATAAACCTCATTGCCTAGGCAGTGAAAGGCAGTGTATGATGACTCATGAAAGGAAACTCATTTGAAACTTTGACCTCTCCAAATATTTCGTATTAGTCTTCTAGTAGTTTGATTAAACTATAAATTCATTCTGAAAGTCATGGGTCTGGGGGAGAGGGAAAGAAAAGATCAAGTGATACACAGCTCTTACTTTCAGCTAGGAATGCATCCAAATGCCTAATGTTACCAGCAGCTGTGTGTACCCAAACTACAAGAAAGCCTCAGTTACAGGCATTTATGTTTACAATCTGAGGACCTCGCTCCTTTCACAGTTTCACGACTCTGAACCAGGAGTACATCCAATAAAGTTGGGGGAGCTATCTGCGAGTGACGATGACACACTGAAAAGGAGAATCAGGCATTGATCTTCTGTAACTTGTTTTCCTAACCATTATGAGGAAAGGGTGATTGTTTTGCATTTTCTGTGGTTATTTTGCATTTTGTAATTATTCCCAAGTGGCTGCACTGCAGCAATTGTCTCTTAACACCCTGTAAAAGTGTTAAACTCACTCATCATATTAATCTTTTATTTGCACATTTTTTATGTGCTTATGCAAAGCTTTTCAGGCAGGCAGGATGTTCACCATGTATTCCTTTGCACTGAGACAGAGAGTGTGTGTTTGCACTTCCTACTGTTCACCAGTTTCTGAGGGCAAGCAAGTAAAAGCTTTAGATCCCTGCCTGACACAGGACTCCCCCTCAGTGCACCTCAGAACGTAGAGTCAGGCAGACCTGGTCCTCTGGTAGTTGCAATACATGACACACTGGGAGGAATAGGGAGAAGACAGGGAGAGCTGCAGTTTAACAGCCACAGTTTCCAATATTTTAGTACCTTCTTTTGTGACTTCAGCAATGTTCTTTTAATATAAATAAAAATTAAATATATTTCATCATCTTTCTTATAAATGTTGATACTACAAACAACTTACCAGCTGGGATGGACCATTTAATATCACACCATAATATTCTGCTAGCAAAGGTAATACAAACAGAGTACAACAGAGATAGGTTGCTACCTTCCATACGGGCAAGATGAAAATTAGACAGTGCCCAATGATTTTTTTTGCTTTCATTTACTGATGGCAGATAAATTATGAAGAATTTTGAATTCTTTTTAAATATGCCCTTCATAACCAATGTCATCAAATATAGATTATTTAAGGGAGCTGTTAAGAGTGCTGACTTACATTTTCAACTGAAAATAAATTTAAGCTAAAGCTACAGCTTGAGGATTCACAGGTGGCCCGGTTGCCAAGAATGATGGACAGGCTGAAAGCTGTTCCCTACAGCCTTTTTCTTTTTTTCCTCTCTTGTCACAAACATAAGCATTACCACATATGGCCAGTACACAACATATAGTTATTAAGAGAGTAGATCTCACAGCCAAGTGATGCCAGCTCTGCAGCCTACATTTTAAGGAGTGCAAAGGTATCAATACATCTTCTATCTTCATATACACTGAAAATACAAAGTTGTTACTGATCCCAAACAGCTATCAACCTACAGTCTGTAAGCAGTAACTGGTTAAAAGTTGAATATATTTTAAAATTATTTTCCCACTTGTATCTCTTGTGATTTTGATCTTACTTTAACAACATGCTGCCCTGATTTTGCTCTCACCAAAGCCAGCAGAAAGTCTCTTCTGAATTACACTTGAGTGACTGTAATGATGCCCTCATAACTATTTCATACATGAATGGTTCTTGTGAATGCCTCTGCTCTAACATATAAGTGCATTTCAAGACATTTCCTTTCTTAATCTGCTTCTATGACACACTTGATTTCCACAAGCTCTCCAGAAAGAGCATCTGATGGAAGACAAACCACCCAAGACATCATACATCATCAGCAAGTCTCAGAACAACGCAACACATGGTGGACAGCCTCAAGAGAGGCTTCAAGAGATATTGGTTCCAGTCTCTAGCTTCCCTACTGCACATTCTTGACCAAGAATCGTGGCCTTTATCCAGTTCCCTAAATCAGATGGATGAATATACTGACTGGCAGAGAAGTCGCATGTGGGGCTAAGAAACATGGATGGTATTATCAGGAGCAGAAAAAAAATGGTGGCTTATAGGAAGGTTAAAACCTCTTTATGGTTTATGATATCCAAATGTCTGCGTGGTTCGACGGGCATCTAACTGTGTCTTTCTCTCAGTTTGCTACCTCAGGACTGAAAGACCAAGAAATATTCCACATACAGTTCTTTTTTTTATAGACAGCAGTTTGTTTTTACAGAGAAGATAATAAAAAAGGAAGAAGTATTGCATCATGACATTAAATCTATTTCTATTGTTTCAAATATTAAGTCTGAAGTGGTCACGCACTTCAACAGCTGGAGCATGAGATGTTCTTTAGCAAATGATGAAAACAGTTCCACTCCTCCCTTTTCCTCTGTTATGGCTGTTCAAAATTAACACGAATTTCTTTAAAAACAGAACTGACAACCCACTTTTTCAGAAATTATCAAAGCCAACATAAACTAATGTTAGCTTCATCAGCTGCAAGATGCCAATAGCAAACTAGAAATAACTACAGCCTTTTCTCCACATTATCTTTTGTCTGTGTTTCGTTTTTCTGAACTTCTGTCCATTGACTTCCATATCCCTCAGATCAGGTCTAGTCTATTCACAGTGATACAACAGGAACTTGCAAAGCGGAAACATCAGAAAAACCACTTGAGCATGTCTTCTGCTGAAACCCTGGGGAAATGCACATCTAAGTGGCAATATTTCCCAACATTTCTAAGAAAAGAAATTAGAGCCCACTGAGCCATGTGAGTCACTGGTAGCTGACAGCTTTAATGGCTTGGTCACCAACTCAGCTGTGGCCATGTTGTGTACCTGCACTGAGGCACAGAGGGATAGTAACCATCTGGCATGTGTATTCTACTGTGTTATCATCTAATTCATTCACTGTATCACTAGGATTTATTTTGAGTGGACTTTTTACTCTCTCTCTTCCTTATAGTATTCAGATTGAGGAAAATACTGAAACTTGAGAAACCTTCCCCTAACCTACTGCCATTTTTCCTCTTCTTCCCTACATACACGCCACACTAACCCCACCTTTAAACGCTCCATCAAGACGTGGGGCAATGACAGACTCAAATCCACACTGATGGATCCACACACTGAAAAGACGGTTTGAAGGACAGAAAGGCAGGGTTTCAAAACACATAGAGAAGCATATCAACCAGCCTAATTCAGAAAGAGTTTGGCAGTTTCTGGATTTGTAGTCATATAAAAGTCCTGGAGTTTTAAAATCCCATGTATTCTGTAGGAAATTAGGCTGTTTTCTAAAAGTACTCTGTGCTATCCAGTAGAATTTGGCTAATGCTACCAGAAACCCACTGATGACTATGAACAATATTTTTGACATTCTTGACTGCAGATGTATGGTAGAAATTAATCTGAAGCAGGGAATCCATAAGCTCTTTCACATAAATCCTCTAGAAGTATGTTTTACTCCAGACTTGCAGCTGTGCAATGCTAGCACACACCTACAGTAACAGGAAATGTAAATAGGGGGTGGAAGCTTTGAGTCCACCAAAAGCTCATCGTGTCAGGAACAACTCCCACAAGTGAGCAAATGCCTCATGTTTCTTCTAACAGTCCTTGTGATAGCTTTCAGGGTTGAATTAGCAGACCTGGAAAAGGCTAGAGAGAGGACGATGTCTGTGGGCACAGCTGTAAACGAGCAGTGCGGCGTATTCTTGAGCGCCATCTACTGCAGAATCACAGAATCAGAGACTGGCTGAGGTTGGAAGGGACCTCTAGAGATCATCTAGTCCAACCCCCCTGCTCCAGCACGTGGCACAGGGCGGCATCCAGGCGGGTTTGGAAGATCTCCAGAGAAGGAGACTCCACAACCTCTCTGGGCAGCCTGTTCTAGGCCTGTGTCACTTTCACAGTTCTTCCTCATATGGAGATTAAACTTCCTATGCTTCAACTTACACCCATTACCCGTCGTTCTGTTACCAAACACCACAGAGAAGACCCTGGCCCCATCCTCCCTACAATCACCCCTCAGGTACTTCAACATGTTGATCAAGTCTCCTCTCAGTCTTCTCTCCTCCAGGCTAAACAGGCCCTGCTCGCTCAATCTTTCCTCATATGACAAATGCTCCAGTGCCTTAATCATCTTTGTGGCTCTACACTGCACCCTCTCTAGAAGCTCCACATCCCTCTTGTGCTGGGGAGCCCAGAACTGCACCCAGTACTCCAGATGCGGCCTCACCAGAGCTGAGCAGAGGGGCAGGATCCCCTCCCTCCACCTGCTGGCAACGCTCCTGCTGATGCGGCCAGGATCCCATTGGCCTTCTTGGCCACGAGGGCACATTGCTGCCTCATGGTTAACCTGTTGTCAACCAGGACTCCCAAATCCCTCTCCGCAGAGCTGCTTTCCAGCAGAGAGGGATTTGGGAGTCTTAGTTGAGAACTGCCACATTAAATTTTTGGAGATTTCCCATCAGAAGAGCTTTCCCATACTTATACCCTCATCTAGGCCTGGGAACAGGATTTTTGTGCTGATACAGTCTGCATGAAAGGAATGACAACTCTTCAATTCTACATAGCATAATTGCGGAAAAGGTCTAAATACATACCTTAGGGGAAAAAAAAAAAGATTTATTTAGTTTTCATTCTTAAAAATCGTGTGTCATTGCTTTGCAATTATTAGTCCCCACTAACTCAAATGTAGCCCTTACATATGGCAAAGAAATAAAACAGAATCCCCAACGCTAAAATTCCCTACTCCTCAAATTAAATTAACTGATCAACTGTTGTCACATAATACCAAACTATTCAGATATAATGAGAACATAAAGTAAAAGCATTCTTTGGAAGAGTTGTTTTTTCAGTTGAGAAGCAAAACTTAAACAAGAAAATATTCGTGTTATGAGTACCTCTAAATACTGTTAATAAAAAAAAGGGGGGGGGAAAGAAATCCATAGGCAAACCATATATAGAAACTCAGAGCAGACAGAGAAGCACATACAAATCTTTCCAAGTGCGTAAGACCACAGAAGCACTTGTCCAAATCTGACAAGGTAGGCCCCAAGTTACTGTAAACCACTGATACACGAGTATGAACAGAACACCTTAGGAAAACACCTATCAAATGAGATGAGAGGTTCTAGTTTCTAAAATTATACAATTTAAGATGCTGATAAAAACATCAGAGTACGCCTACTACAAGAATACAGTTGCTGCAGCTGCCTTCATTTCTTCAATTTCTATACTGGATTGTAATCTCTAATTTGCTATTTCAAAATTATCCTTAACTTATAATATCATAACAGAGATAAGAAAATGTTTTTCCACACTACTTAATTAACACCATTTCCTTACAATTTATCATTGCTTAAGTATATAACTAGATACTGGCTACATTATTCAGTATATGCAGACATGCAAAAAATTATTGAAAAGTTGGTCTTAGAGATTCGATCTTCAAGTCAGTCTGCAGACAAATGAAGCAGGCAGATTCCACACTGACTCTCTATTTGTGTGTTCAGCCTTTAAGTCAGATACTGGCATCAACACAGAGACTGAGTAAAATCTTGAAATCTTCAATTTTCAGTATTTTTCTTTTAAAGGAAAGAAGTGAGTATAAGCAGGAATATAATTCGATCATTTAACTCCTGCTTCTTATCTCACAGGTTGACTGTTCCAGGCTACAGCCATACACTGAGCAGGTACAAATCAAAGCTAAAGGACCAAAACAGCTTATACCACTGACCATATTCTCAGCTGCAACTGCTTGCATCCAGCTGAACAGGGCTGGAAAAGAGTTGGAGGTGTATAGCATAGGTCTAAACAGAATAGTGCTACCTACTTTGCAAAAAAAAAAAAAAAGTACCATTCTGAGATGATAAAATCATAGATTAATAATTATATATTAACCCACAAAAATTAATTTTCAGGAATATTCTAAAATGTCAATAGTCTGAGCATTATAAAATAGCCTCCAGTCCAGTGGAATCTATAGGCAAGTACTAAGAGGAGAAACAGTCTCTGCATATTCTCCACGTAGCTAGACCACACACGGATCAAGTCAAAATTCAGCTTTATTAACAGCCACTGGCACAGAAAAGCAAATCTGCATCCTTGTACCTGGAAGTTCAAGCAATCTCTTCCTGTTTAGTGATGCAATCTGAGAAGCATGGTTACTATTGGGATCAGAAGCTCCCGAAGTAGCAAGATGACAAAGAACTCCTAGGAGAACCTGTTATTCAACCAAAATGTGCACCAGTATTATTCAAACTGCACTAGATGAACTAGTGTTTTGAATACCTATTAAATGGGCCTCAAATGCTAAAGTAGGACGTACACTGTTAATAAGACATTTATTTGTTCATTTTTGCATACAGTTCCTAAAATTTAAATACTAAAAAAGTGCAAGAAAGGGTATCCTGCAGTAGTTTAACTGAAAATACTGTACTTTATAACCAGTCACAGGCATTCAAAGTCCTCCAAATGTGGAGTTTCTAAAAAGCTGCTCTTTCTCCACAGGACTTGAAAGGCATCTCTGCATCACTTGCCACAGATTGATACTGTTCCCACTTCAGTCTCACTCTACAAACATGCACTATTTGCTTGAAGCCCTGGGGTAATCTTCATCTTCCTTTAACTCTTTAGCACTGAACTTTGCCACAACCAAAGCAGTATTTTTGTTTGTTTTTTAATAACTAAGAGAGTGTTCAAACACTGAGCCAGTTTCCATATTCTTAAATATGGAATATTTCATATTTCAAACTAAAGACCAAAATATTAGCTAGTTCTAACATATGAGATCAAACAATGAAAAGTCAAGAAATGCCCTTTGACCTGCATCAAGTTTGTGTGGAGGTCCATGTGAAAAACACAGAGGGGTAGCACTTAACAGAAAAATGCCATTATAGGGAATGAATGATGACTCGTTTCAGAATTTTGCTTCTAGAAGCTCGGCAGTTAAAAGAAGTATTCAGTCGGTGACATATTGTGTCACCAAAAAAGAAGGAAAAAAAAGGGGGTAGCCAACTCACACACATGCAAATTCTAGTCTCTTCTTTGGCATCAAATATGAAGTGGCATTATGCTGGGAAAAATGCGGGCAGCATCAACAGAGTGCACAGAGAGCATCAAAAGAGTGGATTCTCCTCCCTGCCCAGGGTTCTGGGGAATTTCAAGTAAAACAGCCTGAATCTCAGACTAAAGCTATGAAAGGAGGGAGATATTAGTCACATATCAGCGGAGTTACACAAACATATGTGCAGGTTAATGCCACCTTAACCTAATGGATTTATACTGCATTTCCTTCATTGCATAGTATTTCATTTCCTTGGATTGTAGAGAAGTTTACTATCAAGAAGTATGTTCATCCAAAACTACCTAGGATAAGTGAAAATCTGGCTCAAACCAAACCAAAGCTGAGTTCTGTCCACACCAAGTCCCCTGCAATTCTCTTCTAAGTTGAAACTCTCCTCCTTTTGGTGAAAACCACACCCTGCTGTCGGGGAGGTTGGCTTTGATCTGGCCTCTCTCTGCTACATATGGTCAGCATCTGAGTCAGAAAACAGCCACTGAAGTACATTTTCCTGCATCAACCTTTAAATAAATCTGTTCCCTTAATCTCTGTCAGCCAGATGGAGGATAAAGTAACATGCTTTGAGGAGAAGAAAACAGTGTCAGGTGTTGCTTTGTAATCTTTTATAAATTTGTTCAAAAAGAGAGCAGGCTGTACCTTTCACCCACAGTTTCACACCCATAGAGACACCACACGTGTTTGCATGCAGAACAGGATCTGTACTGAAATCAATACCAGTCCTCAATCAAGTCGTGGATAAATTGCAGGGATACACTGTAACAATGTTTAGGCCACATGGATACAGAGTCGCGCAGACTTCTCATGGTTAATTCGAAAGAACCCTATATTTTATTAATGACTTCATAGTGGTTTTCAATTAAATCACTTCTCATTAAATCGAGCAAGGCATTGCAAACATAGGGTTAAAAGCAGTAAGATACTTAATATTACTAAACTGAATATTTAAAACTTGCCAAGGGTGTGTGCTTTCAAAAAAGAAAAAAAATCTTAGATTCAATGGAAAAGGATAGGAAAATGCCTCCTAGTTTGACACAAATGGTATGGGAAGACACAAGCTTGGTACCAACACGAAATGCTTCAAAGAAGATGTGAGCACAGTCACAAATTACAGAGTACGGGGAATAGTTAGAAATACTTAACCTTGATTTTCATCTGTAATGAACAGAAACAGATAATATACTGCCGGATCTCATACAAACATATACGCACTTCTTTAAAAAAAAAAAATGTGGAGAGCCTCGTTAGCCTCGTTCTTTAGTGTTTGTCACCATTTGCTCCTAAGCAAATGGGACTTAAGAAAGCAATTTTGCAACTTTTATTCTGTAGGACATGCCAGCTCCCCGAAGTACTTCAGCCAGCCACACGCTAAATGCAAATTCTTTCTAAAAAGAGTCTTAGCCTCAGCTACAAACTTGCAGGTGACAACTCCAAGGTTGTTCTCAAGGTTGCATCATGGAAAGTCAAAGTCTGTCAATGTACTTCAGCTTTCATGTTGCTTTAATGACTGCATCTATCTTTCAAATGTAACTGCCATTAACGACATACTTGCAGATTATTCTGCCTTGGCACCATAGCCCTTGGCAAAGCTCACTCTGCCATTTCTCTTACTCTCAGGAGCCCCTTCAGCCATTCTGAGATTGCACAGACATTAAACTACTTGGCAAAAGGTATTTTTGTTGTTGTTTGTTTTGTTTCATTTTTTGAAAGAAAAAGCAAACTTACCAATATCAACGGGAGAAAAGTGAGTACCCTCCAAAACAGCAGGCATGCATGTATTAGCTGCTAAGTGGGTAAGCATAACTGTTCATTAATGACCTGCATAAGAAAAAGATTCCAGTAGTCCCCGCCCTGTAAAGTTTACAATCTGTGACCCTGATAAGAGACACAGAAGGCTTGCACAGCCTCATTTTCATAGTGTCTTTGATCAACATGGCATTTTAAGGGAAAACCAACTGTGAGGGAAGTAAGACATGACTGTCGCTCTAAGAAAGAGAGGAGCACCCACAAAGGTGAACTCCAGTCTCTCTCAACTTCCTAAATTCAAAGGGACCCTCCTTCAGGATCCCCCAAGGGGAAGTGCACTTGAAATCAGTTTTTGCTTCAACTTGCTCCTGCAAAAAGCTTCTCTCTCCACTGAGCATAGAGGAATCCCAGGAAGAACAGGTGCAATACAGTCTTCATGATACTGCCCCCTTATCAAACTGTGGACTTCGGTCAAGGATGAAGCTTTGGTCACAGTGAAGAGAAATTCTACATCCCCCTAGGTGGTATCAAGTATTCAGCACTGATGTTCAGACTCCAAAGTCCATTTTTTCCCCAGATGATGACAGCTACAATATACCTTCATAGGCATATGCTTTTTGATGCTCTCTTTTTTTGCATGCCACATGTAAAGCAGGTGCTTCTCTGGGACAAAAGCTGCATCTTACTGGGAATAAGATCAACTTCTAAGCAGCCTGCCATGCTTCTTCATGTATACGGTAGTATCATTGGCTTTTTACGACCAACTTCTTGCTGAAATTTGATGATCCAAAGCACAGGAGAAAATATTTCCCCCAGTTTGTAAGAGAAAAATGAATCCCAGAGGATTTCTCTCATCCTTTCCCTAATTTATTTGGTCTCAACATTGCAGAACTTCACACAGTCCTAGTAAAGTTCACTTTATATTATGGAATTAAATAAACTGGTACCTACCACATCTTCATGTTTAAAGGCTCTCTGTAATGTTGAAATACTTAAAATAACAGGTAATGGTGTCAGTTTTAGCAGAATACATTTCTGCTTCATTTCATTTTCAGAATTAATCTTGGTTTTGGTTAGGATTTCTGTGGTATATAAATTGAGAGGACGTGTTAAAAACATATGCTTTAAAGCATGGTTATTCTGTCTAGGAGTGCATGTAATGCATAAAACAAATACAACGTTTATGTTTGGATAGGTGTCAGATCTCTTCTTATCCCATCATGCTATCAGCAACCATCTGTGTATGCGTAACAGGAAAAATATTTATCAAGTTCAGTCGGTCTCTTCAGTTTGACTTCATTTTCATAACTAAACTTTGTGATAAAAGGTAATATAAAGTAGAGGGTACCACAGGAATGATAATCTTTAAAAAGTGTCATCATATCTTCATCTTTGAAACTGTAATCCACAAATGAACACAAATCCAAGATATATTGAAGTGATCAGAGGAAAATAAATACTGAAATCAGTGTTATCATTTTGAAATTTTGAAAGGTTAATTTTAACTCTCTCTGCTAACTCTAAATTCAGTGCTTTGCCATTTGATTTGCAGTACAGTGAAGATTAGGATAACTTTGTGATCAGAAATTGAACAGAATAGATCATCTACTTGTACAATTACACACTAAATCGGAAAGTTTCTTAAAACAACGAAAACTCCATAGAATACAAGAAAAGCTGGAATAATCTTCTTTTTGCCTTATAAAAGAAACTCAAGATTCTGCTCTCAATTTTAGAGTTACATAAAAAAAAAGCATCTTAAAAATTCAAGGGTACCGAGAAGCATGCATGTAACTACATGAACCTCTTCCATTTTGTCTCCAAGTACCTTGCTCCCCACTTTCAAACATGTACAAAACTCAAAGCACTCTCAAAAGTTTTAAAATTTGAATCTGATAATAGCCAGTTCTGAGCTAGGAATTTTGTATCCTTCCTTTTATTGTTTCATAACACTGAAGCATGTCAGACAACCAGAGGGCTCTTTTTATGTATAAGGAAAGCTATTGTCTTTTGAGAGGAATGTAGGAAGGTTTTAAGGTTAAATACTAAACAAATTTTTGTTCTGAGCTAGTTGCAGTGTTTTTATCACTCATGTAATATATTTCTTGTGTGCTCTTCAGATGCCAGAACCTCTCAGCTTTACTTCTACAGTTTTTTGTTTGTTTTTATCAAGCTAGTAATACCCAAATGATTTTTTCTGCACACTGATGCTTGTAATTTTGCCTCATAAGATCATGACAGTGAAACTGGAAAATGAATTTGACCAATTTCCTTAGGAGAACAGGTTTGCCATTATCTTCCCCAAAGAAACTCAAAGACGACAATATGTTTTCAGTCTGAATCTGGGCCTGCAGTGCTCAGTATCAGTGACAACACAAATTGTCTCTTTTCTGTCTTGCTAATAAGTTACCAAGAAATGCCTGGTTAAACTGGCTAAATGCACAATTAATGTGATTGATTTCCTAGATTTCCCCTTCCCCCAGATCCAAGTACTGCCACCATATGTAATTATCTTTTCCTCTTAACAGAAACACTAAATATTATTAAGTATTAACTCTCTTTTCCTGAAAATTAAACCACTTACTTAGGAAAAAAAAACTGTTTTCATTTTTGTTTTGCAGAAATGCTTAGAGGAAAACAAGCGAAACATTTTCACAAAACAGTCATTACAAGCAAAACAAATCACTCAGTGTCAGTTATATGCAACATTAACTTTGTTTTAAGTATTCATACACCTTATAAGGCTCTCTGTTGTTTTTTGCTTTTTTTTTTTTTTTGGATGCAATTCACACATCATCTGATCCATGGAGAAAGTAAACCACCAAGGAGTGCCAGGGCCTTCTGCGTAAAAGGCCAAGTAGGAAATGCACTAATTGAGGCATTTCTCCCCTCAGGGTTCAGAGGGGAGCAGAGTTCCAGTCCTCATGTGCCGACCTGCTCCACTCTTCCCAAGCCCGAGCTCTGCTTGAGACGCTTGGCTGAATTTTCCACAGGTCTAATAATTCTGATGGCAATTGCTGGGAGTTTATTATTGCACGGAATGCAGGCAATGACCGCTCATCTTGGTGTGATTTACAGCTCTAGACAACTGAACACAGTTGTCTGTGTAGCTGTTTAATCTCTACGGAGTGGAAGAACAGAAAAGGGAAGCACCTGCTTAGACAGGAATCTGAGGGCTTTTGTTTTCTTTCTTGAAGCAAACTTGGGGGCATATGCAAATAATAATGTTTGTGTTTCCAGGCCCAGATGTTTGACAGTGCTAAGGTCAAAATGCCTAGTCTCAGCCTGGATCCTATCTTGTTCCTTGGAAGAAGGACCAAGAAAGCCTCGGGTTCACCCAAAGATCAGGTGCATTTATGAACTAGGGACAATGTACAGGCCAGCGCTTACATTAGGAAAATGAGCAGGGGGGGGTCACATGAACCTTCTTACTGGCACCACACACAGAGAGGGACCCTGACTTAACATCTGCTTTCAAATTCCCTCAGAAGCAAAGTTAAGAGCAAAGAAAAGGTTTGTAACTCATGAGAATCAGAAAGAAGGAGGAAAAGGGCAACACACACACAAAGCAAAACAAAAATGCCTTAGTAAGTTAAAAGCACTATTTCACTCTCGCTAAGAGCCATCACTCACAACCAGGTTAATTCATACGGAAATGCATTAAAGCCAGCATCTTTGCAGGTGAGAAGAGGCCATCAATCTGTCCTCATTATTAACACATTCATTATGTCTTGAAGCAGCACTGACCATAAAGCATTCAGGCAGTACAGTACTCACCACAGAGTGCATTACATGGGAATAACAGTGAGCTTTAAAATGTGTCAGGCATGGATATTGCAGTTTTTCTAATAAGGAAAACTTCTTTAGAGTGAAAAACTCACTTTTCCCCTGGAATGTTTAAGATTCAGACATCTTCATTCTTTGCTTTTCTGGTAGCTTTTCTGGTAGCAACACTCTTCCTCTGCTCTTTTATCCACTCACAGTTGCTAATAAGCTGCACAAACTGCACAGAGGACTGCACTATTTTCTATTCACATTACAAAAAATATTTTATGGAAAGATAAAAATATGTAACATTAGCATACAAGTGAATTAAGACGTACAAAAAGATATCAGTGACTTGAGCTGATTCCAGCAGCACCAAAGAATGTCTAAAGCATCAGTGAAGCTGAGAAATAGTGGTGGCATTTAGCACTTCTTGGTAACCAAGTTCTTTAAATTTTGAAAGGAAAGTGTTGTCATCATTAGCAAACATGTTCTGAAGAAAAATATTGGCAAAATAATAAATCTAACCACATGAACAGACCTGCATCTACTTTCACGATAGATCAGACAGAGCACTCATTTGAGCACCTAAATAAAGAATATATTTCACATGTGTAGCAGCCACTGGCCTCCCATTTTTGTCTAAGCTATTTACTTAGCAGCACAGAAGAAGGGGAACAACTGATACACAGAGAGGGGAGCTGAAAGGTCAAAACCTAAAATCATCAGCAAGAAGAACACAGGTGAGAGGAAGGAAAATGAACTAAGCACTAAGTGTTGGAGAAGAAGATATTTACATGGTGGACAGCAATTTTTTTTTTTAATTTTTATTTCAGAGGACCTAGCACACTTGTGTCCCTTGATGAGCACTTCTAGATCCCACCACAACATGGCCAATGAACCAGAATAAATCCTTGAGCTTGAAGGGAGAGCAACAGAGAGCTACGTGGAAATAGCAGCCAATACTTGCCTAGGGCTTGAACTGCTAAGAGTGTGTGTGTGTGTGTGTGTGTGTGTGTGTGTAAGCTGTTCTAGCATCAGGTTCTTTGCTGCTGCTGCTACAGCTCCCGGAAAATAGAGCCATTCCCCCAGCTCCTGATGCTTTATAAGCACCTTTTCAAAAAGCAGCCAAAGCAGCCTTACAAAGGAGAGAGAAATTCTGCTCCTCCTCCAAACTTCCTCCTAAACATAGAACATATCTGAGGCATATACTACAATATTTCAATCATTCTAAAGCATGGAAAGACTTGCTCAATCTTCCTGACAGAAATAAACACTGTTTTTAAAAGACATGTTGGAGCTATCTTGCATCTATCACAGACACAGTCTCTGCTATTTAGGCCCATGGGATTTTCTTCCAGGGATTTCTCCTGACAAACACATGCCACTTCAAAGACAACAGCTCTCCTATCAACCCCTGCAAAATACTACAGCCATGGATGGGTGGAGAGCAGCACATGGGTTAGACAGTCTTACAGTGTGTTTGTCATAGCTGTAAACATCACTAAAAGCAGAGAAAGAGTAGAAAAGATAAGTTTGTTTCTTAATATGAACCAAAGACTGTGAAATAGCAATTCCAATATACCTCTTGTTCTTGGTATTTTGCGATGCCTTCCACTTGCCCATACAGGAGGCAAGGGCAGATGTGCTCACTTCTAAGACAAAGGAGCAAGCAGGGGTGAAGTGCAGGTGACGTGCAAACCTACCTTAGAAAAGCATCTGTCCTAATGCCAGACATCACATACCTAGTAGTAGTTTCTCTTGTTGCCCACTGGATACAGAAGGGTAGCAGGAGAGGCTACATGGCTGCTGATGAAATAACCATAGACGTTTCTCCCACTGTGCCTGAGCACAGTTCTCTGAGGGAGAGAATTAATGAAAGTAAAACACAAATAAAACTAAACCTGCAAGCAGAATTGCAAATAAGGAGGATGCTACTGGTTCGGCAATGACACTGTCCAGACCTAGCAGCCAGAGGTAACAACGCCGCTCACAGATTTGTGCCCAGGCTTTCCAGCTCCCGCGGGCAGCACGCTGCCATCTAGCAGCAGCTTGGGCGAGCAGCAGACTCTGAGCTATAGCCAAAATACTCCCAGCCGCATTGGGATGGAGAGGGAACGGCAGAAGCAACAGGCAAGGCCACGTTCAGCCCACACAGCCTCCTATCTCCAAAACAACAAAAAGGCATCCAAGGGCACAGACTATCACCTGAACAGGAAGATACCTGCATTTCAGCAACAGAACTCAGCAGAGTCACAGCCTACCAGAGCAGTGAAGAAGCAGCTGTATTTTAACACCTTCCCTGAATACCTGCAAGGAATCCTGCCAGCAGGGCTATCGATTAGCTGACCACACTGCTAAGAGCACATTAGCACCTGCCACTTGTCTAGAAACTCAAAGCTACACAAACAACTTCTGCCAAATGCAAGCTGCATACAGAATCTAGTTACAAAAACAGAGTCCTCAGAAACAGCTAATTTAAAACTGCCATGGACTACGTGATGAGAAAGTTTAACCTGCAGGAGATTTCATAATGTTTTTTTCATTATTTTTTTTGCAGAGAAATGGGCAGCCTTTTCAGTATGCTGAGTGACCAAGGTCTACATGATTAAGCACTTAAGACACACAGTTTCCTAAGACATGGCTGGAACAGTGCTAGCCGGTCAGAGAGATGAACATGAAACACAGGACTGCAAAAAGTCTGGAAATTTCCTTATGAAGGCTGTGTGTCTCAATGCGTTTGAACAAAACACACACACAAGGTTGTATTTTAAAGTCCTACATGCCTGAGCTGCAGAGTGCCCGCGGACTTCCCCCCTCACACCTGCCACTTCACTCACACACAGACATCACACACAAACTCATGCTTGCTTTAAGCACTTCCTTTACTCCGGGCTGAACCCCAGTAAGAGCCAGCTGAGGTCAGCTGCAAGCAATTGGCTTGGCTCTAGCGCTCCTTCTCCATTCCTCTTTCCTGCCACTGAATTATTGCCAAACTCCTCTTCTTACCAACTCATCAATCCTTCATTCCACTGCTCTGTGCTGTTCCGAGAAGCTGTCATCAGCCCCAGCTTTTCCCATTGCTTTCTAGGCTGGGAAACATTCACAAGTCTTCTCAGGCTCCTCCAGCTGTGGGTAACAGACTGAAGAAGGATCCCAATAACACTCGCATCAGGACTGTCATTCACTGAAATGAAGATGTAAGTTCAGCGTATTATCTCAACTAAACCAAACTCTTACTGCTGAATGTGTAAGCCACAGTTGGAGCACTCGAGCAAACTGTGAAGCCTCCTCAGCAAAACCATTCTGTAAGAACAAACAGCAAAAAAGGCTATAACTGAGGGAGGTTTACAGAGGAACTGGCAGCAAAAGGGAAGCTCTGTAGCACAATATTATTATGAAAGTGCCTAAAAATAAGAGCATTTCTATTTTAAAACTGCAAGTAGCAAATGACTTAAATAGTCTTTTTGTGGGGATTTTATTTCTAAGATTACCTGTTTACATAAATAAGGAAGACTAAAACAGTGGGATGCATTATACAATTCGTTGGATTAAACCAGAGTAATTCAATCCCCCATCCATAAGGATTTCATTCAGTTTGGGGACTGAATTCAGTTTGGGGACTTTGCAGGAGCTCCCAGTTCTAGGCCAGT
Organism: Tinamus guttatus; assembly: GCF_000705375.1. Next base: position 249,583 of record NW_010578203.1, on the reverse strand, counting down.
CCCACATCCTCCTCCCTCATAGAAGGCTCAGCAGTTGGAGCCAAGTGCTCCCTAACTTGCAGCCACAGACACGGGCCTCCTCTTGCTGAGGCAGTGGTGCTGCCCAAACAGCCCTTTCCCATCTTCTCCAAGGGGAAGGCAGCAAGCCTACAGAGAGCAGCCTGGGTTTGGTCAGCCTTGTTTCATACCTGTTTCTGCACCACCATCACTACTTAGCTCCATTTTTTCAGATGGCTAGACAATTCCTGGGTCAACAAGTAAGAAATGATACAGTTTCAGATTAAGACAGAGGATAAGTTTAATTAAGAAATGAAAAAAGATTTATTTAATTTTGTCAGTTCTTCATGGTTCCTCATGAAAGGAGCCTGTGGAGATAAGCAAAGCACTCACAGTAAGACCCAGGTTTCCTAACAGGACTGTGGCTATTAAGACTTGAGTGAAACAAGGCATATCCTTCCACCACTTAGTCTCTGCAAATAACAGATTCTGAAACTCCTATTATATTAGCTAAGTTACACACCACTGTTCTTGCTGGCCTTAAGCAAAATGCTTTCCCAAGTAACACTCCCTGTAGCTCCCACATGATCCAGGGGCTGTTTTCTGCTTGAGTTAAATGGTTCTACTTGCAAAAGCCCAAGCAGAGTGCTTCTCCTTCCAGCCTTCCGTCTGTGCCCCTCATTGAGGTGACCTTCACTACTGGTTAAAAAAAAAAAAGAAGCTTACTCTCATTCCCCCATTCTTAACGCTGTTGACAGGTGGAATATCAGTGGCAGACTGAGTTTCAGTTGGGCACAGCAATGACATTGTCTCCTGCACAGGCAGGAGGATGGATACATGCCAGGGTAGATAATGCTACATGTCACACTGCAAGAGGATTAAATCCACACAGCAATGAAATCTCAGACCCGCTTTCTCACCGAGACACACACGCAAGTACAAATGGATGTAAGCGCTGTGCCAACAGGCCCACAGCAGCGAGGACTGCCTTTGGCATGGAGCTATTAGATCCTCCGCAGAAGGGAGATGACCTATGCTTGTGCTCACATTGTATACAGATATATTAACATATATACATATTCAGCAGTATTGCATTACTGTTTAAAATACCAGTAGTACCAGGGAGAAAGGAACAGGAGCTTCTGCAGATTTACAAAGCTCTCAATTCAGGAGTGACTCCATGCAGCAGAGATCATGTGACATTCAGGTATCCTTAAAAAGATTCATTTGCAATTTTCCTTATTCGGTTTCTACTCTTCATTGAAATAACTCTTGTGGGAATAGAGGTTCAAGCACAAACCCTGTGCATTCACAATCAAGCCACTGTGGTATTTCTATAGCACAGTGACAGCTGGAGGCTGTAGGGAGAGCACAATGTTCTGTGACAAACTCAAGGATGCTGACTTCCCATGCATGGCTTTTAAGCAATCCAAATCATACTACACGAATGTCTATTATTTAATAAAAATCTTCCTATTCAGTACTTCCCTTAAATTTATACTCATCTTCCTAATATTTTTTTCACCGATCCATCTTCTTTTTTTTTTTTCTTGATTTTTCTTTTTTAAGTTTTGCAAGTAGTTGCAAACAAAGTTGTTTCAGGATTAAAGAGGAGAAGGTTGAAACCAAGGAAGTTTCTGGACTGCATATAAGTGCACATCTTCTTAAAAAAGCACAGAAGCATATTAAAAATCCTCCAAAGCATAGGTGCTTTTTGGACAACATATGGTTATCATCATGTTGTTTACTTCCTAACCTTAACACACATTCCTAAGATTTGGATACACATGGAAAAGGCACCTGGATAAAATGAGAAATAACTTGAACAGAAAATGTGCCTTTTTCAAATTTTGCAGTGTTCTTCAAGTAGCAGTGTAAACATCCTGACAAGCCTAAGCCTCAGACCAGAACAGAATCACTCCAGCTGTGAGCTGGAGAACTCCTCACGTGCATATTATACAGAGCTCCACATCATAGCTGAGTTTGTAAGTATCTTCTAGGTAGCACCAATAATTTGTATGTTATTCTTAGTGCTTTACATGGGAACAATGAAAGACTATTTGTTACACAAATATTACAGAGAAATAAACCAAATGAGGAGAGAACAGACACCTTCTCCACTAGTAATCAACAAGTGGGAACCAGAGTCCCAATACTCAAATGTTCACATTTATAAAACACCTGTCTTTACTTAGAAGCTTCAAACCCAGCAGTACGCAGAAACATGCTTGAGACATCCCTGTGTACCTGCCCACAAGACACTTATCACCCAACAGCAGCATGTTTGTAGAGCTGCCCTGTCTCCAGTTCAAAGCTGGTAATTGCACATAGCACTGAACTCATTCAGAGCAATGGAAGAATCTCCAAATGTTGTGAGAGCTCTGCACTGGGTTCTACTGCTCAGCTTGGATCTTCACTTCTTGGTCTGAGTTGATGTAAGAAGCTCCTCCAAGAAGCCAAATTGAAACGCTGAGTATCTGCCATTTGAGTTACGGGATAGTCCACACTGCTTTAGGGTGGTTGTATTCATATGTAAGTTACTTACATCCAACAGCTCCTGCTCTGCAAACCAGCAGGGATGTCTGCCATACAGAACGAAAAATGGACTAGCAGACATCCTTCCCCGCAAAGGAGGTTCAACTGCATCACCATAAACAGACTTAGGAAGAAAGGCAGAATTCTATCAAGAACAGTTAACAATCTGGCCAATAGTTCAGCGTTAAACTTGAATCACAGGAGATGGTCAATGTAGTTTTCAGGTGGGAAGAGTGTCTTTCCTGAAAGAATGGTATAAAAGCAGGTCTATAAAATGCAATTCTTCTGGTTAATGAGCATTCTATACAATAGATTACATTTCATAGTTTGATTTTATATTATGAACTGTAGCCTAACAACTCCAGGCAATTAATTTGCAAAGGATGTGATTATTCTTTTTGTTATGCTCACATAGTAAATTGTTGCTTCATTTCCTTCTTCCATACACAGCCATGATTTTTTTTTGCTGCATTTCCAAGTCTTGAGCTCTGACTTGGACAGGCAGACAGTGGAATGTTTCCAAAACTGCTAATGTACATATTAAATTGATCAGACCCCAACCATTGCCTTCCAAAGGAAATGATTCATTTATTAAGGTTGTAATTAGAGTCAATGAAACAGCTGGTTATGAGTCCTTTTTCCTGGCCTCTACAACATTTTAACATCTGTTTGTATGAGTAAGAACAGGGCACTGACTCATTAAGGGGAAACTAGTAGCACTCCATTTTATATAAAGTTACAGTCAGTGTTTCAATATAAGGCCTGATTTCTCCCCAAGACTTTAAAACACCAAGACAAAAACACAAAACCTAATTGGGGATGAAATTTTAGAACATGCCTACTGAACAATCCCATAAAGCTAGTATGTAAGCACAAGAGGATTTTTATTTAATTTAGTAGAGTGTTCGATTCAGACAGATATAAATTGAACTTGATTTTATTTGTGTAACTGCTTAACTGAGGGCAAGAGTCACATGCCAGTTTTTGCTTTAGTGCTGTGTTTAACCCACTTGAGTTGCAACTCAGGCACAAACTGACGCAGCCTTCCTCATAGACACCTAGAAGGCAATAGAATAGCTGGCAAGAAGTGCCAGGCCTAACTTGCATTTTAGCATTTAGACATGCACGTTCCTCCCTGCTCGACGTACTCACCCCACTCACTGAAACCCTGTTTTGTTCAGCATTTAAAGGGTTTTGCATCTCAAGGAGTTTGCTCTCAGAGGTTACCTCCCTTGGAAGCCACCTGGGGACCAACCTGGCTCAATTCAATATATTGCTAGCAGGTCCGAGGTTGTCAACATCTTAGTGGCAGTCTGGGATGAAGATAAAACAGCTACAGAATTAGGAGATATTTGTTGCAAATCAATACCTTTGCAATGTCCAAGAACAATCAGGTACACGGCATCTCCGAATGCAACAAACATCAAATGTACAAATCTAATGTACTTTGGCTCTGTACATAGAAAATACTGAAGAGGTACAAAAACAAAAGTGATCTGCCCAGGGTTGCATGACAAATCACAGGAAAAGATAGAAGCAGAAAACAGCAGTTTTCTGACGCCAACTACATGCTCATTCCTTCTGATCATACTGCTGTAGTCAGGATCTGGGGAATTAATTACCAAAATGTAACTGAATTACCAAAAACAACAGAACACATTTCACTAATTAAGTTTCATTAATTAAGTTTCACAGATATGAATAAGACAGTTTTTTAAACAACCAACTTGGTAAACACCAGCTCAGAATTTCTTACAGCCTATTTTCAGCATCGCTCTGGCATGTGGCAGTCTTCAACACAAGGTGATGTAAGTACATCTGCCAAAAGAGGCAAGGGCTCTTTTAATAACAGAAGGTTGGGTTCTGCTACCTCTCCAGAATCACTCACTCTAGGGAATCATTCACACTATGAAGTACCTTAGAAGGGATCACAAACAGAATAGGGAAAAGCAGAGCAGCAGAGGAGTCTGCTCCAAAAAAGAAAAAAGAAAAAAAAGAAAGTCAGTGCAGCACTGACAGCAAGTTACATTTGAAAAAGCAGTTTAGTATTCCTTGTTAACACGTGGTTCTCAAGCGTAAATATCCATCCTCATATGAAAAATTCTACCTCTGTTCAGCAACAATTTGCATCTTGATTGTACCAGATGTCTCTGAATTACCAGACACCCCCGGCCTCTGCAGCTCTT
>NW_010578203.1:213550-242191 GCF_000705375.1 Tinamus guttatus | reverse complement strand
GCAGGGCTGCAGGGCCCACCTCCGGCGGGGCAGCAGAGCCACATCCGCAGCTGAGCCAGTGCATGCCACAGGAACAGCCTCTTTCTCTCTTTCTCCTCGTCTTCTCCTCTCTTTACCCTTTTTTTCTAAAAAAATCTTTTTCTGTTTTTCTTTTCTCTTTTCCTCTCAGTTTTTCCTTTTTCTTTTCCTTTTTCTTTTTTCCTCTCTTCTTTTCCTGCCTTTCCTCTTTTCTACTTTTTCATTTTCTCTTCCACTTCCTTTTCCTTCCTTCTTTTTTCTCTTTCACTTCTCTTTTCTTCTTTCTCTGGTTTACTCTTTCTCTTTTTCGCTTTTCCAGTTTCTCCATTTTTCCTTTTCTTGTTTCTCTTCTCCATTTCTCTCTCCCCTTCTTGATGCTTTTTCCTTTGTATTTCTCTCCTTCCTTCTCTTCCTCTCTCTTCCCCTGTCTCACGGCATGCGGGACACAGGCGGCTCCGCAGCGGCGGCAATGAATGCACCTTCCAGAACCTTCTGGTGCTGCCCCCGCACCTCGAGGATCTGTTGGCTGAGGCGGGAAGGGGGTGGCAGCCACTAGGGAGCTGCCGGTGCTCTCTTCTCCACTTACAGCGCCAGGCATCGGAAACTCTTCCCGAACACTGAAAGAAAGCAACTATGAGCTCGAAGCAGGCAGTCAAGCCCACGTGCTGTGGTGGAAGAGGAACATACAGGCTTTAGCTGCAGACACCCCTTATACACTGATAAGTCTCCACGCTCTTACTATTTTTCCGTAACAGACCACACATTTTAACATCCCAGGATTGCCCAGTTCTGAATTGTGCAGCTGCCAGCATTGCCTAAGGTCCGGCTCCCTTTTCCCAAGTGGGATCTGCCTTCCATCTCAACCAGATGTAAAGCGGGAGGGAGGAAATATTGCCTTTTGAAGATGCTTTTATCAGCGCAAAATCATACTGCCAGCTCACATAAAAATACTCAGAAAGGGGTTCCTTTCATTTTTTCACATATATTTTTGCAAAAAAAAAAGTGAAACACAACCAGCTAAATATTAGCTGAATACTAGCTATAACTCCACTAAGCCACAAAATGAAGAGCTGAATGAACAGCTCTTCTCCTTTTTATTTTTTGGAACAAGGTTTTTGACTGTTCCCATCATTTCTTCCTGTTGAATATGATACAGGAAAAAAATCACTTGTTACTACACTTGTGAAATACACTCACGAAACACATTGTGATAAGCCACTAGGATGCCATCTAGCAACAACAACTTGGAGCAAAGTGCCTCCTGCAGTGCTCTGAAGAGCCGGCACCGGCACTGCAGGCTGCTGAGCGCCGTCCACCCCAGGCCCACTGCAGGACAGAAAAGGAAAGGAAACAGAGGGTGGAAGTGGAAGGAGGGAGAGGTCCTTCCTTTCTTTTCCCTGGTGTTGCTAATCTTCTGTGGTAGATGTTACTTACTTGTCAGTCTGATCAGCATCATCGCTAATGAGGGTGAAATGTGTTATTTTGGAAACACGCCTCTGATGAACTGTCTCGACCAGAAGGGTTATGATGAAGGGTTATGATTCTTTACAGCAGGTGCTGGTAGCGAACACTGTAATTAAAATTATTATTTCCATTTATACTTTACCCAATTATTTTCACACTATCATAACTCTCTTTGACATCGTCCCTCATGATGGAAGTTTTCCACACTGGGCTTCCGACTGAAGGTTATTGATTGTAAAATTCAAACGTAATCTGCTTAAGCATTGGCGACTTCTCCAAAACTTGTCTAGGCTTTGTTCGTTTGCCTTGGGAGAAGTTGGCTGGTTGGACTTATCTATGTTTTTACGGGATGCCATACTTACCATTTAGAATTATTAGGGGGAAAACTTTGTAGGAAAAAAAATGGGAAGCATGACAATACGACAGTTGGAGAATTTAGTCTATAATAAATAAAATAAAATATTTTTTAAAAACTATATTAAAAAGGTCTTTCAAGAGTTAGAAACAAAACTGTTAACAATAAATGCATTCGAAGATGAAGTACTGCTTTCATTTCTTTAAGTTCATATTGCTGCTTCTTGATAAGAACAATCTTCATGAACCAGAATTTTGACTGCCATAGAAGGAAGATTGTTAGAATGTAAGTAATTACAATGAATTTCCACTCTTATTTCCATAAGAAGCCTTGTATCAGACTTCTAACATGATTGAAGAGCGAATATCTGGAGCAGCTTCAAAGAAAATGTAAGATTCAAAAGGAAAACCCAGTTTGTTTTCCTGTCATATGGATGCTAAGCTTTGTAACAATTTTTTTCAAAAAGCCACTTTTATATTTTGAAAATTAATTAATTGTGCTTTTAAGGTTTTATAAAATAAACAGTTATCATGCACGTTTCTGATATATAGCTTAATTAAATCAAAATGATTTGTAATCTTACAAAGACACCAATGAATAAAACTAGCTCCGCAGCTTTTAAAAAGGTCATTCTTTTTTCCCGTGATTAAAACTCCTAACAAAATTACGGCAGCTATGTTTTTCATCAAGGAAGTAGTTGAATGACTAATTCTATATAAATGTATTCCATACTAGTTCAATAAATTAGAAACAACAAGAATAACCTAGTTAAAATGCAATTCAGAGGAAACAGGGGGCGGATGGCTATTTACATGAGAAAGCACAGCGTAAACGAGGCCCATAAATTATTCACAGCTAACCAACAGAATTTAAGGGAGCAAATCTTTTTAGAAATTAAATGAGAGCTGCTGGCATAATGATTACATTTCCCCCCTCTCTGAACTGACAGGAAAATTGACTTCAAATATCCTAATGAATCTCAGTGCTACATCTGCTCAAGACTAAGGCCAAAATCACCTTAAAAACAAGGCGGTGACAAGCCCTGCTCTCACCACTGCCAGCAGTCACCTTCCTGCTGCTGTTCCCACCTTCAAAAGCAGAAAATAGAAGGAACTCAATGATGAAATCAAGCCAGAGTTTTCCTTTGTTTCATTTCATGGCTCTTTGGCATGAGCTAATTAAAAAGGAGTTTGGCCATTGTCAAAGTCAAAGTATTACTTTGCAGCTTTAAAAAGCTACTGCCAGTGAAGTAACCCTATGGACTCCTGTCAGAACAGCTATGTCAGCCAAGCGCACTGGGAGATGTGATCCCTGTTCCCCAGCAAGCTGTCACTAAAGCTGTTCCAAAATCTTCTTTTGTTTGTTCTCCCTTCTGTAGTGTCTGCATTGATGAATCACACCTCATGTACCCGTGATCATGAAGCAGCGCTCTGAACACCAAGAATCTTTCTTACCTCACTATAAGTCCTTTTTACCTTCAAAAAGGAGAAAGGGATAAATCCATGTCTGTCCTCCCCACTTGCTAGCATTCTTGCTTTTGTGCCCGCATAAAAGTAGTGACGTAATCCTCATTTTTCCACATATACTGTCAAGGCTTTATTAAATTTAATCTAATGACTAAAATTGCAGTTGGGAAAAGGAAGCTGCTCTCCTGATAAAGGGGAGCATCTCCAGAAATGCTGCTGTCTTCCTCTCTGCCCACCACTTTACCCCACATCCTGCTTCACATATTTTTCATCTCCTTACTTAGTCTCAGTTTTCAACAGATGTTTAGACCTAAGAAATAATCTCAAAAGGGAAGGACTGTACCTGCTTCTTCAGTGTCTGCATCCTGCTTGTGCAGTTTGAATACCTAGTGCATGCAAGGCTCATAATTCAACAGTTACAGAAGTGAAGCAAGGGCTAAGAAGATTTTGCCGTAAATAGGCAGCTTGCAGGACAAATCATTTAACCCTCTACAGAAACCAACTGTTTTATTTTGAGCATGATAACTTATTCCATTCACACTTTTCCCAAGCCTTGTTTTTCTTTTTTTTTCCTTCAGAAATGAAGGCAGGAAAATGGTTTTGCTTTCCTACCATTGCCATATCAAAAAAGTCTGTACACAGAAGAAGGAAGAGACACAGAGTGGCAAACAGGGCAAGATTTTTGTTTTTGTTCTTTGTCAGCATCTGATTTATGAAAAAAGGTGGTACCTAGACCACTTAATGAAAAGAACATTCCCCATGTAAATGAAGGACACTGAAATCAGCCTGACTATGCAAAGACTTCAGTAACTAATACAGCTGGTTTCCTGTTTTTTCCTTAATTCAAGATCCACGTTTTTTAGTATGCAGCAAAATGAGTTCAGTTTCATAAATGTGTAGTGCCTTCACTAGGCTAGGATTGTTCTGTGGCAAATATAAATACACATTTTCGGATGAGCATCTGTCTTTGACATTGACTGTAGGACAGCCAACTTGGCAAGACACAGCCTAGGACACCAGGCTTCAGACAGGTCTATGCACATGGTAAAAGGCATCTTCATCAGGCAGAAGTATTATTCTAAATCTTCAAAGTGGGCAGAAGTCACAGGCTGGAGCCCATTTTTGCTAAATTTGTCCATAAGCAGGTACAGCTGACTTTGAATGGCCTAATGAGTCTTCCCATCCCTTCCACAAGCATTCCTTCAACACACATTTCTTTTACAGACTCTATTTACGAAAATATTCTGGGTGCAGAAGCAATGACTATTTCAGTCACCCCCGTGCTTCTTCTAAGTTCATCCTTTGTACTGTCTAATATAAGAGGAAAAGGAAAAAGCAAAAATGATTTCAATTTCACCTTAAAGTCAATAGAAAGGGACAATCTTTCCAAGGGACAATGACATGTTCAATCTTTAATTTGAAAATATATCTTCTTTTTCCAGAAAGACAGAAAAATACAGAAAATAAAGCATCATAATATGTTCGATTTTAACAGAAAGAGTGATAAGCAAAGAAGAGATATGTTGGATTTAAAATATATTGAAAACAATCTTGCTCAATCAATCATGATTTATTTATTCTGTCACTCCGAATGCGTCAGGACACTTTTTAATTATTTGCTACAAGTAAACCTTTTAAATACAATTCTTTCATTATTCTGTGTAGTAGTGATTCTGGGAATTCAAGTATTTCATCATTCCAATGAGTATCGAAGTCTAAGGAGATATTCCTTCAGCACACGTGTCAAGTCAGAGAAAATTTATAAACACCAGTTACACAGAATCCACAGGAGAGCCGCTTACACAATGTCATGAAACAAACTCAGTGTTTGGTTTTCTAACGACTTTCTAGAATAAACCTCATAGAAAGAATGAAGACACATCTATGGGAAAACACTGACATCCTGTGTGACAATGTGCAATGGTCTTCCAAAATTAACAATGTTCTCACCAGCTACTCATTCTGATTATACACTAGCTTGCTGCCACTATCTCTGATTTCGTGCATTTGATCCATTTGGAGTCATGGGCATAAGTGAATTTGGAACCACATTCAAAATTTCAATGCTATCTTGAATGTATCGGGAACTATCAGCACCTATAGGGATTAGGCCCTGATTTTTCCTGTAAAATACAATAAATTACTCCAGGACGTATATAAAGGTAATAGTAATAAACACTGACTGATTTGCCATGGTGGCCTCGTAATGGTCTTAATGCCTTTGAATCTGAATGGAGTCATCCTTGTGCTGACTGCCCAGTTTCTCAGAGCACTTCCCCTGCAGCTTGCAAGTTAAGGGAAGAGAAGTTGCAACTGCTACAGAAATAGACTTGAAAGAAGGAATCTGTCTGAGCAGAGGGGTAGGAATGCTGGCCCTGCCTCTGGCTCATCTTTTGAAGTTTTAGCTGTGCCTTTTATAACTGCTCCTTCTAGACTTTCTTCTTCAGACTGGATGAAATGAAGAACGGATTCTGACTTCTCTTTCTCATTTTCTTTTTTTACACTCCAAAGGTTTTCCAAGTTTTGATCCTTCAGCAAGCATGAAGCGAGAGCTACATTGCAGTACACATCCCAACAGCTACAGGAAAAGTGAAAAAGATTTAAAAGCACCATTGACACATTGAAGTATGAAAACATAAATCACCAGAAGATTTAGCAGTGCTTGGAATGTGTCAGGAGAGCTTTAAATCTAAGTTCTTGTGGATCACCTGGTTCTTTGCAGCATGGGGTCTGTCATTTATCTAGAAGAACTTTGACTAACAACTTGGTGTGCTAACAGACAATTTTTCTACTGAAAATCAACAGTATCCCTATAGAGCAGTCCATATTTTTAAAGAAGACTGAAAATGCTCCCCCAAACTGTAGAAATCATGTCACAAATACTGCAAATACTAACTGATTCCAGCCTGGTGGATTTCTAAGCTTCTAAGCAGTCATCAGTGACAACACATGTGCTTGGCAATCAACGTTCTCTGCTTCAAAAATGAGAACTGGTAAAACACAGAGCTGACCTCTCTGGGCATGCACATATACGAATTTTCCATCCCTAGAGTCATTCAAAAGTCTACTTGCCAAACTGCTCAGCAGACTGACCTAAGTTGGCCCTGCCTGGGATAGGGGCATTGAACGAGTGTCTTTCAGAGGCTCATCCCAAATTACATAATTCTGGTCTTCTAGTCCATGTCCTGTAAAAGCCTAAGTCAGGAGGTGCATCAGAAGCATCACTTTTCCCACTTAAAGATTTAGTATTTGATAGCTGGGACAGTGTACGCAGCTGCATGTAATTTAAATAAACACATCTTTCTTTTTAAAAAAAAAAAAAAAAAACAGAGATAGAAAACAAAGCCAAAGAGAACAAGTATTGTTAGGATGGAAAGAATACCTGTTTGAAATGCTCTAATTTCCAACCAGTCATAGTACACTGCTCAGCCACCGTACCAAACATTCAGCTACTATGGAAAGCCTAATAAAATCAAGTACCGTACATACATTAACAAAGCAACATAGGCACTGTCAGAAAGTAGATGTGACAAGCCTAACAGGTGCCCTTACTCCTTACTACCATAATAAATACTGACACTCAGCAGCTGGAGTGTACACCACACAACTTTCCCAGTCAAGGTGTTATTTTTGGCTCACCCTCAGTTTCAGCGTGGATAAAGAGCCCACCCAGCCTCATCCGCCTCCCTCAGCCACTCCTGAGCCTGTAGTTAAAACACTCAAAAGTCTGGCCCTTACAAAATGGAGCTTTTATACCAGGCTTTCAAACCTTCATACAAATTTACAAAATCAAGCATCATATGTACATTATTCCTTTACAAGGATGACTGAAAACCAAGATGAATTGTCAGTCAAAACAACGTACATGCCCACAGGCACAATGAAGGGCACAGTATGGGCTCAAGAGAATTTTTCCAAGTTGGGTTCCAGGATAAGAAAAGGCAGATATGAGGGATTAGAACAGAACGGGAATGAGATTAATAATCCTGGAGCATTTCCTACATAACTAGTCCTTTGTTTGCTGCCATTTCTAACCAAAATGCATCTGAAGCTGCAGTTTGCTATTTTCAGAATTGAAGTACATATGTAAATTTAAACACCACAGCATATTATGTAGCCAAACCTGACCTTGTGTGTCTAATCCAGTCATGCAAGACACTGATTTATTAGAACATTCTCACACACTCATGATTTGAGGGTTTTTTGTTTTTGTAGCACATTACTATGACATTCGAACAATTTTTCTATAAAACATTTTATTCAGATATCCATACTGGTGTTCATTTTACCTCACTCCTTGTGGGTTTTTTTGCTGCTTTTTAATCTGTGGGTGATATTTACAGGATGACCCAATTTTCTTCTATGAAAAAAATTCGGACTGAAAAAAAAACCTACTGCTTTTTTTAAAAAATATTAGACAAATACCCCTGGTCTTGAATTAAACTAAAGCAGCACACCTCTTCTTAAATACACCACTTTCAGGCAGCTTAAACTGCTTGTAGTAATGTGAAATAAGTAACTCATCCTAATATACAGACAAAATATTTATGTATTGAATATTTTAACGTCACCACTATTTTTATAATACCATCAGATATGAAGTATATAATGTGAAATCAAATTCTAAAGTGCAAGACTTGCCCAACCAAGTTCCAAATCGTGTTATGCTTGTGCCTCCCAAGCAAATACAAGCCTTCATGGCAACTCCTCCACTTGTACAGAAAAACAAAAACAGATTCTCATTTTCAGGCTTCAAAACTCTACTCTTTATACCTTTTATATATTGCACATTTTAGTCATCTATGAAATACAGCCACATGGTCCCAAAGCAGAAGCTTAGCTTTACCACCTGTTATGAAAAGGTATGAGGTAATAAACTAAAAATAAAAGCACTCTTCTTTGGTTCTTAATACTTTCTGTGATCAAGTAAATTTCCGTTGGCCTAGAAGTAGGCTAAGAATTTCCAGATTTGACTCAATACTAGTAAAATTCTACCTTTAAGCATTTTTTTAAGTTGTTCAGATTTAGGCACAAACTTCTGATACATTGCAAGTGAGATGGAGACATATATTACATCGTATTTTATTATATTTCATTGAAACATGACAAAAGTCACCTGAGAATTCTTGCAAAAAAGGAATGTGGCAGCTGCAAACTCTTAGGAACAGCAATGCCGGACAACAGAAGCGTGAAAACCTTTAAGAAGTACTTCTATCGGCGGGTTTGAGCAATGCAATCATTCTACCAATTACAGTCTGCTGAGAATAAATACTGCACTCAACATTTTTTAAACAAGAGTTCTTTTTAAAAAATGAAGCAATAAGTACAATTGCAGGATGGTTAATTAATATTTCTTCTCCACTGTTTTACCTTTTCTAACATATGCATTTCTTTATATATACATGAACTTTTCGGTTTATCTTATATCCAGCTATATTGTCATGATAGAAAAGGAGCATTTATCTTTTGATGGAACAGACTTGCTGATGGAACAGTTATAATCAGTTACTACTATGTTTGGTCATTCACATCTCATTTATGTCATTACCATTTTCTTAGTAACTGCTCACAGCAAATACTTTTGCATCCTGCTTTAAGATGCTAAGGTGACCAGTCATCTTCCTGTGGAGATATTAAGGCAGGACCCTAATTATTAGACCTCAAAACATTTGCAGTCTGCAAGTCCACTGCATGTCCTGAATATATCTCAACTCAGGACATTTGTTCCCTTCAGCTTAAACTACCAGCACAGTAACATATTCACTTTGGTCAAGCAAACCAGTAAATATTAGTATTTAGTAAGATCAATTACTAAATACGAATTACTAACATTATTTACTGTGTAAAAGGCATAAACCTGATGAACATGTTCCTATTTTATGCTGGGAGAGAGATTAAACTTCTGGTAAAGTCAGAAGTGGATCTCTAAGCTAGTTTACCCAGACAACATCTTAGGGCTAATCAGGAGGTAAAAGGGCTAAAGCAAAAAACAGATTATTTAAGTAATATCTACAGGCAAATACACTGGTTTAAAAACTTGGGAAGATTCTTCAACAGAGGTTTAAAATTACTTTACACCTGGAAAAAAAAGGTGAAGGGGACTTACCTTAAGTAGAAGACCTAACCTCACACTCAGGATGTGATCCAAAGCAAGTATTTGTTGCCTAGGTTTCGTAGTGCCTCCCCCCATCCTTTTTTTTTTCTTTCTGTTTTAAAATAAGCAAATTACAAAGAAAAGAGAGAAAAAAAAAACACTGTATATATTGAGTCAACCTGTGGGGCTCTTGCTTTTCTTTTTCTTTTTTTTTTTCCCCACTCCTTTCTTGGCAGTCTAATCGCAAATCTAGAGATGAAGAGATTTAAAAAATACATAGAAATATCCATGCTTGAGGGATTTTCTAAAATGTATTTAATAGGTCCCAGCTCAGATAATTGAAGACTTATGAGAAATTTTTGTAACATAATAACAAGTCAGGCAATACACTTGCTACTGTTTTACCAAAAATACCAGTAATACAATCTGTAAGCACATAATGAGTATAATGTATAAAATACATAATTCATTCAGTTGCCTATGCAGTAGCAGAGATGATACAATTTTGCATTTAAAAATCTTAAGTAGCTGATTATTAGTCTGCTTTACAAAACAGTTACAAGCCAAGGCATAAAACAGGTAGATTTTTCAGCAACCTGTTAGGTAAAAGCAATACTGAGACAGTATCTCATACCTCTTACACTCCTCTACAGGGCTTTTATAGAGCCCAAAGCAGGTTGTTGCAGCAATGAGAAGATGTTGCTCCTTTGCCATGGTTATACAGAACATTTTTGAGAGAAATGAAGCGATATAAAAGACCTGTCTGACACAGCATGTATCACTACATGCTACACTATAAAAGCCAATATCCCTGTATCATGTTTTGTCTCATGTTTGAGAGGAACTCCTGCTCCACATCCACAACAGTATCTCACCATCTCCCTTGTCCCCATGTCCTTCCTCTATCCTGTCCTGCTAGTGACGGCTGAAAAACTTTGCAAACCTGGCTTGGCAAATGCACTGCACCGTGCTAACCAATATTCTCTTTCTGTTTGCTTGCCCTCTCCTCCTTGCACTGCGCTGCACTCCCTAGGCCACTCGCAAATTTGGCACCAAGCTGTAAATTTACACCAGTGACAATCATCTACTGACCAAGAGAATATAAAGGCAAAATAGCAGAACTACACATGCAAAGCTTAAATGCAATTAATTTTTCGATCTTTTTCTTAGGTTTAAGGCCAGAACTGATGGCTGACATTTTGCACAGTTTGATGCAACTACTTCCGGTACTTACCCAAGTAGCTTTCCAGAGACACCATATCTTTATTAGAACATCATTCTAGCATTTTGATTTGCAAGAAATGCAGAATTCAGCCTTCGGGGTGATAAACCTTAATACCTTGTCCTTTAGTCAGTGTTAAAAAGACTTTCCACAGAAGACTTTCCATCAGTTTTAGTGGATATTCAAGGGAACCACTAAAAACACTCTTATGAGTTAATATCTAGCAAAGATTCCGTGTGAAGTCAGTAACACTCAGTACCAGATATTCTGGTGGTTAAAAAGCTCAGTCTTTTAAACCCGAAGGTTTTTAATTACTCTGAGAAAATATAATGTGAAAATAAAGCCCCCACATCTTAACACAAAGCTTTTATAAGACATGAATAATATTTTTCCATTATTTTAGGTGTTAAGAGAATTAAACCTATAAATCACAAATAGTGTTCTGTTTCTCAGTAGCAGAGTTTCTGTACAGAGGTTCCCGTTTCCATTCTCAGAAGCTGTCATCTTTACATAGCTGGAAATTCTCCCTGAAGCCAGAAAAAACAAAAAATGGAAATAATCCAACCTCCATTTTGAACTTTAGAGGGACAAGTGAGAGTCAAAGGAATCTTAGTTTCTACAAGAAAACACCAGTATGAGAATATTAATTATTACTGTCCAGAGTTACTTGTTACAAACTATTCTGTCACATTCTGTATTTAACCAGTGCCTTTTATATCCTAGAGTTAAAAGAATGGCTGTGGAAATTAAGAGGGACTTGGTTGTAGAGCAAAATAAATAATAATAATAATAATTTAAAAAAGAGACAACAGGAAAATATATGTCCAGCACAGGGCTACACGGATGATCAGGGTCCTGGAACATCTGCCATATGAGGAGAGGCTGAGGGAGCTGGAAGCATCAAAAGTTCCACAGGAACTTAAGGAGAAATTTCTTACCAGTGAGGGTGACAGAGCACTGGAACAGGCTGCCCAGAGAGGTTGTGGAGTCTCCTTCTCTGGAGATCTTCAAAACCCGCTTGGACGCAGTCCTGTGCCACGTGCTCTAGGTGTCCCTGCGTATGCAGGGGGGTTGGACTAGATGATCTCTAGAGGTCCCTTCCAACCCTAAGCATTCTATGATTCTATGATTCTATGTCTGTTTGGCTATAATGCTGTTACTTGAGAACTTTAATTTAAAGTCAGGACACTAAAGGTCTAGAGGAAGAGAAACCTCATCACAGGGTCAAGAATAAAACCCCTCTCCCTTTCATTATTTCCCTGATGAGTCTGATCAGGCACAAGGAAGCAAATGATACAAAAAGGTCTCTCAGCATAGTCTAACTACATTCACCCAGTGCTTGCAAAGTATTCAGCTGTGAAAACCTTTCCTGAGCCTAGCAATTAATAAAGACCATTTATCAGCTATATAGAGATTTTTTTTGTAATGCATGACCAGTAACATGAAAGTGTGATAGCAAAGAAATAAAATTCAATGAAGGATACCTCATTCTCAAAGTCAGTAGCAAAAACCATACCAACTTCAGTAAGCCTTGATATTTCTAGGAGCTGAAATGGCAAGAAGCAAAGTGTTCATATGCAACAATAAGTACTTCTGCCTCAGAATGCATGTGGCTATCTGAACACTTAAAAAACCTCCATTAATTCTGTCACAACTCAAGAGATAAAAACCTTCAACTAATAATGCTTTTAATTAGTTCTTTTCACAGATCTGATGGCATCCGATTATCTGAAGAGTTGGATAATAACTAGAATAAAGCTTTAATCTACCCCAGGAGCATAGTAGCATTAGCACTCTCTGAAATCTTAAAGAAAAAAAAAAGAAATCATTATGTTCCAAATTCAGAGAATTTCAGAGAGAAGTTCAAATTGTACTATAACATTCCGATATTACCAGTGAAGCACCAAGCAGATAGGGGCAGTCTGCAGAACCTATATTCCTATATTCCAACCATTACACATCCCATTCACTGAATAACTATCTGTTGCTGTGGGCTTCTAAAGAAACAGTTCCTTAGCTCCAGCTATGCTTAAGAACAGATCTGCGTTCCTGCCGAAGTCCGTTTTGATGACCAGACCACCACTGATGCTTTTCCCGCTCCTACTTGGTTGTTTCCAGAACAGATAAAAATGTGTAGCAAATGAAGAAAATTGAATAAACCCCCGTTTGAAAAAGAAGCAACTAAAACAATCTATTTTCCATTCAATTGAAAAATAAAAAAAATCCCCCCATCTTCTGCCTTTCCCTGCTGCCTAAATTTGATTCTGTTTTTTGTATGCAGTTTAGTCATACTGAAAAAAAATATCTGGGGGGACGGGAGGGTGAAGAAAGAAGAGAAAAGAGGAGGAGTTCTGCTACAGGCCAGGCACAACAGCTAATTGCTTCCCCTATAGATATATACATCTTGTTGTACAGTTCAAAAATGTTCCTTATACAAATAAATAAAATAAAAATCTGAGTAGATTATAAAACCATAGAGATAATTTCATGCCTTTGAAAGAAAACATTCTCCTTTGCAACAGCTCTTGGCTGCCTTTTAATCGCAAAGCCATGACAATTTTCTTCTGAAGCTAAGCAGGGTAATGCACGGTACACTTCCTCACTTTCCCTCTTTCATAAAAATACCCAGACTTTATCGATGTATATGCAGTTGCATCACTGATTCATTCGGTTGCCTGTCTTGGGAGGCTGAAGCTTCTGGGCTGAGAGGATAAATGCACACAGTTATCCTCAGCCCTTTATCAGCATTCAGCTCATCTTGTCTCACCACCAACTGCTGCTGTCGCTGCCTGGACAATATCCTTCAGGATTATTTCTGGCTCCCAGGAAGTGTGCAGGTAGATTGTCTGATCAGTATTTGTCTTTAAAATGCGGGTTACCTCTGGCTCGTGCTGCTCATTTCCTGCCTATCCGCTCCATGCAGGTACCCAGGGAGCCCCGGCTTTCAAGCAGGAGCAGAGTGAGCTTCCAGCTCGAGCAGCCAGCTCTGCCCGAGGGGAAGCACCGCATGGGAATGCTGCTAGGAAATCTTTAGCCTTAAGCACAGCAGAGGCAAACATTTCACACAGCTTTTCCGGATTCTGCTTTAGAGAAATACAGGAAGGATTCACAGCTTGAAAACTTGAGTTTATTCTCAAGAAGCTCTTAAAAAAAAAAAAAAACTCTTTAATGGTGAAAAATGTTTGTCTTTTAGAATGATTTCAGTCTCCAGTTCTGAAGAACCCTGACCCAGCTGCTGAACAAACCAGATTGAAAGATTCCTCTCTCTAACGGAGATCCAATAAACCTCCTAAACATTTGGTGAAGACACATAGAGGAATGTTAGGTCAAGCCTAGAGATGCCCTATTAGAGAGCCTACAAAACAGATAAATTTCACGAGTGCTGGAAAAGCAAAAAGTTGTAAGAGAAAGCTTTCTCAAAAGTCTTACCGTCAAGGAAAAGGAAAATGTCCACCTAAAATAAATTTTATAAAAACTGCTGAAAATGTACCATTTTCAGAAGAAGAAAGTGTCTCATTTATAAAGATGCCTTGGAAATCTTACGTTCTTGGTTTGGATACATTTTTGTATATTTTAGTTTGCTGAAATAAAACTTTTCTGTAAATGTGACAGAGCTGATTAAAGATCTTTTATTTTTATTTTTTATATTACAAGAAATAGGTAAGATCAATTTTGTGATTTCTGTCAACTGAATGTATCAATAACTTTTCAAAACTACAAAATTTCCACCCATCCCCCTTCCTCCTCCAGAAGGAACATTCCCTTCTTCTCACAGTATCTAAAAGCAACAAGTAGAAACATCAAATTTTGTGTGTTGCAGAATATGCTTGATAATATATGCAGTTACGGAGCTGAATTATTGATGTTAAATTTTATTTATATTTAACTTAACTAAACATTGCAGAATTGTCACTTTTTTCTAACAAAAATGATTAGCTCAGAAGCACAGCTTACTGTTTGAGAGCCAAATTGCACTAAAATCTGAAATGGAAAAGGGATTAAGAATATACTTTCAAATGATGGTTTTTTGACTTTCTGCATTAGTATTAAAGAGTATATTAAAGAGTATCTTCCCTCTACAGCATTATGAAGTCTGTCAGACTTCATAAAATGGACAGAAAGGACCTAACGTCTACTGAAGGTTGGGCAGAAAACCTTTTAAAACATCTTGACCTCTTTCTTGGGAACCAGCTTGGAATCACTGATATATTTATAGGCTGAGAGCACCTTAGGGACTATCTGCTATTTTCCACTTCTGCCCTCAGTATTACTAACCACTTGCAAGTGAAACTGCATAAAATGACTTGTGACACTAAAAGAAATATTTAAATACCTATCAATATTCTTCCTTATGTCCGAAAAGGAGTTACTTGGCAGCCATACTGTGGAGAAATAAAGAATGTTGCCAAGAAATCTTCAGATTCTTGGTGGAATTCTTGTTTCCTGTACTGTTTCTCTTTTATAATAGATCCCTGTATCCTGTAATAGGTTGTGTCTGTGTGTTTTCTCATTAGCATTTATTAACTCTATGAAAATAGCCAACCATATTTGGCAGGGAATATATAGTGAAATAATGGAGTCTATGGCATATTTATAACATAACAACAATTGTAAATGCAAATGCCTAGGAAAAAATAATCAACGTTACAGGTGGTCTTCATACACAGTGTTATTTTACTTTATCCTACTTTTATTATGGAGAATGTAGAGAATACTATAGTGGGTATCTCAGCACAACCCTTGCAGTCCGAGATAACACAATCTGGCAATGTTTCCTAAACAGTGCAAGACAAGCGTCCAGATATGCATTGATTCATCAACAGCAAAGGTTCTCTGCTTTATCTAGGTAAAGGACAAAAATCCGTGGATATGCGTAATGAGTCACATTTATTTTGGCAAACAATTATCAGATGGCAAAGGAAAGAGGACAAAACTCCTTACAGGAAAAACACTCTTGTAAAAATTACAGCAAGGCATATTTCACAGCAAATTACAAACAGTGGATTTGAGACAATCTACAAAAATGGTCTGAGTTATAAATTTGGAAAATTAAATGCCAGGAAGCATTTATTCAGAAGCAGTGCTTACTTTTCAGTGTATCTTAAAAGCAACTTTCGTGAACTGAAGATTAATTCAATACAGTTGTCTGACCAGGCCACAAATTTTAATGGACTATTTAACTAAAAATCTCCTAATATAGGTCCAAATATCAGAATTATTTATTGTTAGCATTCGGAAAAGATACTGTTTGCCCCAAAGTTAAAAATGTAAATAGAATGAAACAATAACTGCATTAATTACGCATTAACTACATAGACATAAATACCAACAGAAGTTACTTCAAAAGTTGGATAGATTGGTGCAAAATAAGGCTGAGAGGACAGACAGGATACTCAGTATATGGCTAGTTAAAGAAGTAATCCAACCACAACGTATATAAAAAAGAAATCACATTGATAGATTATTTGACAAGAGATAGATTATTTGACAACTACCCTCTTTCTTTCGTTCTTCTTCATCTACCCAGAAATTGAGCATACACGTGCACAGAAGAGCACAAAAAGAGGCATGATTTTGAACATGGTTCACAAGCATATTTTGCCCACAGCCATTTTCAGTGATCAAATGGTTGGTTGCTTCTTTGCAAAGAGTTTATTAAAGAAGGCTCTCCAAATAGCCAGCACATAACTGTTAAACTGGGATAGTGTGAAACTGTGTGCCCTCTTTTTGCAAGTGTTCACACAGCTCTGGGTTTCTTAAGTGTTGCAGCTCCATGGAGAAATCTGTGGTTCAATTAAATATTGTTAAGCAATTGCTTAAGGAATGCCAGAAAGCAAAGCCATAACAAACAAATGTTTAAAAGTGGAAACCATTATCCAACTCTAAACAAATTGCTCTTTCAGCAACAGCAGCATCTCAGTATAACTGATTGTAAACAGTTGCAACATCTTCATATACTAAGAGCAGAACAGAATGGTTGGTTGCACTAAGTACATCTTAGCTTGATTTTCAAAAGAAAACAGCTCATGCAGTCACATTTCTGCCCTCTTGGGAATTCTCATCAGGCACCCACATAATAACTTTTGAGTCGTTTACAACAAAACTTGAAGAGTGGGAAGAAAGATCTTGAAAATACCAATTTGCTTCATGAAAATAGGCAGTTGGTCGAGCAGAAAAATGACTTGGGTTCTCACAATAAACAATAAGGCTTCAGCATATGCTCATGCTTTACTGCATGCCAAAGAATCCACTCTAAAGAACAGATGTTCTTTATATCTCAATCACAGGGAAAAAAGAAAAAAGCATAACTGGAATTTTATTATAATAGACATGAAAAAATCCAACTGAGAGAAACGTACTCATAGGAAAACAGATTTTACTATTTCTGCTGGTTGGTGAATTATTTGTTTTTAAATAACACAAGATACTACTCATTCCTCAGCAAAGCACAGGGTTCCAGGCAATGATCAGTTCCTTCATTACTTCATTTGCCAGAGGCAGTCTTTGCCCTAACCTTACAAGTCTAAGATAACTGGGGTAAAATGATTACAAAAACCTTAAAACCACTAAAGGATGCATATCAAAATTTGAGAATATCCAACTGAAAATAAAGATTCCTAAATAAAAATAATTGCAACATGTATGAAATTTAAAATATTGACTAGTTTCTGAGGTTTGCGGATAGATTTAACATGCAGCAGTCTGCTCCGCAACAGAACCAAGACTGCAAGGTAGATGCTAAAGCAGTTTTCCAGGGCAGTACTAACACAGTGTTAGTGTCAAGCAGTCATAAATTTTTCAAGGACCCACTTCTTCAGGAACATGTTCAGCAGAATATCATAACAGCATTCACATTTCTGGGAAAACGCTTTTCCACCCAATACCCAAGTGAGTATTTTTAAGCCGTGAGCGCACAGTAAGCATACCAAATGTTGATTACATGGAGGTCTAGCATGGCAGCCTTAAAAAAAATTTCCCAAGCTTTCAGTGTGTTTTCTCAGGGTTACTGAAGGCCCCTGAGTACAAACCAAGGCTTACTGTCACATATGACAAGTGCCAGGCTGCAATTTTATTCCAAGTTCTTGAAAATTTTTGCTTAGGCACTCCATAGGATGAATTGCTTAGCTTAGGTCAGACCCCAAAAGATGGTGAGGTGGTCAAAAGGAGAGGGTTTCCAGCTACCATAGCTGCAGGAAAAAAAGTTGGTAAGTGTAACTCAGACTCTGGGAACTGAGATCAGAGAGCAAATGAAAATTAGAAAACCCCTCTTCTCTAATGTCTCCAAATGCTTAAACATTCAAGGTGCACAATGCTGATCAGTCACTCACAGCAGGTTGCAGCCACTAATGTGATTTTTCCTCATCCCTTTTTGCAGTTCCTTTTGAGCTAGACTATTAACCAGCAACTCCCTACTCATCCTATCTCAACATCATTTTAAGACTCATCACAGCATGACAAGTTTTAAAAGTCTTTCAGAAGAAGCGGAAAATGTCTTTCAGCACTTCAACAACAACATGTTCTTTGAAGACCCACACAGAGTGAAGAGGGAGGAAACACAGTTTGTGAAGAGAAAGAATTGGAGAAGAGAAGCAAAGAAGGTGATCAATGTGAAAGATCAGGATCTGGCCAGCAGAGATTCCAATGACCAGCTGAAAATGGAAGAGAAACCATGGCAATAATTTTTGAAGGGGTGAGAGAAAGCAGAAAATAAAGATTGGCATCCTGTACTACATTTCACTACTACTAAACTGACAGCCTACCCATAGAAACTCAAGAAATCCTTCTGTATTTTTCTCAAATGTAGATAATAAGAGTGACCCTGAAGTAGACGTCAAAACCCTGAGGATGCGCAATGGAAGGGCTACAATTTCTTTATAAAAGAGGCGGAGGAAGCATCCACCAAAATGTCACTGAAAAAAAGCAAACATTTTGACAGCGGTGTCTCACATCAGCATGATCAACTCAAGTATGGCAATGTTTCTGTTATTCTTTCTATGGGTAAACCATGCCATGATTATTTGAGCTTAAGTACTGTCAGCAATTATTTAAACTGTCTTAATATGGAAATAAGCAAATTGTACTGGAGTGCAGAGATGTTGAAGGAATTTGGCTCTTCATTCTAGAGTAACAAACTTGGCAATCATCAGCAAAAAAATGAAAACAATTTTCAGCTTTACTGCATCAGCACCCATGTCCTTCCTAGGTGAATGACTTTTCCACAATGTAAGATTGATACGATCACAGAACTCTAATGCTGCTGTTCCTTATTACCAAAACACCACCACATATTCCTGTAATGCATTCTTTCTGCACATACTTGTGCTATTTTCCTCTAAAACCACAGAATTATATTTTTAGTTAGTTTGTCCTCTGAATATTGAACATTAATATCCAAAGCTCTGGTGACACACGATATAGTGATTTACCAGCAGTGCTAAACTTTTACTGAAGGACACTGTGCGTGGACACAGGGATGTAAATATGCAGGTAAGTGTGTACACACACGGGCTTATGTTTGTACACATTCTTTTCATACAAATAAAATCGGTCTTCTCTATAGAAGTGATTCTAATCTAATTCTTAGATAAATATAAAGTATTATATTTTCTGAAAAACTCTATTATTTATAGTTATATATATATATAACTATATATAATAATTATTTTGGAGGAATCTATCTATTAGAAAACTTCTGCAATTCTTTTATAGTTTAAGGAACTGAGGTGTACGGAAATATTTATATAATATGTATTCTCACTTCACTCTTAAGAATCACGTTGTGCAGTTGTAGAGGATCCAAAGCCACCTGCTCCTTTGGACACAGACCAGTTCCCTGTGCCACAAACACTGCTGAGGGAACAGTATCCTCCACCCCAACACAACCTGTGTGAGCAGTCTGGAGGGTGGCAGCGAGGGGCCAGCAGCACATGGGAACTCCCAAGGAACTCTCAAGAGAGGCTGAGCAGCATTTGTTCCTACTCCAAAAGCCCCCCGGGATAATGATGATGAAGCTGGGAAGCAAGACCTGTCTGTGAGAACGAACACCGGGTGCAAGGGATATTAGTTTGCAATCCTCAAGAACTGCTTTTATTGTCCCCACCTATTCCAGTCTCTATTTAATAGCATCATGAGGTGCAGCATTTATGGTGTTTTCATAGATCAATATAGAGACTAAAACAACATGTAATGCAACCAAAATCCTACCTAAATATTCTATATGTTAATATTATTTAAACTTAAGGTTTTGTACTTAGTGTCTGAAGCTGTCATTTCACATGAATTAGTAGCAATTACCTTGTCTTACAATGATTTTATGCTACATAGCAACTGATAATTAAATCCACCGTCTATTCATCTTGTAATCATTCTACTGTCAGCTGGAAACACTCCTGTCACAAAAAAAAACTCTGTCATGCATTTGTTAAATCCCTTTCTGAACTCAATCTTGAACAGTGAAATTAAAATTCACATTTTTTTTAAATGTCACATTGAGATATCAAAAAGGGTATAATTAAGTGTCAAGCCCCTAATGACTAAATCACTTGTATACCACACTTGAAGTTTATAAAGTGCAAAGTCTTTTCTGAAATCACTTGAAGAATACATGTGCTACAGTAGTTTGGGAAGAGGCAAGCAAGCCTAAAGGGCTTTGCTAACACATGTAAAGAGATCAAAATTGCCAGAAGCAGTTTCTATTACATAAATCAGACCAGGAAAATTTTCCAGCAGAGGGATCAAAATATTATATAATAATATTCATTATCACATTTAGGATATTTTCAAAGGATTATAGCAGCTAAAACAGTTGCCACATACATAACAGCATAGTTAAATACATGGATATATAAACAAATGTTTACTTACCTAGCAGTAAATGTAGTTGTTCAAGATGCACTGCTCGTATTGATTCCACTTATGATATTCATGAAATTGAGAAACAATTTGATTTGAAAAAAAAAAAAAAACAAAAAAATAAAAAAACAGCTAGTTTCTGTAAAACTAAGGACATGGAGCTCAAGGCAGTCTCAACCACCTCTCAATCATTTCACCAACAAAACTTGACTGCCAAGACACAGGTGAAAGGCGAGAGGCCGAATCTCAAGTGAGGCATCTCAAAAAACACAGTTACTGTAAAACAAACACCTTTTTCTTCAGGAGAGCAGAATCTGTGTGAGACAGTCTTTTACAGACACCAGAGTAGACAGAGAAATTCTACTTAAATCATAACTGAAAGACTGTTCTTGACTACTCTAAATCTATGAGCATTGCCCAAAGACAAGGCAGAGACTGCTTGGCTCAACTTGAAACTTGACCATCCAGCATTCTTCCCATTATGTTAGATCATATTTAATTGCATGGAAAATTTAGAATCTATGTAGGTGCTTACAACAAGGATACTGATTGCCCTTTTAGCACTTTTATAAACATCATAGTTTTGATGAACTTTTACTGACAAAATCCTATTAACATAGAAGAAAAATGTTTTCATCATATACCAGACTAGTATATCATATACCATCACATATCACACCATCATATATACTAGCACAGCAGCATATTAGGTCCTTTTTCTTGCCTTGGAAAAACTGAGATGTGAAATAAGGTGGGAAGACCAGAAAAGTCTGTCCAGTTTGACAGGAACTCTGAATGACAGTAACCATGTACTTGTCAAAGAGAGCATTAGAATTGCTTACCATAAGTGACTACCTCTGCCTTGATTTTTCAACTCAAGCAATGGTCAATAGAAAGATTAGCTTTATGAGCTGATTTTACAGCCTACTTCCCTCATGGTCCTATCATACAGTCTCAAAGACAGGTGTTTCATCCAGTACTTGTTTTGCAATGTTAATTGCAAACTGTATAAGTCTAAATGTTTTTTACCCTCTATATCCAGAGCTATAACAATGAAGATTTGCGGCTTCTCGAGATAAGGATATATGCTAGTTATTAATTTCTTAAGTATAAACACCAAATTTTAACAGATTTGTTTTACAGAAAAAGTCTGAGTAGGGACATGACTGTTTATAGAGGTGGACTCCAACTTTCTTTCTTTCTCAGCCTGTTATTGAAGAAGTGGAACTGAGCTATTGGCTGCTTCCAACCTTACAGAAGTAACTATCTGTTTGCAAGGAAAAGATTGTGAATTTTTCTCCTGGACAAAAAACAAAATTCTGCTATACAACTGTGTAAACTGTCCACAAGTCTACCTCAGATTGGTGGAAGTGAGATATTTAACTTCCACACTGCTTATAAGCCTTGTACAAACTTCAGGCTAATTTCATTTATAATTTTGAAACTGACCATGATTTTTCCAGACACAAATATCTAATGAAACAATGTCACAAAGTCATGAAAGCCTTTGATTTTTTGGTAGCACTTACCAGTTTAAGTTATGGCCTGAGGTGTCCTAATGTAAGTTCAAAATAATTTCAGTAACTTTGATTAATATTGAGAAAGTTCACCCCCTCATAACCTTTTTCTTATATTCAACTATTCAAGCTTTCTTCCAACAATAATTTTTGATAAAGAGATTTTTAACTTGCTTAAAAATATATGATTTTATGCCAGTAAAAACAGAAAAGGCCACAGCATGGATTTGTGAAGTCATTTCAGGATTCATTATTACTGCTATTGAAATCCAAAATATACACAGTATTTGACAATGCAACAAAAATAGAAGGCCTTAATACTATACTGGGGAAAACTGAGTTTATGATTTCAAATGCTCTAGAAAACAGCTGCCTATTACATCAATAATTCTACTTGACACATTTATATAAACAATAACAGAGAATCAGGAAGTATAAAGACTAAATATTTAAGCATATCTCTGTAAATGCAAACTTATAAGCCCTGGTCAGCATTTCATTCTTCTGTCCTTTATGAAGTGTTGACTTTAGCATAACCAATGTCATTTCTCTGTGAGCCATTATACTTGCACAAATGGAAAGGTGGAAAAGGCCCTACGTTCTGGTGAGATTAACACTACTACACTCTCAGAAAGTTCTCCTTTCTGAGACTCTTTGCAAACCACAGACTCTAATCACAAGGTTTTATCTAAAAAATCCAGATGCTTTAAAACACAGGCAACTGCCTGACCCCTCCCACCAAATAAACCCCCAAGAGTACTAATATACAATAAAAGAACGTAAAAATACACCTTAAATATCCGCAAGTAGATACATCGAATGAATTTCTTTTGTCAAGCTCATACATTAGCTTTCATCCTAAAGAATTTAAGATGCTACGAATTTAAGCTGCCTTTCAATTGGTACATATATAGTTAAATGAGCTTACTTTACTTTGCAATCTGAATACTAAGTAGAACATTACTCAGCGCTGTCATTTCAGACTTCATTCCTAAGGAGAAAAGGAATGCAAGTTTCCTAATATATTTAGAACTTTGCAACGTTTACTTGTGACATGTCAGAACATGCATATTTATGTCAGAAAGCCATAAATTCTAGATGAAGTTTTGAGTAGAATATGAGTACAGAGAAGAGGCAAAAGGTAGTTCAAGTGTTTTTATTACAAGAGTAATGAGGTGAGGTAAACTTAAAAAAAAATCTAGCTAAAACAGTTAGAAATATTTGAAAAGTCACTAGATCAAACCATCCTGACCAGATAAATCTGTACACACAACTCATACGTACACTTCCATGGCACCACCATAGTCATCATACCTTTAGCAATAGTGCGTAGTTTTGATATGCAGTTATTAACTGAGTTCATTAAGATGCCTTCATTTCATCTGTATGCTTTCATTTTATGCTAAAATGGCCAATTAGAACATGCTAGTTGACTCCTACAACAGCAGTGCTTTGGTAAAAAAAAAAAAAAAAAAGCCACCATGAAGAGTTTAATAATAATAATAATAAAACAGAGAAACATGCAAGACATGCTTTGGTTGAGAAGTTTTACTTTGCAGGCCATACTAGATAGGAGTATAATGTTAACAAAATGGTTAGTTAGACAGCTGAATTATTGAGGGACCTGGACAAGGATAATCTATGCTATTTTATGACAGCCCGCGCCCCTCCCCAACAATCAGCACTGCAGATCACAGCTTAATTTCTTCTTAACAACAGGTTTCTTGGAATATGAATATTTATGTGAAATATTAAGAGATCCCTTTGAATTTCATCTCTGTCATGGCAAAAATCACAAGGGAATCATAAATAATGCATCCTAGCCACCCACTATCAGTGCAGCTATAACTTAAGGTTCTATATGCCGTTGTCTACTAGGGCCATAAATACCTGATCAAAGTGCTCTAGTGAAGGTGGGTGGCTGTTTTCACTTATAAGCAGGATGTGTGTTCAAAGGACAAATTACAGATAATTATGTGCTCATTTATCTGTATTAATTATTCATTAATAATTATTCATTTTTATGTTCTCTGTCAGCTCAGCTGGCAAAGAAGAACTGTTTTGAAGAGAGCCTCATTGCAAGTTAGCTGTCAACTAAATTACACAACATGTTTTAAGCAAGTTTCATTATGCATTTGTTTTAAAATCTAAATCAAGGTCTGTTCTACCCCACTAGAATTTCAGCTTTATCTTATAAAATACACAAAGGTGAAATAAGAATACAGTAAGAGTTTATGTACACTTCTGAGACTTAAAAATAACATGAAACATCAGTGTACATGTATGTGCACAGTAATAACTAGACAGCTAAATAGTTCACTTATTGTGGAAACAAGGGAAGGGAAGGGAAGGGGAGGGAAGGGAAGGGAAGGGGAGGGAAGGGAAGGGAAGGGGAGGGAAGGGAAGGGAAGGGGAGGGAAGGGAAGGGAAGGGGAGGGAAGGGAAGGGAAGGGGAGGGAAGGGAAGGGAAGGGGAGGGAAGGGAAGGGAAGGGGAGGGAAGGGAAGGGAAGGGGAGGGAAGGGAAGGGAAGGGGAGGGAAGGGAAGGGAAGGGAAGGGGAGACACCAGCATTTTTAACATTCCAGCAGTTCATGTACAGCATAACAGCAGAATAGCCCAGAAAAATCTTGACCAAAGATTTGGACAAGATCTAATTATACATGTTCATGTCCAAAAGACACCAGGAAGTTCCTACAAAAGATGAGGTACATTTTACTATGGACCATTTGACCAGATTATAACAACAGTCCAAAACAACTTCACTGCAGGAACTGGGTTTTTATCAGATATCAGTGAAAAGGAACAAGAATAAATGAGGTGTAAGGTACTTTAAGTGGCAGATACTTTTAGAAGGTATTTGCATTTTTTTCCTGGTGGAAAGGCTTTCTGGGAGCTTTCACTACTAGTAATGACCACAGAAAAGACACAAACTCCTTCCCATTAATCCCCAGCTCCAAAAGTGCCTGACAGTCTCCATCGAGACTCAGGATAACACTGCATAAAGGTGAAGCAATTCAGCAAATCATGAACCAGGGCACTGCTCCATCCCGGCTTGCTGAGAGAACATGACAATTGTAAAACAGTCCCCATACAAGGGCAGCGTGAATATAAAAATAGATATAATAAAAATAAAATATAAAAAAAATTCAATTCCCACTTCTTCAGTGACAATCAAGTCATCCCATACTGTTGATTGACACCCATTTTTTGAAGAAATGCAAAGAGAGATTGCACTTGCAATGTTTCTTTCATTACTATGAAGCAATAGAAGCTACAAGGAGAATTTAATAAATTTGCAAATGCTTGCACTTTCATCTACTATATTTAAACAGGAATTGATTTTACTCCTATTTGTAATGACAGATGCTTAAAAATAGCCTAACTTACAAAAATAAAATTGTTTAGTGCTTTTTCTAATTTTTTTCTTAATAAGGAATTTGTACTTGAGCAATAAATTCTGTTTATCTTCCCTTGTTGCCAGATATTTTGAATCCTTTCACATCTGGTGTTTCTCTTAGTTCTCCTCCTACTACTACTTCTTTCAATCCAGGATGTTTCTTGTTTTTTTCTGTTTGAAGTCAAGAATCTTTAAAATACATCCTCTACTACCAAAGAAAAAAGAAAAAAAGAAAAAAAAGGAATGAAGTAAGAGGGCCCCGAGTTATTTACTTTTTAAATTTCTGAAGAAATTTGGGGAAAGGAACGGACTACCAACTCTTTTGAACTCAGTTTCTTCGGCAGCCAAATTTGCTTGAAATTCTCTACTTTTAACTAACTTCCTCCAGCAAGGGCAAAGAAGCAGAGGAGTAAACACAAGTGGAAGCATAGCTTACAACTATCAACATGTGTGGAAGCATGTATCACCTCAGCAAACCTCACTAGCTCTTTGGAGGTCACTTCAACCTCAGTAAATCTCAACTAGTATGCCAGAAAGTTGGTTAAAACTAGTATTTCTAAGGGCTGCTCAGTTTACCTGGTTGGCTGCGCCCATCAATGCCACCACTCCAACCCACATGGGAGAAGTGCTGAGAAGGAGCGTCCCATGTCTGCCAGGAAAAAAGGAGATCTGGGTAAAATTCACAGATCAGAAATCCCCCTGCACTAGCTCACCTCTACACCATTTATACAACAAAGGAAAAGGGCAGCTAAGGCAATGTGTCTTGAAGTGACTATCTATGCTGCAGATTCAAAAAGTTATTAACCAAATTCTTGGTTCTGTTATTTGAAATAAGGCCTATAAGAAGAGAAGAAGAAGAGAAGACTTGTGTGGGTTGGGATCCAAGACGCTGCTCTGCTGTAAAATGTAGGGACGAGCCTGTATGAGAGGAAATGAAATGAGAAGTCACAGGGGCTCACTGGGAATATTAAAACCATATGGAACTAGTACATTGTGACTGCTGGGCCTGCTTGGTAAGGCAGATAAAGCTTTGTGCTTATCTGAGATCTGCCAAGGGGTCAGGCAGTGTATGAGCTTTTCTGCAAAGACTCTATAAACCCGTAAGGGCTCTCACTGCAAACTTTTACAGAAGAATCACTTCCACTGCTTCTTCTAAAAGAGCAAATGGTTTATCACCAGATAATACACTATGCTTCTGAAGATCTACGGTGACAGAACACAGGTTCTCCTACTAAGTGGCAATGAAGCATGAAACAGTAAGATCTTAATCCTCTTTCAGATGAAAATGTGAAAATGTGAAAATGAAGTGTAACCAAAAGCTGATAACAAAGCTTTTACAACAAAGACTAAAAAAAATTTGCTTGTTTCTATAATATATGCATATACTGAGATTTATTTTGGCTGAAAAGAAAGAGTTCAATGCATACGCACATCCTGATATATGCTACGGTTAAAAAAAAAAAAAAAAAGAACTCTCCTTGCATAAAATAACTAAACAGAAGGACAACAGCATTGTCTTCCAAGCAGAATAACGTTAAATGTATTTCTTCTACAAGGAGACCATTTGGCACAATATTTGATTATCTTATTACTAATTAGTTTGCAGAAAGATTATACTGTACATAAAACAGACTGATCTAGTGGCTATTATAATCTAGAGTATAACTGCACAGAGAAACTAAAGGCAAGAAAACTACACTTAATTTTCACTGAAATTCAGTAAAATTTCAGTGAAATTACTTGAAATTACCTGAGCTCCAGAAAACACTATTGCACATTATGGATGGTTATGCAAGCTTTTTTCTTTCTTACTTAGGCAATTATGTAATTATGTCACTAAGAAGGCTATTTATATCCATGTGTCAGATCACAGGCAGGTCCTCCCCATCACTAGCAGTACACATTTAAGACAAAGAGCACAGTTTCAATTACAGTCAAATTAATTCGCGATCGAACTTCACATTTCATTTCCATCAATTTTGTACATGTTATTTGCCAACAGTCTCCTACAGAGGACAACGTACGTGAGAATGAAGTCTTCGAGAAGCAAAAGAAAAGAAATGAAAAATATTGAAATAGTATAAAAAAAAATTGTCTCATAACTCTAAGATGCAGAACTGTCACTGTTCGATACAGTGAGTTTATTAAACCTATTATTGCTAAATGCCCACAAGAGGAGAGCACAGCAGAAGACGATTTTTGTCAATGCTGTTTCTCCTCAGTGACTGTCTGCAGCTCCTAGGGACGCAGCTGTTGAAATACTTCCTCAATTTAGCACGCATACCAGTTCTGCAGATGTAACACCATTCTCACAATGACCTTCATGGTCATGGTTATTGTGAGCAAGAAAAAGCTCCAGAGGCATTTTCCAAATTGTTATAAGCCAGAGCTGCAAAAACTTGGAGGGGGAATTTACCACATTTTAAAATGCTGCACAGTTTTTTCTGAATTATTTAATTTACATTAAGAATAGAAAACGACTGAACTGAAAGTAATGAACCAAGTTCATTTTGATAAGATTAGAGATCTAATTGAATCTGCTTAAAGCTCCCAAGCACAAAATGGTCTGCTGAGGCTGCATTCCCAAAGCATGGCTGAGGCTTTAGAGCCACGAACATCCCATGGGAAGGGCCCAAACACGCCAGGACTGTGTGTACCGAGGCTCAGGTCCAAACAGCTACCACTGTTCAGAACTCAGAGGCTGGGGATCCAAAGCTGCAGTCCTCAAGTTCCCATTCTCAGGAAACACGTGAGGTTTATAACACTGGCAATCTCCACACACATGAAGAAGAGCACAGGGCAGTAGCAGAGCTGCCTCAGCCCAGCTGGCGTTCTGGAGCAACGTGCTGCTCTTGGACCAGCCTGGGCCAGTTTCCTTGCCTTTGGGCTCCTCACAAAAGGGAGTTTCAGGGCATTGTGAGTGTCAGATGGGGTATCCCCACCCGCATTCATATGTGCTTAGGAAGCTTAGAATGCTTAAGGTTGGAAGGGACCTCTAGAGGTCATCTGGTCCAACCCCCCTGCACACACAGGGTCACCTAGAGCATGTGGCACAGGACTGCGTCCAAGTGGGTTTGGAAGATCTCCAGAGAAGGAGACTCCACAACCTCTGGGCAACCTGTTCCAGTGCTCTGTCACCCTCACTGTTAACAAATTTTTTCTTAAGTTCCTGTGAAACTTTTGGTGCTTCAACTTGTGGCCATTACCTCTAGTTCTGTCGGTGGCCACCAGTGAAAAGAGGCCAGCACCATCCTCC
>NW_010578203.1:187950-212781 GCF_000705375.1 Tinamus guttatus | reverse complement strand
TGGTGGATATCCTAATTCCAGCCACTCGTGCCTCCCCTGGCAGGGATCTGCCCACTCCCCTGGGGCACGGCCCAGGCCTTGCTGGCCCGGCACCGGGGGATAGCGGGGAGGTCGGTCTGGGCAGAAGGCAGCCAAGTCTCCCCGCTGAGCCCAGGTGCTGACAGAGCAAACAGCACGAGCAGATCTGCTTCTGCACGTTTCCAGCCCTCTTCCTTCTCCCAGCTAGAGATTTTTACCTCCTTAGCCATGCAAATACTGAATCATTTGCTTATGCAGCCAGGTTTTAAGGGCGGAGGAACAATAATATTTGTTTTGTTCTCCTGAATCGATTGTGATTGTGCCTACATAGCAGAATTGGATCCAACACAAACTATGACCCCAGTGCAAAGATCTTTTGTACAACCTGCAGTTATATAGCTAACTTTTCTTATGATATCCTTTTTTATTCTACTTTTCTGTTCTTCTTTTATTAAAAATTTAACCACCAACCCAAATATAAGTCAATGACCAGCAAATGGATGTAAACAAGGTACGTTTTTACAAAATAACCTCAGTATAGTTTTACACCGCTTCATTTATGTACCAATCTCAAGTCTTACATTCCAAAGGTATAATTGTTTGCCACATTGTGAAACAGGGAAGATATTTAAAGTTGCAAATGTGACAATTCTATTTCAAAATTTAGTGCGAAATCTTTTAGTGTCTCCAATGCTAACCAAAAACATGTACCACCTGTACTCTGAAGTTTAGAAAAATTAATCTTCCTTAAACTTCGTAATGCACATTAGAATTAATCACTGTCAACGAAAAGCAAGCTAATGTTCAAAATGCAATTCAAATGTGGTTATTTCAAATTCGGAACACTTCTACTGAGAACACTTCAGCTATATATACACAAATATTTGGTATAGTAATCAGGATTTTTCAACTGGTTTACTCAGCATATAATTAAAATGCAAAGCAGGAGAAACAGTCTGCAGAACAATGCACCTCTGTAACAAAAATATTGCTATTTTTTTTTCTTTATAATGTGGCAGAAGAAATAAGCTAATGCCTGTTTGATAAATTTGCTCTCATTCTGTAAAACAAATAAGCTGTCTAGCACGCTGGGCAATGCCAGAGTGGAGGCACCCTTTCCCATTGTGCTATTCCCACCTCTGCTGCCCCAGTGCCACACCACCGGCTGCAAAAGAAGACTCAGTGCAGCAGTCCTAGCCAGACTGCTGCACATCGAGGTGTTAGTGACCCACAGAGCAAATGACGTGGTGGGTGCAGCTCTGCTGCACTGTACATTTTACTTGGCTATGAGAACTGTGCTGCACATACCCCTTGATATAGGATGAACTTAGCCAGCTCACCATAAAGCCACTATGGAGGTGACATCTGCACCACAGTGACACTGCTGGCATGTCCTTGCCTTTATCTTGAAGTGAAACAGGTTTACATATAAACTTCCTCTTAGAAATCCTACAGGATTTCCTACACTGGCAAACTTCACCATTGACAGGAAAATGACACAGCATGTGTCCCCTGACCGCTGGTCTGTCCAAGGCTGCATCATCTCAGGCTTCCCAGCATCAGACAGGACATAAGATTTTGTAACTTGCTTTAGTCTCTTCTGGAATATTAAAAGAAAATAGTTAATTTTGAGAGTGTTTCTGCCAAAAAGCACTGGCACCTCCTGGTACCAAGCAGTAAGTAGAATTTGAGCCCATATGAAAAATCTGTCTAATTTCAAAAACGGCACTTTTTTTTTTTTTTTTTTAAATTCAAGGTCTGAATTCTCAAGCTTGGTGAAATCTGCCCAGGAAGCAGAATGCAAAGCCTGCTCCTGTGTGGCTTCGGGCATCCTCTGACTCTAGCCAGGTATCACCATGCCCACCTGATAGGCTAGTTATGTTTTCATCCTAACATTTTAGCACCAATCTGAAATGCACATATTCTCTTCTGAAGAAGCTGCCCTTCTAAATATTTGTATTTTTGAAGATGAATATTCATTTTATCAGATAAGATACTTTAATTATAATTTAGGTAATTTTAAGTCCCTAGGTTGAAAGGGGCTCCCTTCTTTTCCCCTGCAAAACACGCCTTTCCAATGAAGCACAGGCTAGAGGGGATCTTTGCTGACTTCTTTTAAATCTCTTCAAAGAATCATTTCTGAATAGTTTGGAGTTTAATTATCATCAAAATGTTATTTTACTGAGATGATCTCAAGCTCAAAAGATCTCACTTAAAAATTCACTTCAGCAGCAGCTGCTGAAATCAGCAGTACAGTACATTTCAGTACAGTGTGATCTTAATTGTGAGGCTTCAGCATTGGGTTCTGAAGAAAATTTTGAAAGCAACTGTCACATTGTTAGCGGTAACCATATCAAAATTTTCTTTTCCCATCTGGAAGGGAACAAGTTGGATCCAAACAAATTGTTTTGACAAACTCCTTTAGTGGAATACAGGCTGTATTTCACTGTACTTGGGAATGACGATTTTTTTTTTCCTTCCCAAGAAAGTTAAGGACAATTAATCTGTTATTGGCATGATTGCTGCCAGACAGTTTTGCCACTGAGGATTTGTACATCTACAGGACTTGGAATTATTCTGAAGAAAACTTCTGTTGCGAGTAAAGAAATTTTTTTCTTTTTTTCCAAAGTATGCTGCTACCACACGCAGATATTGGACACAAGAGACATGAAAGGAAAAAGACAGATCTTTCTAAAACTTACACTTTTCCCTTTGGCTCCGCTGCGCTATTTGCAAGACCATCTAAATCTAAAGTAGATTTAATAAATACATGAGACAAAGGAAAATTTCCATTTATAGCAACTAAGTTTGGTTTGTGACAGCATCAAACTACCAAATAACAGCTCTGAACTACTTAGCGATAAATGAAGCAGCAGCTATGTAATATTCTATATGGATAACCACTATAACTGAACACCACTATATAAAGTGAAAATCAAGTTCAAAATCTATCAGTTTCAAAGTCTATCAGTTCCTCATAAATCGTGCATATCCAAGAGTTCAATAATCCTTGCATAAAGAAACCAGAAACTGTCTCAAAACAAAATATAACAAGAAAGTATGAATCTATTTCCTATTATCTACAGGATTTTGATCTCTAAATTGTCAAGATCTCCTTGTTAAAAATAATAATATTATCCTGGCTTTTCATAGGGAAAACATACTTTTTATACATGTTCTTCGCAGTTGTTACTGCTGTCCATGGCAGAATTTCTTACAATGATTAGATTAAATGTAGGGCCAGAGTTTCTCAACTCCTTTATGCTGAATGGATCACCTTTTGACAATCTTGAAACATGAAACACGGTATAAAGAACTATGGCTCAGAAGCGAAGCTTTCTTTTGAAATCCAGTTTCATTTTAGTCTATGAAGGTAGACGTTTTCACAGCTAAATTGGTTCAGAATTTTTTGAGCTCGGTCCTGGTGAAGTTTAATAACATGCTACTAAATAGCCATGAAAGAAAATCTCATTTGTAGTGTGAAGTCAATTTTACCCCACATAGCAGGCATTCTTTCTTTTTACTGGAGGGGCTAATATATTATACATTATATTCTATCATAAAATTTAGCTATGTAAGCGACATAGCTTTGGCCTACAAACAACAGATGTATTAGATGTAACAGATGTAACAAGCACTTTAATACCTGCTTTGTTGAAAATCCCAGTGTTTCAGCACTTAGAAAAGTGCTCGGACTAGAATGTTGATGTAGACTAAGTCCAGGATATTTTATGTAAACAGAAAATAACCACAAATAGTACATGCAACTATATTCTAACAGCTTATATGGAAGTATGACACTCAAGATAGACCAGTTTGTCCAGCAAAATGAATCTACCTTTCCACACAAGTGCAACACGGTGTTAGCTGGTCAAAGTCATCCTCCATCACTGGTAATTGTAACATTTCAAGTTTCCTTTAGAGGGAACAATTCTGGCCTTTCAACACTAAATGTGTTTCCAAACCAGCCAGACTAGAAACATTGTCCATACTTCAACGGTATTCCAATACAGAAACCTTGGCTCGTGACGCCACACGTTATTTACCACTCAAAACAATGGCAAGTGCAAGTCACAGTGCACTTATTAGTCATCAAACTTTATACTCCTAAACTGAGACAGTAATACCACAACAGGACTTAAAAAGACAAAACAAATTATCCAGTATTAAATACAGCTACTTCAAATCCATAATGTTTTTAATAAGAGATTATTTCCAAACAAGCAACTCTACAGAAAATATATGTATCCATTTTCAAAATAAAATATGTGTACATGTGTGCATATGTATATAAAAATAAGTGTGTGGGAATACAAACACATATGCATGCAGAAATAATTTTCCCCACAAAATAAGTCTACAAGGATCTTACTGATCAACTTCTTTATTCAATCACAGTAAAAAAGGGAACTAGAATTTTACTCCTTGCAGTAGATGACACTATGAATTTCTTTTCATTTGTTAATCATTTACTAAGCTTTAATTTTGTATTTAAAATCTAAAAATGAGAAGTGTGATGGATATGCTAACAGCAAGTTCAGATCAAACTTTCTGCTTCCTAAACAGAGAAGTCAGTGCTACTTAAGAACAACAACAGCAATATAACAAAATCCTATATAGCTGAATTATGTTGTAGTTTTATTACACACAATGTATGCACACACAATGCTTGCTAAATAAATTTAAGCATGAAAATGGCACCTACATAATAAAATAGAAAACCAGTTAGAATCCATTTGTTTCTGAACCACTCTCATTCATTCCCACCATAGGAAAAGGGACCTTGAGAAATTCAGTCTTGGCTCTAAAGCACAAGCAACTGAACCTCTCCATATTTATGACAGCTGCATTTCTAGGCTTTCAGAAATGACAACTCTAAAACTTACTGAGTAGTTTAGTCCATTGCTTTGTTATTTTTGCAATTAGAACATTTTTCCTAACGTGTAGTCTAAACCTTCTTAGTGCTGTTCAGGTCAATTACACTGTCCATACAGGGAATGAGGATCATTTTCTCTGCAGCTTCTTTCTTATGTTTGAGAACTTATCATGTCTTTAAGTACTCTGAGCATACATTTGCTTTATTTTATTTTATTTTATTTTTATTTAAAAAAAGCAATCATAGTTCATTTATTTCTAACTAGCATTACAAGCTTACTAGATCTCTGATTATGCTCACTTGAGGATATCAGAAGAGTAGAGGAGAAAAAAAAGACATACAACCTTCTTAAAGCTCAGCCACAGTAATTCAGTCAAAGCCTAACAGCACTGAGTAGCTCTGAGGACTTGCGGCTGTACCTCTGTTCATTCATCTTAGAGCCAGACCTGTTAAATATGCCTTCTCTCTTTCAGCTTATTTCTCTAATGAGGTTGTTATTAGGTAGATACATGAGTAAATCTGTTCATTTTTATTACTCAAATCACTAGTACTATCAACTGAAAAATTTCTTTCACATTTCTGGTGTTTTATTATTACTGTTCTGAAAATCATGTGCTGATTTTAAATACGTGTTCATTTGTTCTAGGCTTTCCTATTTTGTTACTTCATTGACTTCCTGATTAGACTGGTCAGTCCCTAAAATAAAAAAAAAAAAATTTTTTTAAAAAACTATACAAAAGTTGTATGCTATACAAAAGCTGACCTCAGTTCTGTAGGATCCAAATGCTTTATCTCACAATAGTCAGAGCATCGCTTCTGAGCCTCTCTCTTCCTTTTCTTCCCCACATGACAGAATGATCATTCTGGCATTATAATCCAGCACATTTCGGAGTTCATTGAAATGCCCGTAATGTCTCTGATGGATCTCCTAGAAAAAGAGAGGTTGGTTATGTGCCCACTCACAGATAAGCAGCTGCAGAAGCCAACCTACCCATTCAGTCGCAGCGCTGAAAAGCCTTCCCTGTAACCCCCACTCC
Source organism: Tinamus guttatus (assembly GCF_000705375.1). The sequence goes on along the minus strand of NW_010578203.1, from coordinate 206,850 downwards.
TTTGCCAGGATGCTCTCTATTCTTTTCAACACACCCCACTAACAAGGACCAGCGAGTGTCCTTAGGTAACTGGGCTTTTGTGGCTTTACCTTTTCTTACTAGTTGCTTTAACACAACTTTGCCTCATACATGAGCAGAAAGAGCAACTCAAGTGTATAACAAATATCCTATCCACAAACGCAGAGACTATAATCACAGGTTGTGAGATCAGGCTGGACCTGCTGTCTGATTACTTCCATATGCATTTCATATTCTCCCTACTGAGACTCTACACAGAGGTGCCAGTTATTACAACTTCAAGTGGAAACAACAGCCTAGGAGCAATTAGTCTCAAACCCCATCAGCCTATTTAATCTCTATAACTAAGAAAAACACCCCTCAGATGGTAACAACCAGCCACTTTATTATGGGGCTGCCTTTGAATCAGTCACTACAGGGACAGAAAGCTCTAGAATTCCTTCTTTTTTTTTCTTGCTGAATCCTAGGTCTTCCAAGAAGGAACTTTTTATTTTCATGTCCCTCCACTGAACATATTGAGGAATCCTCATTCATCGACTTTTGTATAATTTGGCACATCTGGAAAAAATGATTGCACCACATTTCATGCCAATAAAAATTTTAAATTACAAATGGTTAACTTAATTACCTAAAATGCAGAGAAACGTATCCAGTTCCTACTTAGGAACATGCAAGATATACACACATGAAAGCAATAAACAAAACTGAATTTGACAGGCATAATTTAAACAAGATTCAGACCTATGAAAAGGTCGGCAAAAGCTCTGCAATGTTCATTTTTGCTATTCAGTGAAATTCCAAATACAAAGCCTTGAATTGTAACTTACCCACAGCACAGATAGCATGAGAAGTGTCAAAATAAGCAACTCGCTATCACATTCCTGCAGAGATTGATGGCATTGAGTCACATGATTGATCTGCTGCTGGGAGGATGTGGTAAACTCTCTCCCAGGACTTCTGTCTTGGGGCCAATCTGGAGCTGAGTGTTTGCCTTGTGGCAAGCAGGTGTTTGAGCATCTTATTAAGTTTTCCTTCAAAAGCACTCTGGAAAAACAAAAAGGTTAGGCAAAGAAATGGTAAACACTGTGAAATAAAAGGAAGCTAATTATGCTAGGTGAAAGGCCACAAGTCTTGTTTAAGCACCTGCAAGAGCAGCCACAAATATGCTGACATTTATAAAACAGCCTCCTGGGAATTTATGGAAGATGTCAAAACTTTAAGCAGGCTGCCTTTCTTTCTCTCTCCTCCAAACCATCTGTGGTTAATGTGGGGAGGGGGGATGATGAGACAAAGCATGAAACGACACATCCCTAGTCTTCTAGCCTCTTGCAACAAATAAGAAAACAAAGATCAAAGCCAGACATCTAGACTGGGCTGATTGTTTAGTTTTCTGAAGACCATCCCAAAGCCAGTAGAAGAAAATATTCAGTCTTCTAAACAATCAGTATCAACAACACATAAACAAGAGTGTGTTTATCTTGTACCTACCACAGAATCATCTCGAGTCTCTTTCCTGTTTAAACCTTTACCCAGCTGGCCATGCAATTTATTGAAAGCATGTTTTCATTTACTAAGGACAGGAGATTATTCCTGAAGTTTGGAAATTTATTTTGAAGCAAACACCATGGAGAGAACACATACTGAGATGTATGTGAAACGAGGCAAATGGAAGAGCAAATATGCACTCACATAACACATCACACATTCAAAAGAAGAGAGAGAAGCGCCAACTTTTTTTTTTCCTGATCAGAAACTATTTTTAATACAACATAGGAAAAATGCACACTGATGTAAAGTCTTATCTATTTTTAATCTTGAAATATGAGGCATTTGCATTTAAAGCTGCCACTTTTGAATTAGTCTGCCATAAAATTTAAATCCTATTACTTTTTTTTTAAGTGCGGAACAGGTATTTCCCGTAATTCCATACGAATTAGCATCTCGTATGACCACAGATATTTCTATTCTACTCCCCAAAGAGACAGAATCACAGAACAGCTGAGGTTGGAAGTGGGGACTCCTGGAGATCACCTTGTACAAACCCCTGCTCGAGCAGGGCTCAGCTCCAAAGGGCTGAGGGAAGGTTCCCCTGCCTTGACCTGCACACAATACACATTCTCATGAGGCTCAGGATAGCACCTGGCCCTTGTGGCCCCCAGGGGCACATTGCTGGCTCAAGGTCAACTTTCGGGCCCCTTCCAGATCCCTCTCCAGCAGGTCAGCTCCCAGTCTGAACGGTGTCTGTACACAGTGTACTGTGTCTGTACACAGTCCATCTGAGAGTCTGCATTTCCTTTTACTGAACTTCACAAGGTTCCTCTCTGCTGATCTTTCCAACCTCTCAAGGTATGTCTGAATGGTGGCATAGCCCTCTGGCTTACCAGCCATACCTCCATTTTTTTATAATCTGTAAATTTGCTGACAGGTCTTCATCCGGATCATTAATAAACTGAACAGGACTGGATCCAGTATTGACTCTCAAGGTACACAACTAGATTACTGGCCCCTGACTAAACTTTGAGTCACTGATCACAACCCTCCAAGCTCTGCTCTTCAGCTAGTTCTCATCCCCACTGTACACTCACCTCATCCACTCTTCAACTTCTCTGTGAGGACTTTATGAGAAACAATGTCAAAAGCCTTTCCGAGGTCAAGTTAGATATACACTGCTCTCCCCTCATCTACCCAGTCAGTGATTCCATCACAGAAGGCTATCAGGTTGGTTAGACACGATTTCCCCTTTCTGAATCCAGGTTCACTATTCCTGATCACCTTCTTGTCCTTCATGTGCTTGGAAATCGTATCCAGGATTAGGAGCTACATTACCTTTTCAAGGATGAAGGAGAGACTGATAGGGTCCCCTTCCTTTCTGAAGGTTAGAGAGACATTTCCCTCCTTCCAGTCCTCATGCATCTCTCCTAATCGCCATGATCTTTCAAAAATCATTAAGAGCAGCCTTGTAAAGACATTGGCCAACTCCTGCAGCACTTGGGGGCATATCTCTTCAGGGCCCTGGACTTGGGTATGTCCAGGTCACTTAAGTGATCCCTAACCTGATGCTCCTCCAGAGGAGAGACTCCCTTTTTCCAGAATCTCTTCCTCATCTCCACATCTGAAATTCCTGACATCTGGTCTTACCAGTAAAAAAGACAGAAAAAAAAAGATGACAGGAAGCAGCATTCACACACAAAAATATTCTATACTGAATTCTTTCTACATACAAAGTCTACAGGAAATAATTGCTTCAGTCTTATCCCGTGCACAGATCCTGAGTGCTCTTGGCCTCAGGAATGAAGTGGCTCTTCACACACCTGGAGTACAACTAGTACAAGCCAGCAGTACAGCAAGAAAGTCCCTGTCCTGCATGAGCTGAAATTCTGGCCCACTATTTATCACTGGGAAGATTTTTAAAGCAAGTGTTCTGTGAGCTTACTGATAATCACAGAATCACAGAAACATTATGGTTGGAAAAGTCCTTTAAGATCACCAAGTCTAGCTGTTCAACACCATCCTGCTCAACCATGTTGCTAAGTGCCTCATCTACACGTTTCTTGAACACTGCTCCAAAATGGTTTATACTCTTATTCCAGGAGACATCTATTAGACAGCTGACTCTTAGCTCTTCCTTCTTCCCTAGAGAGCTTTCAAAAAAGGGAATAAGAGTTGGTTTATAAACTTAGGACAATACTCTTTTTGCGACTCAAAAGCCACCTCTTAAATTAAATTAAAAAAAAAAAGTGAAAAAGCATAATTTCACTTCTGGAGCAGTGAAATAATGAGCATTGTTGCTCTTTTTGCTCAGGGAATTGAGTCCTCCGATTTGCTATTTCATATTAAACACATGTTACCAGTTAAAAAAATGAGCAGTGACACAATAGGTCTGTGGTATTTTCTTCATCTACAGCATTGGCTTACTTAAACTTCTACAGGAAAGAGATCAAGAAATCCTAGGCAAAAAAAAAGACCAAAAATGGGCAAAAGATTTCCAAAATTATCTCAAAAGTTCTGAGATATTTCAGGAAGACGCTTGTTTCTAATTCTACTGAAAAATTAATAATACCTACCACAAGAGTAAAAAACAGTTTCTTCATTAGGCTATTATAAGCTGCAATGTTAGCAACTTTTCCTGGTAAATAATTTTTGAAGAATTTACCATAGCAATGTACATTTTGGCACAATAGAGAACAGCCGTTATACTCTTGAAGTCTTGCTTGGAAACTGTGCTTGGAAAAATCTGTCAAACTTGATTTAAGTTTTTTTTAGCATTTGCTGACTCATTTTTTAAACAATAGGATTTCTGAAAGCAAACATTTCTCTTTCAAAACTGCCTTGGGTAGTTACACTTTAACAGGTTCCTAGAGTCCTCATGATTATAAAAAAAAAAAAAAAAAAAAGCTGCTGAGAAATTCCAAGGGCTGGGAAGAGGGGTACAGGTGAGACTGTACCAAGAGCTTGAGATGCCTTCTTGATGGTGAGTCTTTGCAAAAGAAAATGCAAGATTATCAACCAAATACATGGCATATTGAAAACACAAGGAGTAACAAATGAAGGTTCTATGCTGCTACATCCTAAACACTAAAAGCATCCTCTCCACAAAAAGATCACTTTCCATTAGCCAACAGGCAGGAAAAGATTAGATGGATCGAGATTACTTTTATTAATACCACAGCAGAATCTGCAAGATGCTTCCCAACCAGTATCAATTCCTGTTAGTTAGAACTATTTACTATACTCAACAACAATTAACTCCGATACATAGGGTTTCCAATACAAGACACTATTTGCTGCCCAACTCAAGCTTAAGTCGCATGAAGTTGCAACCTGAAGATCTTTTAACTAGTTTTTAATGCATGATTACAGCTACATCATTCCTTGTGACTGTGGTAACTATAACCTTTAGTCAAATTTAACATTCAACATCTGCCTGCAGTCTAAACACAGCACAATATATACAAAAATAATGCTTTACCGTTAAGCAAACTGCATTGATAATTTACATATTAACAATTAGGTGCTTAAAGTAGAAAAGGCATTATTTAACATAAGTAACAAAACACATTAACAAAAGACTGTTTACATATCACCAGTTAGGCTCTTTACCAAGATGAGAAGCTCCAGGCCATGAATGATGACTTTGGGTTGGAGCAACCCGTTTTCTTCAGCAGGGGTGCTGGCTTTACACAGCCCTTGGCCACCTCCTCTTCTAAATTCACTGCTTCCTCATTAGTTTGCAACAGAGTAAATCAGGAAGCAATCTACAGCACTAAAATAAATTAAGTACATTTGTAGGGGGAGGGATTTTTTTGCTTTTAGTTTTTTAATGGAGGTCATTCCTGTTGTACAAGCAGAGAATCACAGATGCCAACCTGGCACCTCCGACCGGCCTCCAGGCCATGTCACAGAGCCACAAAGGGATGGGCAGGAAGGGCAGGTTCGTTCTCCAGTGGGCAGCCAAAGAAGAGCACATGTTGTAAGATGCTGTGTAAAAACAGGAGGCTTTTAGAAACCGGTTTGAGCCTGAAAAGTGTGTCTTATAGATGGATTAGAGAAGAAAGGACACTGATGCTAGTTAGCATTCTCTACAGATTACTGATTATTAGATTCTGATTATTAGATTACTTTTAGAAAAGTGTTAAGGAACATCTTACTAGATAAGAGAAATGAGACAAGTATCTTGCTGAATACTTGACAAGGACAGTGCTGGGTCTCCAAGTATCAGCACCATCTGAAGAAGAACTAACACACACACACACACGAAGAAAGCAGAAGAAAATGATGGATTCTTCAAACAAAATCATTTTTTTAAGAATTAAAAATACTCCATCAAGCAAATAATTATACAAAATACGGGTATATTGCTTCTGAATAAAAGGCAAACTGGAAATTGCGTGCAACTGGTGAGAAAAAGAACAAACGCTATCAAACAGAAAAATGCTATCAAAAAATCTAGGCCTTATTTTCATAGTATTGGAGAACTTTATCTGCATTCCACTTATATAAAAAAGAAAAAAGAAAAAAAAAAAAAACTATCAGGACAAAATAGCTACCCCAAAGTAACATGGCATAAAGCAGCCTCAACATCAGCCTAATTATTAGCTGGCAGTCACATTGACTCTTTTTTCTGAGAAAAAAAAAAAAAAAACCTAATGTCTCTAAAATAATGACATATCAGTTGCAGCCATAGATGCACTGACCAAGGTAAAGGGCAAAGTTTTTTAATAGTTAGATCTCAGCAACTCACCCACCATAGTTCTCCATGTTTCCAGGATGTGATCTTTTCCAGTTTTAATTAAAATTTTAAAATACTCCAGAAATGCAAAAACGTGTTTGTCATTACCTCTAATGTGGTGCATTGTTAGAAATCATCTAAGCAAAATGAATTTTGATATTGCTTGTTCCATTGCAAGAGTGGTTTTGTATAGGTTAATATGCAATGCCAAACCCTCTCAGCAGGTGCTCTATCTGATTAAGTGATTTTCATGAATAATTCACTAGGAAAAGCACTTTGACTGAGACACAATTTGCAATAATGTTTCTGAAGTGAGATCAGTGAAAATCAGAAGCTGCCACTGGCAATTTGTTTCAGTTTATATTCAAAAGGTCACACTCTTGACACACAAGGACAGAAATGGCCTTTTCTTGTACACATCAGCACCACACATTTTGCACTCTTTTTACACTGCCTGTTGTTTTGTTTATTTCCAAGTATATGTATCCAAGTACATGTATTTTCTACATCCATCAACCACTTCCTCCTTCTGTAACAGAAAAGAAAAAAGTACCATAATGATACAGATATATGCATTTCCATATTATACTCCAAATATCTAAACAGGCAAGCTATGATACTTGAGGCCACAATGCAACTAACCACAGAATCACAGAATGGTTGAGGTTGGAAGGGACCTCTAGAGATCATCTAGTCCAACCCCCCTGCTCCAGCAGGGACACCTAGAGCACGTGGCACAGGACTGCGTCCAGGCAGGTTTGGAAGATCTCCAGAGAAGGAGACTCCATGGCCTCTCCAAGCAGCCCATTCCAGTGCTCTGATATCAGAAAATATATTTATGTTAGATGTTAAAGCACACACAAAATGGGATGTAGTCAAGATAATTCAGTGCTTGTATTTGTTAATTACTTGGACACTACTAATTAAGTAACTAGATATGTTTTTATGAACTAGAGCTTTAACATGTTTTGATTCACTGGTCTAACAATGTGTTTTGTTTTGTTTTGAAGCGCTTAAGCTAAATAGCTGCTAATGTTTTGAAATACCAGAAAACAGTAGAAAGCACATATTAGTTATGTATATAGGAACAAAAGGCTCATCAAATCCAATTCCAAATGCTCACACCACATAAACTAATAAATTCATTAAGTATTAGATGTGCTTACAGTTGCTTCTGTTGAAAAGCCATTGCTAAGTCTCCCCTCTGCTAATTTCTGAAACTTTTTTTTTGTAACTTGCTGTTTTTTTTTTAAAGTCTGTGGCCTGTTTATACCTTGCCTGTGTATGCCAAGGATGTTTAAAGACATAAAACAAAGATTTAGACAATTCTTTGAACAGCTTAGCAGGCTTCTCTAGGCTAGCTGCAGTTTTAATTCATTCTCAAAAACGATTTACCAGGACTGCATTTTGGCAGGGTCTTGTATCAGTAGCACATATTTTTTCCTTCTCTTCAATGGCACATTCCAGAAACTCATTCATTTTCCCCACACCCCCATCCTCCTGGTAGCACAGGTCATCCTGTGGTCTGCTAATATGCCCAGAAAATTCTCGTTCAGTGGTTCCAGGAGGAGGACACTCAGAGTGTACAGAAAAACTGATCCTGTATCTCTAACTATTATATCAATTCTACTTCCCCACTCTTTACTGAAACATGAAATTATACGAAGCTCCTTGTTCCTTCTTAACTAGAGACATCACACATGCTTTTCTTCCACTAACTGATGCTGTTCCACAACTCCATAAAATTGTGGAACCAAATGAACAAGCACCAGAACAGATAGTGCCTGTTTGATACTGCCTTTTTGCAAAAAGTCCTACCTTAAAAACCTATTTAGTCAGACCTTCTGCAGACAGGTCCATCTAAATATATCTGTGGAAAATCCTTAGAAGTTGACTGGGAGTCTAGATCTCCTGCACTTGTAATGGCCTAAGGCCATAGAGGAGGGATTGAGATCCCAGAAATTGAAGTATCTTCTCAATGATCTAAGTTAGTAAGGCCAGGCAGACCTGAAATAACATATGTCATTTTCTGTGCATGAAGAGCTGGATTTTGTCCAGACAAGTGGGTGTTTACCCACTGTGTGCAAGGCTGGACAAGACAAACAGGATTTGGTGATCTTATCCAGCATATCCAGTATCACCATTTTCAGTAAAAAAGTCTCCTGGCAAGGCCTGTCAATGATTGTTCCCAATTCTGTATCTTCTAACAACCTTAAACACATTGAGAATTGTTCTTGACAAACACTAGAACAAACCTTTAAGAGATGAAAACTAGTGAAATCAGTTCTCTTTCATGTTTTCCTCGAAAACCCTCCCATGGTCTTCTGCCTCCAGCAAAAAGTCTCACTTGTGTGCTGGCTTGCCTTCATCTCATCTGAGTTTCTCAAGTCTTATGCAGCTTAGGCCAAAGGCAACATACTCAATGCTGTTTGGAAAGTGCCATGCACACGTCTGAATGCAGTGTAAAAATAACAGGACAAAATGCAGCTTCCCTCCTTGCTCTCTACGGGTTAGTCTCGGAGCAAAACAGACAGAGATTAAAGATTTGGGGACTAGATAGTACAGTTATTTTTGTGTTGCAATTCAGCTCTGCCGTATGAGAAACAATAAGGGATCAAAGCTATAGCAACAACTGCAGGCATATTATATTAATCTTGGACTTCAGTATGTTGTTGGTAGAGCAAAGATCTTCCTTTCCAAACTCTTTCACAATAGGAATACAAAGCATGAAATATCAACAGAAACGTTTATTAATTCAACATTTAGAAGATGTTTTGAGAAAATGAGCAGAGACGTTCCATATAAAGGAGAAATGAAGAAATGGTAACATGAAGGGATTGTCACCAACAACTGGTTGCCAGCTGGCACAATAATTGTTTTCTACCTGCAATTTTGTGATTTCTCGGTAAATTTTGAGATTTCAAAACACAGCACTCTAAATGCTGTATTTAATATCCATACTTTCCTCCAGAGATCTGAAAGTTCAAAGTATATATTGAAAGTCAAAGTCAAGAATAATTATTAAAATAGACCTTTCTTAATTTCTTTCTACAAAACATTCACAAACACAATTTCCAGAAAAAGACACACAAATGGGATTGACCTAAAATACTTTTATTTCTAAATTTTAAGGCAATGCCACCATTATTAGGATGACAAGTGTTCCAATATACCATGAATTCCAACAATTACTTCACAAAGGCACTTCCCAGACCTGGGCTTATCACTTCTACAATCAGATCTGCTCAAGAGTACAAACAGATTTAACTTGATCCCAATTTTATTCACTCAGGACATGATCAAAATTACTTCTTCAATCAACAGTTCACTGAGCACACATGCTCCAAAATTCTCACTACAATTCTATTGATATTTTACTGAGGATTATTAGAGCAAATAATCTTGAAAACCATTTAGAAACATATTAAAGATAAGAAGGTGACTGGAAGTAGTCAGCAGGGACTTAAAGAGGGGAAATTGTGCTAGACCAATCTGGTATCCTTCTGTGATGACAGGATAGCAGATGAGATGGATATCTGCACTTTAGCAAGGCTTCAACGCTATCTGCCATGACATCCTCACAGAAAAACTCATGAGGAATAAGATAGGTAAACAGACAGTGAGATGGATGGAAAACTGGTTGAACTGACAGGTTCAAATGGTGATCATCAGCACCAAGTCCAGTGGGAAACCACTCAATAATGGTTTCCTCCAGGAACCAAAACTGGGGCCAGAACTGTTCAAGATCTTCATTGAGGACCTGGATAATGGGACAGAGCACACCCTCAGTAAGTTTGCTGATGGCAAAACTATGAGGAATGTTTGATGGATCAGATGGCTATGCTGCCATTCAGAGGGGCCTCCAAGAAGAGGAGAATCTCACAAAGTTTAACAAATGGAAGTACCAGATCCTGCACCTGGGATGAATTACCCAATGCACCAGAACAGGCTGGGGCTAAATGGCTGGAAAGCAATTCTGCCAAAAATAACCTGAGGATCACGGTGGACAAGTTGGATATAAGCCAGCAACACGCACCCGGGGCAAAGGCAGCCAGGCAGTATCCTGGGAAGCATCCTTTCCTGAGGAAGAGGGTGGCCTGCAGCTTGAGAGAACCAGTCCTTCTCTCTGCTCTGCACTGGTGAGACATCTAGAGTAAAGCATCCAGTTCTGGGCTGCCTGGTATAAGAAAAAAAAACATTGAGCTACTGCAGCAGGTCTAGCAAAGGGCCACAAAGTAGATTAACGGGCTGCAGCATCTCATACAAGGAGAGGCTGAGAGAGCTGGGACTGTTCAGCCTGGAGAGGGGAAGGCTAGGGGGGATGTTATTAATGTGTTTCAACATCTGGTGAGGGGGAATAGAGGAGTAAGAAGGAATCCAAACACTCCTCAGGGGTGCCCAGTGACAGAGTGAGGGGCAAAAATAACTCCATTTGAGCATGATATATGAGCATGATACATACATTTTTTTTTCCTTCCTTGTGAGGGTAATCAAACACTGGAGCAGATTTGCTTGGACAATCTGGGGAGCTTCCAGCCTTGGAGATATTCAGACTCTGACTTCGTGCAGTCCTAAACAAGCTGCTAAAAGTGCCCTGCTCTGTGCCAGGAGATGGACTAGGGCATCTCCAGAGGCCAACCCTTCCAGCCTCAGCTGTTCACTGATTCTGTGTGTCCTCCTGCACTTAAGTGAGCAGATACAGGTACAGGAGTGATTTGCAAGGAGAATGTTGCTGTTTACAGAAAAAAAAAAAAAGGTAGGAAATGAAAAAAAATCATTTTCTCTTTTCTGCATTGTTTATGCTCCGTGTTCAGTGTGTATCTGCACTTCACAACACTGCACTGGAAAAAATATATCTTAACACTAAAGCACTTCATATTCCTAACGTAATGACACAGTTGCTTATAATGAGCACATGATAACAGTGGATGACAAGAGAATTTAATGATATTTAACTTAGCAAGTAATTTCCATACCATAGGTGGGGTTGTCTGTACAATCTTAGGATTACATTCTCGCTGCTTGTATATTTGCCAAAGTTTAATCACTTGGGCTTCAGTTATTGATGCTGGTTGCATGCCTCCAGCAAAATAAATAAATAATGCACTTTTCAGCCAAAATTGTTTACTGACGTGATTTTGGAGACAGTTGAAAAATGTCCCCCAGAAGCACATAATTCAAATTTGGCAAGAAATGTCTTCTTCTTAGGGATATGCTTTTTTCATCTCAGCAAAATAGACTCAAATAAAGGCCAGCTGCTCAGTTTCATGTTAAAATATCTGCAATACTATCTTTACTTCCCCACTTCTGATGCTATTCATACCTTTGATAAAAACATAAAATAAATCTCTGTGCATGACTATGCATGAGCTCAGGACTCAGGGGCTGAACAGAACTGTTCATACATTGCAGTATATGGCTACATGTGGCCAAATTAGAGCACAGTCTCCCTGCAAATGCCCAGAAAACATTTCGTTTGTTGATAGTGGGCATATGCAAGGAAATTCATTCAAGGAAAAATAGAAACAGCAGATTAAAACAAAGACATCAATCAGTGAGATCAGGAATAACGACGGGATGAAAAAAAAGGCGCTAGAAGAGGTGCAGAAAAGACAAGATACATCTGAAAGTGTGAAATACTCTTGCCAAAGAAACTACAATTTTTATACTTGACAAAGTACTTGTAAAAGAGCGTTGAGCACAAAAGAATCATCATGAACTATGTGGAAAAGCTGAGTAAACATAATGATTCCTTAGTTTTCCTAACACAGGTGTTAAATGAAGCATCTCACAGAATACTGGAAACAAAGTACACGTAAACTGTGAATCTCACGGATGACAGGTCTTTTGAAGAAAATTACACACAGCAGATGAAGTCTTTCAGTTCAAGAAGTCCCTAACAACTTTCTGGAATCCAGGGTGAACATTTCACAGGAAGGTGCACTTTATCACGTCTGTTTCTTATATTCTTTCCCTCAGCTTTTTCAGCAGCAGGGAGAACAGGCTGGATTCACAAATCTCATATGCTCCTCATGGGAAGGGAGGAGCTCATGCTGCAGGCAGGATAGGGCAAGGGCTGCCACCAACAGGGTGTACAGCGAGGGCAGAAAACCTAAAAGGGAAGCCACACACATGGAGGAATGTGAGCAACTGCTGCATGAGATGGGCAGAATTAGCAGTGATATGCAGATATCATCAGCTTATTATAGGGATATCTGTAATAGTTGAAGAAAGAGGCAAATATACAGTAGTGCCGAGAAGAAAACTGAATCCTAGTAAGAGACAGAAGAGGAGGGAGGTAGGAAAACATCTGGTAATAAATCAAGACAAAATGATGACTTGCTAAGCCAAGAGGAGAAGATTGAGACAAGCTGGAACTGAGAGTCAGAGACAGCTAAATGGGCCAATGCAGTCAAATTGTTTGGGCAAAGACAGGGAGGGGGAAAAGAAGAAAAGGAAAAAAAGAAAAAAAAAGAAAAAAGAAAAAGACAAGGCAGTGAATGCCCTATAGAGCACACTTCTGTCCTTCTCTAAAAATGAGTTGAAGATTCAAACAAAACCTGCTGGATAAAATGTCATCTATTTCTGTAGCAGAAGAGCAGGTGCATATTAACTGAGGGGGTCTGGAAAGAGGTTCAGGGCAGGTTCAGTTTTCCTGGTTCAGGACATGCTTTGTCCAAGAAGCATAGCTGTGGCACCAGCTCAGTATTAGTTCCTAGACCATTCCTAACCTACTCAGCTGAGATCTCATAAAATGAGAATGAAAGAAGTTGTCAGCACAGATTTAAAAAGGCAGAGCAATGGTTTCTTCAAATGCGCAACTGCGTGTGTTGCACTGCAGAGAGGAAACCAGTTGTCAGGAACTGCATGTGCATAGGTGGGTGGGAGGAGCAGGCAGTGCACTGGAATACCCGTCCTGGGAACATGGCAGTGCCTCCTGCCTCCCACCTCTGCTTGCCAGGCTTCCTACCGGCTGCGCGTGCTCTCTCCCGGCTCAGAATAGCGTGCCTGTTTGCGCTGAATGCATGTTAGAGTAGAAAATTCACAGAAAACTTTAGTCTGAAAGTTGAGTTTTCACAAACATCTTAAAAGCAAAAAATAAAAGTGAAAAAGTACATTGGATTTGCTGTGATTAATCTTAAAACATGCTAAGTTGCTAAGGTTGCTTAAAGCGCAGTTTTTCATTTATAGCCTGTTTCTTTTTACTTGGAAGAAGGAGGAGGAAAGAATTAAAGCAAAAAAATCATGGAGGTGGATAGAAGATAAATTAGCACAGTTGAAGATATCTTCAAACTAACTTTGAGATATATCTGTTTTCTGATTAGTGTTTGCTTAAGAAAAGCAAAATTTTAAACTTATGTCTGATTTTTAATTTGTGTGCGTGTATAGATGATTATAGGCAAAAATAAAGAGATCTTACTAAATACATACACAAACATCAATTTTTTTATGAAAAGTGATAGGTACTGGACAGTTTTGCAGCAAATGTGACTGCTTGCCAATGATTCTGCTACAGTTATTACAAGCAATTAAGTATTATGCCAAGTTCTCCAGGCATGTAACCTTATTAAGGATGATGGCAACACTGCAATTTTAACACTCCAATACTTGCATCTGACCTCTCAATTAACCTACTGCCCATAGCCAACATGAAAAAAACCTAACACATGAGCACCATTTGCATCTGTACATTTCTTAAAATGCATCAAATTAGTTCTGAATGGGCAGTTTTAAAGCTGGGCACAGGGCATATTTGCGTCCCTTGCTGAGAAATCAATTTCTCTCGCAGGCACAGTTGAGCTACAGAATTAACAGTTTACAAACCTATGACCTGCTTTATGTCCAGACACAGAGAGGAAAATAGCTGAATTGTTTGCAATTTTATCTTTGTCTACAAACCTTAATGTTTTTACAATAAGGCAGATTTAATTTCTGTATTTTTACAGATAAAATAATCTCTACTTTTAACAGAATTTAGAATTTCAGCTGTTTTTAAGACTCTGCTTTATACAGTATGTTAGGATAACTGAAAAGATTGATACACATTCATCTTAGTCTACGCAAAACTTTCTCAAAATTACTGCACATCCCAATTTGCAAAAGCTGGGAGTATAAAGAGATACTGTGCTGCTTTGTATATTCTAGCACACCGCAATAACTTCGCCTCTACTGCTACAGCTAGAACTCCAAAATGTAACTCCACACAGTAGGAAGAGCTTTTCTGAAATCAATGTCTTCGTAATCAGATTTTGCTAAAAAACTTTTGATATGTACAGTGTACACTATGGCTATGGGGCATGTGTAATTGAACATTACATAGTAAAGCAAAAACGGATCTTTGAGTCGGGCACAAGTCATGCCCTACTCTGAAAAAAGCAGCTCGGAAGAGGAGCAAGTCTTTTTTTGCAGACATTTTTTTTAAACAAAGCCCTCCTCCAGTGTTAACCTTAGCACTTCCAAACAAGTAATATGGACCTGCCCCTTCCCTTCCCACCCTCTTCCTCAAAAAGGGAGTAAGGCCACAAAGTAATTCCTTTTCCTGATTTCTGCCTCCTATGAAAGATATTCACATATGTTTCACCTATACCTGATCAGGCAGCAAGTCATTCAACTTCTGGGCACACCGAGTATGGTCCAAGGAGAGCCCAATGAGCCATTTATCACCTGACTTACCGCACACAATCCATAATGCGGTACGTGAGAATGAAGTACAGATCACTTGAAAGAGGCCTGAAAAACACAACCAAATACCATCCCCGTTCTGCACAAGTGCACAAATTAGCAAAGCAACTAATTAGCACGGCAAGAAGCAGTGATGAGGGCAGCCCGTACTATACCACATCTGTATATGCCAGAAACGTATGACCAGTCTACTTCACATCAGAACTTTTAAAACATGTACAGACAATTTATGCATCACTGTCCAAAACAACAAATCTCATACAAACAATTCAGAGCGCCCATCAAACTCATTTCACATTAACTGAACTAAACATCAGTACATCTTAGTCATCTCCAGACTCATAAAAATAAAAACAACTCGGTGTAACTTGGAACGAAAGTGTCACCTGTTCCACCAATTGCTAGAAGGAGTTATACACTGAGACGTAATCACACTCACACACTTTCCCCTAGACAACATTAGGAGAAAAAAAAGAAATGTTAGTGCAAGAAATTGCATAAATTTAAGATTAGCAGTTGAATATACACATCTCAAGAAAGATTTTGTGCTGCTCACAAAGCAGCAATAGACGATGTTGAACGAAAGTTCTGGACTCATTACTAAATGACTGCAGGTAAATAAACACTTACCCAACATAAGCCTGAACTTGCTTGTCAGGCCTCCCCTACCATAGGCATCAGCAGAGCAACTGGAATTCAAAGAGGAAGTGCACATTCACTATAATGATGCATCAAAACAGTTCAAGACATGGCGATCCTGGAAATATTTTGGTTATTTCTAAACAGAAGCTGACATGAAAAAAATTTCATGAATAACTGAGACTATTCTCATTATATAGACACATGTAGAAGTGAAGAAGAAGATGAAAATAACTTGTGTGCTCTTGAACAGGCTTGTGAACACAGAAGACTTAGGGCTACAAGCCAAGGCTCAGTTTTGGACATCAGTTTTGCTATGGTGGAACAAAACAGTCTCACATTTATCATTTTGGTTCTCAAAGTCATGTTATTTCTGTACGAAGCCCTAGCCCAGTAAAAAAAGACATTAAATTTTATATCTAGAAACGTTCTGTCATTTTCTGCTAAAGTCATTTTGAAAAATCCAATCGGTCTCTTAAAAGGGTACTAAAAACACCCTCTAGCTTGATATCTTCATCCTTTGATATCCCCCCATCTGCTATTTCTTTACTCACAAAGTAATTATCATTCTACAAGATATTCTCCTGTTAAAGGATCCATCTTCCCTGTGGCACTGTATGCCCTACATTTCTCTAGAACTGATGCATCGGTTCTAAACACACCTTCTGTCTAGAAATATGGATTTTAAATAAAAAAGGTTAAACGCTGTTTGCTTTAAGGTGAGCAGTGTTTAATACTTAGAGTTCTACTTAAACAACCGGATATACAGATTTCTTTTCAAAAAATTGTCCTGTGGGGGGGGGGAGGGGGCGAAGCTCCCGTGCTACTGAATTCAGATTAACACACCCTAAAATAATCATTATTTTAGGAGAGCAATCATGCTCTCCTATAATAAGGTATGTGCATTCACTATTTGCAGTCATACGATACTACTTCTCACTTCAATGCAAGGATCCATTAGGGTTTAATAAATCTCTCAAGTGTCACTTTCTTGAGAACATTCGAGAAACAGAATGCCAATTACGACACATTAGTGTTCTGAGTTTTAGTGCTTTACTTATTTTCCATTTCTACACTCTCATTATCCCCCTTCCTGGAAGCTGGGACAGAGTATTTCATTCCCAAACTAATCTAGGTTATCTCCAACCTCCATTTCAATTCTCACTGCATGCAGCTTGTTTTTCCCCCACCTTACTCTTTTAAGATAAATGGCTGAAAAATACTTGTGCCATTTGTTTTCATTCCTAACATACTATATTTGGCCACTAGCATTTCACCCTTAAATTTGAGTTCTTTGATTTTTGACTGATCTCTTCCTTCCCACATCCGCATGCCTAATGTTGTTTTGGATGTCAGTATTGTTCTGGCGCATTTAGTTTCATTTCAGATTACTTTGCTTCAAAAAAAATTCCAGTTGAAATTTTATGTCGCCCTTCCACTTGGTTATCTAGGCTGCACAATATACCTTCTTCCCAGATCCTTAATTTTTCAATGTTTGCCCTTTTGAAATCAAGAACATTAAAGATGTATCACTGCTTATCAGTCTTAGTCAAATCAAATCAACGCAGAACTAAGACCTTAAAGTATCTTCTTTTCCATGGTATTCTCCCTACTCCCTAAAATCTAGTTATCAATCATTAAAAAAAAAAGATATTGCTAAAATGATAATCAGCATCTACCATGATTATTCACAATTTTACCCCATATCTGAAAGGTTAAAATTTTCCATAATACTAAAGGGGAAAGTGCCATTCTGGCATTTTAGATCTGGCAAATCTGGCCTAAGAGATTTACATTTTCCAAAAACTACCCCCTCAAAACCTCTTTACTGTCACATCTCAGATTCGATTGAATCCAAGGTGCCACATTACAATCATATATTTTAGCTATATTTTCCTCAAAAATCATCCTATATGTCTGTCATTATTTCCCTTTGTTCATCATTTGTTCAACATTTGGGGTCAAGCAGTTCAGGTCCCTCTGTCCTGTCATCTCAACTCCTGCACTGCCACACAAGTACTTCAGTAATGCCCTGCTGACCACAACTGATTAACAATACAATCTGTTCTTTAATTAAATTACTTACCTATCACTATTACAAACACTTGCAATTTCTCTTGCTGCTTCTTCTATTACCCACCCTCCCTTTTTTTTTTTTTTACTGTATCACTTGCCTTTTGCTCGTTTCTCATACTGTTCTATTCTTATGTACTCAGCTGAGGTTGAAGATGGCATGACTTCTTCTAAAGCTGTATTTCAGACTTACTAATTTCACTGTCCTCAGACAATAAGGAATCTAACTACTGAAAGGATTTTTTTTTGTAAATGCTTCTCACTAGCCAAGTGTCTTAACACTATTCTCCTAGATGCATTCCTGTGCCCTTTCCTGTCTTATTTTGCCATGTTTTCCTCATTTTAAGGGATCTGAACAATTCCACCCATATGCCCCCTGACCCCTTACTGCCATAAGCATCCTTCCTAATTTTAGGCAATTAACCATTAGAAAATCGTCATTTATCCAAAACGACAGCAGCTATGAAAATATTTGTCTAGGTAGTGATATATTGTTGACAGGGTGCTACAGATATAACCTGCTTTTCCATAACTATCTCACCACCTTAGTACCTCCCCAGTTTCCCTGCCATTAACACACACATTTCTTTTTAATTGGAGTTGTGCCAGTATAAAGACAACTTCCTTCTAAAGAAAGTGTTGACTTGGAGGTCTTTCAAAACACCACTGCACCATGTCTTTCTGTTAATAATGTTTATACTAACATCAACAATAATAGCAGCAATAATTTATTCATATATTGCCTACTATAATTTTTGGTCCCTACACAAATGTCTCAGTTAATGTAAAGAGAGCCAACACATGAAAGACAACAGATGCAACCTCCACACTACTCAGGTTTTACCCCTTTCTAAATAAGAAATTTATATATCCCATCCCCAAAATTCCTTTTATTTTTTTTTCCAGCTTTCAAATTGCCTTCAGCAAAACATTAACGATAACACAGTTTCACTAATTTAAAATTAATCAAGGAGATCTTCATGACATTCTGCATTGTGCCTGCATACAAATTGAAAAACATGAATTTTATGAGTCTCATATTGAAGTACTTAATTACAGGATGAAATCATACTGAAACTTGTCTAAAGTACTTTGCTTGAGGGTACAGGAGAATCACTTCATTTCTAGGGGGGTTATCAGAGTTCAAATAATTATTTTTACATAATATAATATCTATGTTTTTATTAAACTATATTAAAATTCATACCAGGGAAGAAAAAAATATATATATACTTCAACACTGTTTACTGGGACAGAGT
>NW_010578203.1:160238-184336 GCF_000705375.1 Tinamus guttatus | reverse complement strand
CCTGGAGAAGAGAAGGCTGAGAGGGGATCTAATCAGTGTCTATAAGTACCTCAAGGGAGGCAGTGAGGAGGATGGTGCTGGCCTCTTTTCACTGGTGGCCACTGACAGAACTAGAGGTAATGGCCGCAAACTAAAACACCAATATTTCCACAGGAACTTAAGGAAGAATTTCCTAACAGTGAGGGTGACAGAGCACTGGAACAGGCTGCCCAGAGAGGTTGTGGAGTCTCCTTCTCTGGAGATCTTCAAAACCTGCCTGAACGTAGTCCTGTGCCACATGCTCTAGGCGACCCTGTGTGTGCAGGGGGGTTGGACTAGATGATCTCTAGAGGTCCCTTCCAACCTTAAGCATTCTGTGATTCACTCCACGATAGGCACAAACAGTGAGGAGAAGGCTGCAGCTTCCCTGACAACCCTACATGGTCAAGACTTACCACTTCCATGATAGATGTCCACTTTTTGCAAGTGCAAAGCTGAAGTGACCTAGACAATGCCTTTAGCAGCAGCATTTGCTGTTTTATTTCTAGAAAGCAAAGGGAAAGTCAGTCACAAGCTGCTTGCTCTCTCCTATATCATGTTTCCTGCTTGCTGGGTTTCTTCTCCCCCTCTCCCCAGTTATTGTCCCAACTTTAAGTTGACCTTTGTATTTATGTCTCTTTGTCTTTATTGAATGTGTAGCCACTTTTACTGGTTCCTCATGTAAAATGAGACCACAAGAGTGCTGCAACCAAGCCGTCTATAAACTTTCTTTGTTATTAAAGTAGTATTGCCCTTTCCTTGGTCCAGATAGACCATTAGTAGCAGCTGGAGCCATCAGAATCAATTTGAGAATGTTGTTGCTCTTAAAAAGAAAAAAGAAAAAACACGCATTCATTCATAGATGAACAATTTTACATTAAATCTAAAAATAATTAAAAAAAAAAGTTGTCGTCCCCTAACCTATACTTTTTTTTATGTTAAATCTAACAGCCCAAGTCTTCAGAACTAAAATTGAAATGTTCAGCTACATATCTGAAGGTGGAAATGGAAAGCCCAGTGACACACTTGCACTCTTCAGCAATGCAGTTTTTCTGTACTCTTCCACAACAGTGGTTTGACTGTAACGTAGCTATGCTAAACAGCATGGTCCTCAATCATGCCTTTTATTTCAGGGAGTCTGGTAGCTAAAAAAGCCTGATTTTTTTTTTCAGACATAGACTCATAATGAATACACTGTTTAATCCAGTTGAAGTATTTTTGTATCAAAATAAGTGATCTAAACAAACATTTACTTTCTGTTGAGAAACTTCATAAATGAGTGAAGTAGATGTAGAGCTGTAAACCAGTGTGAATCCATTCCCAATGCCCAGGTTCTAGACACGAGGAACCACAAAATGACTTGGGGCAACTTTGCACCTTCTAGTAACAGGTCACAAAATTATCTATATAAATCTCCCAGGATGCACTCAAAGAGCAATAGTTGATTTCTCAAGAATTATTGCTAGGCATACAAATTACAGTTTTTTTCCTGTTTATGGGACAATAAGTTCCAGAACACTTGCAGCCTATAATTTATCACATAAAGTTACACTCAGGTTGACAAGCTGATTTACTAAATACCTTCTCCATAACTGACTACAGACCACAGACAAAGAGTTAATGAAAACATTTGAATTTCTCACACCTTTTCACTTTCAGGTGGAAGAAGGTAATTACTAACATGTCAACCTTTGTTCAGTCTGAAACTATTTACTTAGTGATTTACAGCTCTTCTTATCAGCATTTTGAGTTCTACCTTCTAGTAAATTCAGATATGCTATCATATTGTTTGACAGCATGTGCATAATGTCTTTGTCCATTTTAACTATCTCTCAGTATGTATCAGTTTCCATATCATAGGACGTAGGACCAGCATCTGCACATACCAGCTAACAGCAAACTTGGATCAAATTCATCGTTGTTTGCATTTTTTTCACAAAATGCCAGTAAGAGTACTGTCTAACACAAGATGGCACATAGTAAAACAGCTGTGCAAGGAATGACATGTAACTAGTAACTGCTTTAGCTGGTATTGTGATAGAATTACCACAAATATTTCAAGCTTTGTTAGAAAGAAAAAAGAGAAATTGTCTCATAATTAAATGTCCCAGATAAATTACAATGTCAACAGAATTTGTTTCACAGGAGCTTCAAAACTAAATAGATTTTTGGAAAAGCTATGTAAAATTATGTTCTGACAAATATCTTCTGATAAGATCTAAAATGAACCCACTATACCACACCATTCCATTAAATAACTGCACCAGCATTATAATTTGTAGCTCTTCAGATCATAGAATCACAGAATGCTTAAGGTTGGAAGGACCTCTAGAGATCATCTAGTCCAACCCCCTGCACACACAGGGTCACCTAGAGCACATGGCACAGGACTGCGTCCAGGCAGGTTTTGAAGATCTCCAGAAAAGGAGACTCCACAACCTCTCTGGGCAGCCTGTTCCAGTGCTCTGTCACCCTCACTGTTAGGAAATTCTTCCTTAAGTTCCTGTGGAAATATTGGTGTTTTAGTTTGCGGCCATTACCTCTAGTTCTGTCAGTGGCCACCAGTGAAAAGAGGCCAGCACCATCCTCCTCACTGCCTCCCTTGAGGTACTTATAGACACTGATTAGATCCCCTCTCAGCCTTCTCTTCTCCAGGCCGAACAGGCCCAGCTCCCTCAGCCTCTCCTCATAGGGCAGATGTTCCAGGCCCCTGATCATCCGTGTAGCCCTGCGCTGCACACTCTCCAGCAGCTCCACATCCATATTTTACTGTGAATTATTTATTTTGCGACTCATTGTGCAGCAGCCCATTATTCATTGTCATGCGGCCCATTGTGATGAGTCCCATTGCGATGTGGCCCATCATCCAATGAGATGCAGCCCACTGTGACGCTGCCCACTGTGACGCGGCCCACTGTGACGCGGCTCACTGTGATGAGGCCCATTGTGATGTGGTCCATTATCCACTGTGATGGGGCCCATTGTAATGCAGCCCATTGCGATGCGGTCCCTTATCCATTCTGATGCGGCCCATTATCCAATGTGATGCAGCCCATTGTGATGTGGCCGATTATAAATTGTGATGTGGCCCATTATCCATTGGGATGCAGGTCATGGTGATCCACTCCATTATCCATTGTGATGTGTTCCATTGTCATGTGGCCCAAAGTGATGAAGCCTGTTAACTATTGTGATGCGGCTCTTTATCCATTTTGACGCCGCCTACTGTGATGCGGCCCATTATCCACTGTGATGTGGGTCATTGTGATGCGGACTGTTATATATTGTGATGCAACCCATTGTGATGCGGCACTTTATCCACTGTTATACGGCCCATTGTGATGTGGCCTACAGTGATGTGGCCCACTGTGATGCGGCCCTTTATCCATTGTGACTCAGCCCACTGTGATGCGGCCCATTGTGATGCGGCCCATTATCCCTCGTTAGGTGGCCCATTGTAATGTGGAGCACAATCCTTTGTGTTGCAGCCCATGGTCATGCGGCCCATTATCCATTGTCATGTGGCCCACTATCTATTGGGAAGCAGCCCACTGTGATGCGGCCCATTGTCCATTGTGATGGGGTCTATTATCCACTGTGATGCAGCCCAATCTGATGCAGCCTACTGTGACACGGCCCGTTATACATTTTCATGCGGCCCATTATCCATTGTCATACAGCCCAGTGTGATGCAGCCCACTATCTATTGGGTAGCAGTTCACTGCGATGCGGCCCACTGTGTAGCGGCCCATTGTGATGCAACCCATTATCCATTGTGATGCGGCCCGTTATCTATCGTGATACGGCCCATTGTGATGTGGCCTACTGCGATGCGGCCCACTATTCACTGTGATGCAGTCCACTGTGATGCGGCCCATTGTGATGTGGCCCATTGTGATGCAGCCCATTGTGATGTGGCGCATTATCCATTGCGACATGGCCCATTGTGATGCAGCCCATTATGCACTGGGATGCGGTCCACTGTGATGCAGTCCATTGTGATGCGGCCCTTTATCCATTGTGATGCAGTCCATTATGCACTGTGATGTGGCCCATTGTGACACGGCCCGTTATCCACTGTGATGCAGCCCATTGTGATGCGGCTGATTATCCACTGTGATGCGGCCCATTGTGATGTGGCCCATTATCCGTTGTGATGCGGCCCACTATGATACAGCCCATTATCCACCCCGATGCGACCCATTGTGATGCGACCCCTTGTGATGCAGCCCATCATCCATTGTGATGCAGCCTGTTGTGATGCGCCCCATATTCCATTGTGATGCAGCCCGTTGTGATGCGCCCCATATTCCATTTTGATGCATCCCGTCGTCGTGCAGCCCATTGTGATGCGGCCCGTTATCCATTGTGATGCAGCCCATTGTGATGTGGCCCATTGTGATGCGGCCCATCATCCACTGTGATGCGGCCCACTGGGAGGGGCCCATTACCCATTTTCATGCAGTCCGTTATCCCTTGTGATGAAGCAAATTGTGATGCGGCCCATTATGATCTATGCTCAGTTGCACCTGCAACACTGCTGCAGTTTTGAAGCTGTAACTCTTTTCTCCATTGCAGCATGCTGATAGCAGAGACTGGATAGGCTGTTGCTTTGTACTAGGTTGAGCAGAAAACAGCCTTTCTAGAATTGTTAACTATGTACAACAAGATTCAATTTATACTGCATATCCAAATCTATAATGAAACCAACTCTGAACCTGATCAACTAAATTCAAGCTTTCTTTAAATTAGGTAACATGCAAACAGCACTGCTCCTTTCTTTGGAAGCTCAGGTACTTATTCTGCATAAAAAATTTCTTGCTATCAGCAGCTCTAAAAACTAACTCTCTACCGGTAAACTATAAGCAATTTATGATATACATGATTTTCTTCCAATTCTTGCTTTAATTTCATATCTTCCTCTTGGATACTGGAAACAAAAGCAGAAGCTTTTTTATAAAATCATGCAACTGAAGAGTTGTACCAAATAAGCAGCTGATCAGTATCATTGAAACACCATATGAACATCTAGGGCACGTTACCAAGCAGTGCTCAACACGCACGGAATTTTAGAACCAGCTGTTATAATAGTGTATGCCATTCAAAACAAACATAAAAGTGACTTTGAAATTTGGAAAAGGTGACACCTTTTATTAGAACTTTCAGTGATACAGCTGGAAGACAAACGCCATCAGACTCTAACTCAATATTCTATCACCCAAATGTGATTCATTCACAGTTTATTTCAAATCACTTCTTGCAAACTACATTTACCATTCTAACCATAAATAATGAAAGTTTCCAAAGTCACGTTCACAGAAACAAATAAACACTCAAAGAAATACTGACTTGAAAAAATGCTAAAAGAAGCCACCTTATTTGCATCTGATCTGTTTTTAGAACTGAATTTACTGACAAAAGGACATTCATTGAATGAATATATATTTTAAAGTAACACTTAAAAGTAACATTTAGACATAAAATCTTAATCTTAAAACAACATAATTTATTATTCACTTCTATACAACATGTCTCAAAGCCACCAAGATATCTGAAACATTTCAAACACTAAATCTAAAACCTAACACAAAAACACATCAGGAGAAAACAGTATATTAATAAATTTTGAATTATGGCCTGAAGCTTAATGTTTTAAATTCTGAAGAGATACCAGGGAGAACAAATGCAAAAACAAAAGGTGTTGTTCAGTTAGAACTATTTATTAGGAGTTTAAAAGTATGCATAACATCAGCTTCCATCACATTTCGCAAACACAGAAAACACTTACTCTGCAAGACAGATTTGGGGGAAAAAAATCAAAATATATTTCAAAAAAGTCAAATATACTTTAAAATTACATGCTTATTTTTTCCATAGCAGTCCTATTTAAAAAGAGACCAATCTGTAAAGATGCTTTTGGCAAAATATTACTTTGCCATGCAAATTAATGAAGAATTGTGTTTAGCTATTTTAAAAATAAAATGGTCTCCTAAATTAAAAAATGCATATATTATTGTGCATTAATTCATATTCTACCAATCAGCAAACACCAAACTATATTTAATTCACCTGCCATTCCCCTTACTTCAGTGGAAATTAAACGAAATACTAGTATATAACAGTTCAGTCGGCATCACTCAACACACACATTTTCCAGAAGGGAACATTTTAAATTATCCCAGTGCCATAACTGCAAAGGGTGGGAAAAATCTCTATGAGTTACCTACAAAAATATAGAACAGTATTTCCACTTATTTCTCATCCTGTCACAGCTCATGTTGTTACTTTCTTCTATAAGACTTTGCAGAAATACAAAAGTTAAACTGAAATAAATAAAAATTCTGCATCTAATCTTCATTTTCATTAAATGACATATCTCAGCTTGAGCTGGATTTTTCCTCCGTTACTGTTTACTTCTGTAAAATAACTACTTAGAGAAGGGTGAGTATGAAACAGGACTTCGCAGCTATCTCGAAGTCTTAAGAAGCATAATAAAGCATGCACATGTTAATTTTTTCTGTGAAATCTTTGCCAGCAGAAGTTGACATGGGGCAGTAAGAATTTTTTACAGTATCATTTCAAGTACTCAGCATTTAAGGGTGTTTAGAACTTCAAAATGGTGAAGTTAGTGGCCTGATTGTACACGTAGGTTGATGAACATGATCATTTTCAAGGAACTGTACACATGGCTAATAAGCATACACAGAAATGAACTCTCAGTTTTGCAGCTGGAAATTATATAGATTTGTTAATCAACAGTGGCCAAGAGAACATTTCAAACAACCTCCTACAGCAGTTTGTATTTGCACTGCAGCAGCACATACTGAGCAGGCTCTCACCGAGCCATGAAACCCGTACAGCTGATATGCAGGCAGCCAGGGCTGAGGACCCACCAGATGTGCTCTACTGGCAAGACATGCACATTCGGCTGAGACCTAAAATAAAAACTAGTTAACAGAGCTTTCATTGATAAGATCTCTTTTTCGGGCGGGGGAGACTACACACCTCTGTGTGTATCAGTTAATTGCAAATTAAAAGGGCAAAGATCTCTTGTGTAATCCTTGAATGTCCACTCCAGAATAAAGAAAGCCGAGTCTCTGTTTTCATGAAAATCATATGCCAAAGCAAGTTCATTTAAAAGTCCTACCCAGCATACAGAAATACAACTATCTCTAACAGAAAGGAGAAAAAAATATATATATATATGAAGTATTTACCCTGTCAATAGCCATTATCTATTAATGGCAATACCTTATACATGCCATGAACAGATCATACTGCTCACAGAGCTTTACTATGAAGTTACATTCTTAGAGATGTTTAAAAATACAGTGGATCCCAAACTCTGCACCTAAGGAGAAAAGTTTCCAGCAGAGGATACTAATGAGTCTAAATTTCCTTCCAAGCATCTCCAGGGTTTCAAACACATGATGGGTCCTGAGCGGCAGACTGAACTTTGGTTAAAGTGAATGCTTTCTCCCCTCTACTCCCCTTGTATTTTGAGTGGATAAATTGGTGCCTCTTCCAATAGCTTCATTCCTGCCTATTGCAGGAGTCCCTGCCTTTCCCGAGCGCTCCAAGCAGAGGCGGCTCTGCGCCGGGGTCGGCGCCGGGCGCGTGTTTACGCGAGCGAGCATGAATGCCCTTGATCGCAGTAGGAAGGCTGGCGGGCGCGACACGTCGGGTGCCAAAGGCAGCCTCTAATGAGCGAGCAGTTCCGGTCGGGCGGGAGAGGCCTCACCCTCTGCGGGGAATAACGGGAATAACGAGGCGGGCAGCGCGTGCGGCCGCAGGGCCGCGCGGTCAGGCACAGGTGACCGAGCAGTGAACTGTGCGCTGGGCACCGCGCGGCCAACGCCAACGCGCCGCCGCCCTTTGTTTCCTCGCCCCTTCTCGGGTTACCAGCACCACTCAATGGATCATATTGTTTGGCACTATCCGTTAAAACAAAGCCAGAGATCTGCTGAAACAGAGATGTCTGAAAACTGTACCTTCAAACTGCAGTGCTTATTTTATTCAAAGGAAGCACTTGCTGACACAACTGAACACGAGAAAACTAATCTTAAAAGAATAATGATAAAATATGTCACTAACAAAAACAGGCTTTCAAAGTAGGATTGCTCAGCATCATGTTTTAGATGTTTCAAAATCGCTAATAAAAATAACATCATAGTGTATACTATTTTCTAACTAAAGGCTAAACCTAAATGCCAAGCTCTTTATTAAGGAGAACTGTTAATACTGGAGTTCTGTATTAGTACAAGGACTCAAATAAGGCAAGTCTTGTGCATATTTTACACATATGCATGTGTAATCCATACCTACTTATCTTTCTAAGATACATACATAGCTTCACTTTCTTGAATCACATTGTTACTTTATAGTACACGCAAGCACAGAAATCTTGGAAAGCAGGATTCAGCTGGCCATATGGGTTCATTTCATACCAATAGCTGAAATAAAGAAGTTTAGATGTCTTAAAAGCTAAAAGCACCAAAAAACAGACAACGCACCCTAAAAAATAACAACAACAATCAGGCAGTGATGTATAATTAACTGCAAAATTTATTAGATAAGCAAAGCTACTATAGAAAAAACAAGATATTGCATATATATGCCACACAAAAATGTCCAATATTTTTAACAAATGGCTAACGTAAACAAATTCTTTCTATCCTGCTAAAAGCTTTCAAAGGTGGGAACATGAAAAATGAACTAAAATGTACAAGGCTACACCCTTCTAACATGACTTCTTGTGCATGACATTAGTAATGATTGGCATCATTACTAATAATGTTACTGAATTTTCAGAAGTAATTTAACTTAAATTCTAGAAATGAAAATATTGGAAGTATAAAAAAAAAGATTCAGGTAAAATTATATTATCCGATTCCACAATAGCAGTAGCCTTTTCAATGGGAAAAGGCTTCTGGTTCCTACGATGCTCTTTTCATTTTCAGTGCCAAGCTAATGTGAATTTTAACTATTTGCTTTTCCAAGTATCTCTCAGTCTTCAAGAGGTACGAAACAAAATAAACATCATTCTAAACTGGCTTTTCACCCCCAAAAGTTTTCAATCTTTTGTTTACAAGTAATTTATTTTTATTAGCTTAGAAGTATATTATCTTTATCTTATCAGCAATATTAAAGTGTCTTCTAAAACAATTTTTAAAACAAAAATAAACTCTTAATGATGAGAGAGGGATACTTAATTTTACCTTTAAAAACTCTATCCTAGCTGGAATAGACATGGAATCTCTGTGAGAATAATATCACATAAGCCGAAGTGCATGATTGCATTTGAGGACCAAAACATGTTCATACGTTCTCCCTTCCATTTATATAAACCCAGGGATTGAAAATAAGACTATAACTTAAAATAAACAAACCCTAGGAATACTTTTCCTAGAAACCTTATTGCAGTGAAAAAATCTAACTTTGTACTATAAAAAAAAAAAAAGGGAAGAAACTAATCAGTGCAAGAAACACAGCCACACACACTCAGACATCACCTTACGAAAAGGAAGGTGCGGAAAGTCCAGCAAACCTTGATATTTGTATTAAAGGGGGACTTCAGGCAAGAGAAGCCACAAATGCAAGAGGCAAGGAACTAGGGAGGTGCAAGGGGCACAAGGCAGCTTTAAGGAAGGATTTCACTCTCACACAACCCCCCTTGCTCTGGCAGAGGGGAAAGACTGCTCTGCTAAAGGCCCCAATCTCAAGCTGCCAGTACCACCCCAAAATCCCAGCCTCTGCGCAAACAAATGCTACAACGTATTACACAAGGATGTCAGCTTGTAGGCAACGGCCAAACCTGGGAGAAAACAAACAAACAAACAAAATAAAAATTCAGCTTAGCTTTCAGTTCGTCCTCAAGCACAATGCTAACTTTGCATCATTTGTAAGAATCTGTACTTTGATAAGAATAAGAATTTTAGCAGCAAGAAAGTTAAGAGTACACAGAAAGCGTTTCATCTATTAACAGATAATTGCACTAGTAATGAATGTAAACATTGAATATGTATGACTGCAGTTTGTTATCCAAAATCCCATTTCATTGCTTCCTCATTTTTTTTCTATCCTATTGCTACCCATTCTCTTTTGTCAATAAATAGCTCTGGAGATTTGAAGGAAAGGAAACAGTTCTAAAATGCAATATGAACTAACAGGAGCAATATGCCAGCTGCAAGAATGAGGTATCTAAACATTTTCATTTATCCCTGGCTGCTCAGATCGACATTGTCTTAAAATAGTCTTTGAAGTTACTACGAACTCTGGCTTTCAAAGACCCTGGGGTACTCGGCTTTTAAGCAGCTCTCTTCTACACACATAAGCCATAAAAGCAGTAGTCAAGCGGAACACAGCATTGAAAGCATTTCTTTATCCCCTCTCAAAATACATATTTTCCCCCTACTCGCCTGTTCTTTCAGAGGAAAGTGAAGCATTGCCCTCTAGAGGAAATACATTACTCACTGGAACAGTGTTACAGTAAGATTATTTCTAGGAGTTAGTCCCCAAATCCTTTTTCATCTTCAGTTGGTTACTATGAAATTTCTCCACAATTTCTACCTCCACCCCTCCCCAAAAGCAACCATACAAAAACATACTAATTAATTTTCTTGCTACCAAAAATGTCATTTTTTTTTTAGTATGACATACTGTTTATTCAGATAGATTTTGCAGAAGGGCTTTAACATACTTACCATATCGGTTGCATTACAATGAAACTGAGAGCTCCTTCTTCAGAAGAGGAGGAGGGGGGAGAACAAACAAACAAAAACCTAAGGGTGGCCTTTTTTGTTGTTTTTTTAAAGGGAAATTCTTACTTACTATACATAGTTTCTATGATTATATCCAGTAACTGCAATTGCTGCTCTAACTGATCTATTGCTCCTGTCTGCTTTGGTGCCTCCTTGTCTCCCACAGTGCTCTTCTACACAGAACATGGGACATACTTTTTCCCCTTTCATCTTTTTTGGCCTAAGGACCTCCAGTCCACATGCTACTATGACACAAGACTCTAAATAATCCTGTGGCACACCGGAAGAGAAGTTATATAAGAAAAAAAGCAGTAATCAGGCTCCATATTATATACTTACTTGTAAAAGCTACCTTGATCTCCTTTACAGGTACAAAAAGAACAAAAATACATAGGTGACCATGCATCCATGTGGCCAAGAAAGGGAGAAGATGGCTAAGAAAATGGTCATGTCAGCAAAGCTACGTTACTCTAATAAACATATATTAAAAAAAAACACTCCCATGTAAAAGGAGGAGAACAAAACTGTTCCAAAATTAGCTGTGTTTCAACTTCAGACCTAAATAACAGAATAAAAGTCAGGTCAGGTACCATTAAGCTCTACAGCTTCTCTCGGTTTGGTGGAGGCATCGCTACAGATTAGCCCCAGATGACCTCCTGTAAGTCTGACCCCCTTGCTAATAAGTCCTCTGTCAGACAACCGCAACAAAGAGGAGAAAAAAAAACCCATGATCCTATGCTTAAAAATTTTCAAAAATTAAGAAATTCACAGGTCATCAATTTGAAAAGATACGGCTGCAATATCTAACCACCACTTTGGTTTAATCAAGTTTTTATGCATATTATCAGGATTCACAGTATACTTGCTTGCAGAATCGATCTTATCACACCTTGGAAATGTCTCCACCAAAGAGCACACAGGTGTCTTGGAGATGCAACCAGATTTTCTACTCAATATGCCTGTTTCTATTCAACAGGCATATGGTGATTCAACTGCAAAAAAACTAAAGTGTTTGGATCTCATTTTTGTTTCTCTTCCAAGGAAGTGAGGGAAAAAATGACATAGACTAGAATATCCTCTGTTCAATTAAGAAAATACAACACAGAGAGAGTCAGCCACAGAAAGTCATAACACAAACCCAAATCAGGCATTTTTATAGAGATTTTATAGAGATACATAGGTACGTTTTATAGAGATTAGTATCACTTTCCATTATGTCTGCATTAGTACAAATTATATACAGAAAATCACTACAAATTATAACAGAAAATTTAATCACTTAGGAATGTTTCCAACAAAGAAATGCCACAATTTAAAGCTTATTAGCCCTCTCCTCCCCACCTCTCCCACCTTAAAAAACAACAAAAAAAAAAAACTTAAAAGTGCCAAAAAGTGGCAAGTTCAGAAAGATCCTGAGCACTCAAGATCCTCTTTTTTATATTCCAAGGATTTTGAAAGCCTTTTTTCTTTCCCCTTCAATTATCTCAGCAGTGAGGTAAATATTTACCATCTGAAATGTCAGGCAATTGTCATGCTTTCATGGACATTTCTCTAAACAAAAACTAACTACCTTTGCAGGTATGCATATCCGCAGTGAGCTGTAGACTCCTAATTTCACTGTTAGCTATAAACAAATAGCTAAAAAAAAATTTTAATAAACCCAACTAAATTATAGCCTTTATTTACCATGTAGATTTTCATTTGGTTAACATGAGGCCTATGTGCATGCAACCAAACCCAATTATTTTATCAGAGAAGGTGAAATTCATGTTCACACACTGCTTTGCTCAAATACAGAATATCTGAATACACTGAAATACTACAAATTAGTTTCAGTTTTATGTACAGTGTTAATAGCAAAACTAAAAACAAGTCACCCTTAATATAAAAAAGCAATTCAACACTTCACATCTAGCTGAACACAATTTTTATCAGGTTCTTCACCAGTGCCACCTGGCTTGAAAACAAGACAGTTCACTGAACACTACAATATGCAGATACCTAAATGCAAAAAACTTATTTTTAAGCTTCTTGAACTTACGATCATGCAAGAAAAAAAATCCTTTTCAGGATCCAGTTGAGGAACTCTCCTGAACTTTCATAACCATTCCTTATTCCTTTATTCCTTAAATTACTAGACTGAGGTTCAGAATTGTGTCTTTCATAAAAGTTTGTGTAAAAATATTTTCTATTTAAGCTCTTCCATGTATCTTTTCCTATAAAGGGTATATACTGCAAATCATTATTAAGCACTATGTTTTTTTTTAAATACATTGAAATATATGTTTTAATTGAAGACAAACATGAATATGCAAACCCTGCACCACATTTCATGCATTTTTATGCAAAATTGAGGGTTTCTATTTTTGTCTAGTGACACACCAAAGAAAAGAGTACGCAGAGCAGGTGTACAAACATAAGAGTGCACTAGTATAACATAGACATACATCACCTTGCCTTCCTACAGTAGATTGCACAAAATAGTGGTGCTGCACCAAGGTATCCAGCTGAAAACCAGTGACTTTTTGTAACTATGAGCTAAAACCAATGTTAGCAGCATAAAAAAGAACTAGCTAGTTAACTTAAATATAAGTCTGCCCTATAGAACATAACATTCAAATACTGAGCAATTAAAAGCCTTTTTCATATAAAGTTTGCTGTTATAAAGAACAGTCATCATTGGTTACAATATAAATTAATCAAAAAACCCACTTATCTAACTGTCCAGCTGCAACCTTTAACAACAAATTCATAACACAACTTATCATTCTGAAAATATACTACCCTACTTATTAAGAACAAGTGCAATGAAAAAGAGTTGCAAACAAACAACCAGCAACCACAAAAAAGTTGTACCTTTCTCTGTTGAAATAGTTATGCAACCCCTTTCTCTGAATTTTTGTTTTTCTTTCCCGCTCCCCGCCCCCTCCCCAGAGACATTTAAAAACCGCCACTGATTTTAAACTTTTCAAATTAGATGATACTACTGAAAACAAATGAGAACCTGCTTGAAGCAAACCCAGACAAATGAACTTCTGAGTTTCTTCCTCTTTCTTTTTCTTGTTCTCTATCTGTATATACACTACACTATATATAATAAGCTCAGTGTCAAGCAGTTCAAATGTCATAATCAATAGCACAGACTCTTAATTCTCTCCTTTTTCTTAGAATACACTAAACATGGCAGTTTTGCCTAGTAACAGAAATCATGCTCCAAGAAGAGTTCCTTGGACCAACATACAAAGAAGGCCAAAATATATAAAGAGTTTTGAATCTTACATGAGCTTTGTGGTTACACAAAATTCCTAGATCAAAATAGTAACTGTCAAACTAATTTGTATACTGTTACCATCCTCCTATGTATAACTCCTACATAAAAGTCTACATAAAAACAAAAACAAAGAACACACAACTTGAATACACTGTAATTCAAGTGCATGTAAAAATCCAGAAGCACTTAAAAAAGGCAGTGATATAGGAAATACACCCTTCCAATAAATGCACAGCATACCAAATATGCCAAAAAGGCAAAGAAAACTGTTTCCACGTTGTTCTTATCAAAAGAAAGAATACCATTAGTTAAGTATACTGTACAAAAAAGGTGGTTGATCACTCAACCACACGCTGCCACTAAAAGATTAGTTGGCATTGGCCACCATATCAACACAAGCAAAGATTATAGCATGACCCAGGAACATCTCTTTAATGCTATTGCTGGGGGAAAAAAAAAAAAAAAGTCCCAATGTTGTCATCAGCGACTACATTCAGGCACCTCAAACTGCACAACTATTAGATACGTTTGAGAGCAGCCTTGTCAAGGGCCAGCTAAACTAGCATTCAGTGGAAATCCTCACAGAAATCACCTGAATCCAACATCACGAGGAACCACAGGATACACTCTTTAGGCACACAGAGATAAGAATTAAAGCTCTGAGTAGCTACCAATTTCACAGTCAGGGCAGAAGAGAGCTGAAAAGGGAGATAGCAAGGTAGCAGAAAGATTATCTGAACGAAGCCAAGGAGATGGATATGAAACAAAATGGATATTGGAGTCCTAATAACAATTCATTCTGTCACACGGCCTGTCTCTGCCAGTAGGAAAACATAATAAACACTGTAATAAATAGCTTCTTAGTAAAAAGCAAAATTTGGTTTTAAACTCATCCTTGCGCTCGAGTACACTACAGCAGAGAGGAGGTCTGGAACAGCTTCAAGGAACAAGCCGTATTATTTTCAGTCCCAAAAGTGATACTACCCTCACAGGAAAGGAAGGAGCAACAGCAAGAACTTTGATGCAAAAGTGGCTTGGTGACTCCCTGCTACAAGCCAAGAGCTCTCCTGCAGCCTCCCAGCCTCCAGAGAACACGCTCGGGGACAGAGGACAAGCAGCAAAAAAGCTCTGGAGTTGCTTCCACAATTCTGGAAAATTGTGAAAAGATAAAGACATGCCAGGATAAAGAGGCTCCAAAACTACCAAACGAAATAGTGCAAGGGCAAGACACAGCAGGAACCTAACTCATGACAATACAGACAACACCACTTTAGTATAACAGATACATTTAAAGACAGATGACTTGATCTTTACTTTTTCAAGTTTTGGGGAGAGAACTATTCCTTGACTTTTGAATCTTTGGAGATAGCAAAATTACAGTTGTCTTTCATGAGCACAGTTCCTTGCATTGTTTCAAACAACCAAGATTTTATTCATTTAAGAGAAAAAAAAAAAAGAGGAGGAGAAAGGGAGAAAATAATAACAATAATAATAAAGTCAAGTGGCATGAAGGTCACTGGCAGGAGAACAAAAGAGGCAAGAGACAGGTCATATATATTAAATTATGAAACGCGCACCTTTCACCACAGGCCTTCTGGAAAGCATGTTTGATTTGATGTCATAAAGAAACACACAATAAAAATGCACTCTAGTTGAATACATCCCGAAATACATTTTAGCTTTTTTTTTTTTTTACACTTATTTTTGTGTACTTAATTTATGCTACTGTCTCAGACACCTGCTTGCTATAAATATACTGAACACTAAACTATTTGGAGTATTTTATTAAAACAGAGGGCTCTACTTGGTACACTTCCCTTCAGTGCTAGGATTAATACAAGAGTAGCTGGCCAGTTACAGAGCACAGCAGAGCCAGGAAAAACATTCCCATATTTACATACTCCAACACCAGAAAGTGTCTCATTTACACTCTGCCCAGAACCACAAAATCTATCAAATACGTTTCCAAACTCTCCCAATCAAGTAAAGGCTGTATTTCCAAAAATATTTCGTTCGGTTCTGTGCTTCATTCAGTCACCACGAGCACACAGCCTTGACATGTTGACAGCCAAAATCCTGGATTTTCCAAAGTTAGGAGGCACTTACTCCTGATACATAGAGGTCTAAAAACTGGGCCACAAATGATCCACTCCTCATTTAAAGTGCAGTCAATTTAAAAGAGGCAGTAAAACATAAACAAGCAAGTTTGCCAGAACAAAAAGCTTTCATCTTGTCCAAAAATCAAATGCCTTCCTAGTAAAAATGCTTCCTCTCCACCCTAACAATCAAGGCCTTATATCTATATTTCACATTTTCAATAGGATAAAAAATCTGAAGTGCAGTAATAAACAGGATGCTTCAGCATTAACTCATGCTCATTTCACATTTTTTTTTAAACCATGGTTTTATACTTAGAAGTTTGATTAAAGGTTTCTATAAAAATTCTTTCTCCAATTTTCCATTTCTGTGATGAGACCATTGTGTTGTATTTTTCAGCTAATTTCATCATGATTTTAAGAAAAATCTGCCTAATACTGAATTTTCTAAAGTTTCCTTCTTCAGTCTCAGGAACTTGATCTGGATTTTCATCCTAAACAGTGAAGTAAACTGCTGGAGAGGTATATATTCCAGTACTATATTTTCCTTGTATATTCAGATTCCTATAACAGAATTAAAACTCACTTGGTCATATTTCAAACCAACCCAGTATAATCATCTTAATAGATGGTTGGATTTTTTTTAATCAATTTAACTTTAAAAACTTAAAATAGGTGAGGTGCCTATAGCATGAACAGCACGCTATAGGCACAGCAATATCCATGACAGAAGATAACTCTGTTCTTATGGTTGCAAATGAAGGGACTCCTGTAGAGTACTGGGCTGGTTCTGAGCAGTTTTAAGATATAATATGGATTTGTTTACATGCAGAATTATATTTGATCAATTAAAATGTTATTAGCAAATCACCTGAGAGTTCATGCTTCTTCGAAGAAATTGCTTAAGGACTGAATTAGGAAAGTTAACTGCAATAAAACTGTCCACAATAGATTTCATAGTGAAATAACAGCTAAAAGCGAATGAGCATAACAATCACGTACAAAGGGCTTAACAAGTTGCTGCTTCTCAAATCTTAATTATCAACTCCTTACCTGACTGGGTATACAATAAAAATCTGTTTCAAGATCAGTTAAACCAAATAAAAGAAAGCTGAGTTTGAACTCATAATTCCAAGAATTCTCAACTTTGATCTCTAATAAAAGTGCTTTAAGAGCCCAGTAGAGACAAGTGGAACAGCAAGCTGTTCAAGAAGAAATTTGCCATGATTATTTCATGAGATTATGTTAAATACCATTTTGACAATAACGGCGTGTCTATGGACAACCTGTAAACAAAATAAAGCAAAATTAGTTTTGATTCGCAAAAATAGTAATGAAGCCATCTTCAGTTTCCAGTTTAATTGCCTACTTCAATATGGCTGAGGATTTGATAGGAAGCATGCTTCTACCTGTCTGAGAGGAAAAGAATAAAACACACAGTTTTTAATACAGGAGTTTGGAAGAATATACTTTATATTTACATATACATTATTGTTTAACTATCCCCTCACTAAATAAGTTGGGTCCCATACAGCACACAGAGGCATTAATGCCATCAGCTGAAGACACTGGAGCTTGCTGATGCCCAGAGGAGAAACCTGATCTCCCTGTGTAATGAACACTGCCTCCAAGTGTTGATCTCCATGCCGGGGTCTGCCCACAGCTAGTTGTCGTTTGTTTCATCTTTCAGCTAAAGCAACTCGGCTGTTTTTATGAACACGATTGCCTGAAAACATTGCCCTGTTAATGTTTAAGAATGTAATACAAGGCATACAAAGGTATTCCAGAAGGTAACTCTAAAATTAGCTCAAGGCCCATGTTACTTTGCACAAGAGAAAGGAAGATGAACATTCAGCAAAAGTAATTTCCCTTAATGCACACCAGAAACTCCCAAAATCCATTTAAGATAAAGGAAAAAGAACTGATCAAGTGTCATCGCTTATGTCTTCACAGCTGCAAGTAAGGCCCTGACTCTCTACTAAAACTCTCCTCAGTGCCAGGTTTCTGAGAGTCATCAGAATAGGACTGAACTGCAAACCACAAAGTCTAAATTCTTACTGTTTCTTTCAACCTGCTTATCTCTGATTCATGGCATTTCTCTGTTCTTCATGCTACAGCAGATTTACCCAAATTTAAGCTTACTTTGGTACCATAATTGGGAATAGCAGCTACTGCTTAGGCATTCCGGCTCAATGTCTGGCAATGTTCAGCTCAATAAACTTTATTCCCAAATTGCTTTAAAATGTCATGTGTAGTGCTTGAGGTAGCTATGCACTCTTTGGGAACATCTTATTAAAGAATCAATAATGATTTTCAAGCAACAAAAACTTCCAGAGATAATATCCTGAGGCAAAACAGTTAAAAAAGATTTCAGCTGATGAAAACAATTACTAGGAAAATAAAATATATATGAGCTGTTAAATCAACCTTGTAATACTTACTCTTCACTTTACATTTTAAATTATGGACATTATGGCATTCCATAGACCATAGGAACAAGCAGTGTGAATGATAAGAGAGCAGTAGGCTTTTTTTTTTTTTCAAACCATTAGCAAAAACTGTATTCTAAAATAAATACATGAAAAGTATACAGATTCCAGGGGAAGGTGAAATCACAGCTTAACAAAATAAACTCAATAACATGCTGGAGGATTACTATTCTGTGACTCTGCTCAGGAAAACTCTTCCTCAAGGCTGGAAGGAAAGTAACAATGATGACAAAGCTTTATAATCTGAAGACAGGCAGCGTTACCACTGTGTCAGAGTGACAATGCTGTGACAGCATTACCAAGGATGTCTTGCGTGCAGCACCAAAGAGAAGAAAAAAGTTTGCCATTCATTTAATATGTGAAGATATAAGCGATTAACAGTATGTAAAATACCACTCCAAACAGAGTATCCTGAAATTCAAAGACAAAATGATTGTAAATAAAAGTCTGCATGGAAATAGAGGAAATTCAAGAAAAGTGTTGAGATTTTAAAGAAAGTTGGTCTGCATACTGCAGCTTTAAAAACATCCAAAATCTGTTACTATGTTTTTTTAAAGCCTAATCTGCATGCAGACCAGAATAAGATCTATGAAATTAAGCAAACAAGCACTTAAATTTTCAGCATGCTATTTACCGCAAAGTACAAATAGTATTTTAATAGTTGTAATAGTTGTAATTTAAAAGTTGTAAAATTAGCAGATAGAGACAAAAAGGAAAAACACACTTAGGTGTACATCATTAGCCAGAACTGGAGTTTAAACTGCTAGTTTCTTGTGTAACCTAGACAGCTTCCTTATTCTCCCTATCTATAGAGAGATACATCTATATCCCTCACCTTTTATCTATAAACTCAGGACCCTGGTATTTTGAGAATAACCAGATGAAAAAATTTTATACATTTATATTTCTGGTGAGGAATGAGAAAATCTTCTAATTTGTTAAAATAAAATCATATTATATAGCTTGCTTCTTCGGTATTCTGATCAAATTAGATACATTATACACAACCACCTCATTACCTGCTGATAAGTTTTCCAGTTTTGTTGCCTAACTATTCAATAGCCTCAGTAAACAATTAGTTCTTCAGAAAGATATTTGAGTCTCCTAAGAAATAAGCATTAACTTTTTGACCACTTTTAATAAAAAAAAGAAAAAAGAAAAAGTCATTAAGTCTCCAAAGGATTCTTGTTATAGCTGAAATAAATTTGCAAATTTATTTTTCTTGTGATTGTCTTCCTACCTTCTGATGGATTACCTTTAACATAAGACTCTGAAGAAACACTGCCTTCCACATATATTAATGAAATGGCATTAAAAAAAAACAGGAAATAAACTAGAAAACTGAAATACAGTCAGCACGAGTCAGCATGGGGAAAGATGAAAATTGACCCGAGGTGATGCAGGACAAACATGACACAGTACAAACTGACGTGTATTCTTTGATGAAAAAAAGCATTGAAGAGAAGATTTGTCCAGGTAAAGCAATGCGAGGTCAGCAGAAAATAGCCCAAACAATGGATGAAATCACTTTCTGTCAACTAAACCTTTATTGCCACAGACGGACCCTGCTAGGTTCCCCAGCATCTGGTGCTGCCCCACGGACAGTCTGCTCTCGGGGCAGATCCCCAGCAGCCTGGTAGGTGGGCTGGCAGGGAAGCTACCAGCCAGAGAACCACAGCTCCTAATTTGAGGTTTCGCTATCAGGTTTGCAGAGCTCTCCCTGCACCACAGCCTGCCAGCTGCCTATGCCCGGGACAGGATTTTCTTCCCTTTTCCTTGGCTTTCCGCCAAACCACGGAAACTGAACAAAAATACTGAAATTCTCCATGCAATTTAACTCCCCTCACCTTCATCAAGGAGCGGAGCAATATTGACACTTATTCCAATCTCTCCCATTTAATTAATAAATTGGAGGTCTCAGCAAGGGAGTCGGTCTCACTAACCTCCTCTGCACACCACTGCACAACAGCACCTCAGTCCGAGAGAGAGCTCACAGTCCTACTCTCCTTTGTGGATATTTAAGCAGTGATTTCAGTGACAGAGCTATCAAGAAAACTGAACATCCTTCAAAAGGAGTACACAAACCAGTTGATTACACCACTCTGTTTACAGAAACACTGGAAGAAGAAGGCTACTTATACTAGCAATGACACACGTACAATTTTTACTGAGTGGCATCAATTCATACCAAGCTCTGCCTGCGACAAATCTGAATATACCACTATTTAATATGTGGTAAGCTCCACAAAAAGCCTGTATCCATAAAAGCTGGATTGCATTTTAAGACTTCCAAACATACCATTAAGACTTTGGTTGGAAGTCTCTCAACAAACACCAGAGACTTAGAAAGCTCAGAGAATGAGCCAGCCTTCCCACCTCTGACCACATTCAGAGCAATGTCAGCCTGATGAGGCAGAGCAGGGAAGCCTGCACTCATGTGGAAAGAAAACCTCACTGATGTGCTTCATGAGCACTAAGTTTCACACGCTGCCTGCCATGAGCATTAGAATAATGGCGTGCTTTGTGAGCCCTACAGTTTCTAACAATAAAGAGTATGAATAGTTGGCTAAATGGGTATTTGGGGAAAGATTTAACAGTGCTAAAACTTTTACATCATTTAATTAGAATTGAAAAGTTCCCATATTATCTACCCTGAAAACATACTCTCCCCTGCTTTAAAGGCCTTTCAGGAGGGTATTTTCAGCCATAATAAGGGAATGCATCTCTGCTAGACCTCACACATCTTGGACGAGCTACAGCTCTGATGCAGAGCAAGCTGCATGACCACCAGCTGAGTTGAAGCATGAAGTTACCAAACACAACCCTGACAAATGCCAAGCGCTGCTCTGAAATTCCAGGCATAAACATGCAGGTGACATATGGGCATTGCTGTGGGCTTATTATATACATATAGTAAACACTTTTTTTTTTCTTTTTAGCAATTCAGACATGCTAGCAGTTAACTAAACTAGGAACTGTAACACTACCAAAGTCTATTCCCTGAAGAGTTATTACTAATTTTCATTTGAAAAGGGACACCTGCAGCAATAAAATCATAAGCATTCATGTGTATCTTGAGAACTGCAGTTTCCTAACACTGCTATGAAAGAGCCTAGTATATGAACTGCACTGTTCAAGCCTTACTTTCAACAAGAGCTTTGGGGGATTTATAAACCTACCTTCAGAAAGGAATGTGTAGGATTTGTACACTTGGCATAGATTCTTCTATTCATTAGATTTTTTTTTAAACCAAACATGAGCCCTTTCTGTCCGCACACTTATCATCTGTATCTATTTATATACACACAGCGAGTCAAAGCTACAATATTCAGAAATATATATAAAAAAGCAGTGTTGCAATGCACATATTTCATAATAAAATCAGCATCCCCTTAGAAGTAAACTAACTAGTCAAAAATAACCACACTTTTATAGATTTCATTAATTCTGTTACATCTATGCAGATTTCCAGAGAACGTGTGTTTTTTGTGGTTAAACTCATGACTTAAGCCCACATGGAATTTTTTAAAAAAGACTCTCCTTAAAAAAAAAAAAAAAAAAAGTTTGATGGTAAATTCAGCATCTTAGTTTATGAGTTCAAATTTCAAGGTGCCACCTTGCAAGTCCAGAGTGTTTCTGTACTGTAAAGAAGAGGTGTTACACTAAGAATATTTAACAAGATCTGCCACAGCTAGAATCCTAAGCACAGTAGCAGTAACTCATACCAGAAAATGTTTTAACATGCAGGTTCTTAAATATTCTCCAGATCAGAGCAAAACTTTAACATTCCTTGTCAAAAGCTAGGAACATAAAGTTCTGGGTAGTATTATTCAAACTGTAGGCCTTCTAACTATCAGCACAATGAATGAATGAACGTATGTCCTCTTTCTCACCTTGAGATTGAACTATCTATTTGGAAGCTAACTATTTGGAAACCTACTCCACAGTGCTCCATGTTCCAAGCAGAAACACCTTACAGATACCAGATATATCCCAGCTTTCAAGGCTACTAACAAACCTTGCTCAGCAGACACGACACAACAAACCAAGAGATGCAGATCCTGAGCAGTGCAAGGCACTATTTGCCTTACAACTGACAGCTGTGCCCATCTCCATGATGGGCAACACCTGCGAGCAAAGGTGGGCTCATAGCAGGGAGTAAGAAACCACACAGAGACAGTGCAGGGGAGGTTTTGAGAAAAAGATGTAGAATAAACCAAGTAGAACTATCCTGGACAACTTTGTTCCAATATATATACAGGACAAGAGCTAATAAACTATACTTATTTACCCTCACTCTTCATCAGATACTGCACCATAACTGCTTCAGTACTAATTCGACACTGACCTTCTCCTTGAGAGATACCTGAAATCTACAGCTGTGACTGTTCCACAGTAAAATACCATGATTTGCAAAGGATAAATAGCACTGGTAAAGCAGAGGGATAGATATCATACAGGGGCTTACAGAGGCTACAGAGATGAGGAGACCAGAGTAGAAAGAGTCATGTGGCTCTGGTTTCAATAAAGAGAATAAGGATTAGGCGTTTGGAGGAAGGGGCAAACCCATGGATTAAGGCAAACCCATCTGTTAATTTGGCTTGTAAACTACTGCCCTATAGAATTTCAACACAAAAGATGCCACTCCTTGGAGCTAAAAGGCCTGTACCACAAGCTAGTGTAAAGTACACATAGACTATCTTGCATCTTGAAAGAGTGGAACATTAAGAACATTAAAAAAATTGAATTGTTTAAGAAAGGTCTTAAAGAGAGGAAGGAGAAAAAATGTTTTATCGAGTTAACAGAAAAAGTCCCTTTCATTGTTTAAAGGCCTAACAAATCTGAAAAATACAGAAGAAAAATGTAAAAGTTCACAATATCATTTTTACAAAGTAACTGAGTTCAGGATGTTCACATCATTACTGCTACAGGGTAATAGGATTTGTTAAGCTGTCACCACTGCAAATGAATAAAAAATGCAGAACTGTTACTAACAAAACAGTAAAAAATGTCTCAATTTGTAAACATGAGTTTAAAACACCACCTCTCCATCATGGGGTTTCCAGGAGAAGGGAGAAAAAAAAAAGCGGGGAGCAGGCATGGGGGGAAAAGCTTGTCTAAGGAATATGCATATTTTGATCAAAACAAAGAGCAAAGTGTAGGGCAAGAGGCACAGCACTTGGGCCTCTCTGCAGAGTGGGTGACATCGATACTACCAGGCCTCAGGAACGACTATATGGATATATTTAAACAGAAGTAATACGTGTGTATGTGTCACGCACCAAATCAGGAATTTAAAGCACTCCTTCGGAGGCCACACCGCGGAGGGGGCTCCTGGAGCACTACAGGAAGCCCGTTCCGAGCACACCGCAGCAGAGCAGAGCACCCGGACCCCAACACAGCAGGCCCCGCACGTCACGCCCCGGCAGCCCGTACCGCAGCCCGCACTCCCGCCACGCGCGCG
>NW_010578203.1:65837-159739 GCF_000705375.1 Tinamus guttatus | reverse complement strand
GTGAGAGAGGCGGCCTTCCCCGCCGTCACATGAAATAAGAATGTAAACCAAT
This sequence comes from Tinamus guttatus, assembly GCF_000705375.1. The sequence continues at coordinate 159,687 of NW_010578203.1, read as the reverse complement.
GTCAGGGTCGTTTTAAATGTGTGTAGTGCATACATAGTAAAGAGTAAAACGTTTGCCGTTTATTTCTGTTTAGCTGTGCAGGGCTACCGGCTGACCAACGCGGGCTATGACTACCTCGCTTTGAAGGCCCTGTCTTCCCGGCAAGTCATCGCTTCCATTGGAAACCAGATGGGCGTTGGTAAAGAATCAGGTAACCTGGAAAATGTTTTGGATAATTCTTAAGCAGAGGGAGCTGTAATGCCGCATCTTTCTAGAAAGGGAATAAGGTTTCCTCTGAACACACCAGTTCATCTGTCAAATGTTGAAGGTTTATGGTCACTACTTGAAATAGTGCGTGATGGTGCTGGCTGTATTTGAGGTTTTTTTTCCTTCAGAAGATTATCCTTCAACCGTTCTGTGTAATTTTTGTATTGTCACTTCAGAGGAAACTTCACAGGCAGATGGCTTTTGTCTGCTGCTCAATGAAGAACTTTGAACTGTTTTTACAAAAAGATAACCTTAGCTCTTCTTGTCCCACATAAAAATGAGAGAGGAGGTTAAAATAGTGTTAAAACTATTGGAACATGCCATTTATTTTTTTTGTCTCCCAGATATTTATATTGTTGCAAATGAGGAGGAGCAACAGTTTGCACTGAAGCTGCACAGGCTTGGAAGAACTTCCTTTCGCAACCTTAAAAATAAACGTGACTACCACAAGCACAGGCATAAAATGTCATGGCTGTATTTATCCCGGCTAGCAGCAATGAAGGAGTTTGCCTACATGAAGGTAGGTGGTTTTTAGATGCAGAGAGGATTAAAGACATGCTAAAAAATAAAAACAGTCTAAAATTTAAGTAACAAAAGCTAAACTTATGTTGCTACGGTGGATCAAATGAGTGACAAACTTTGCATCAGAAAAGGAGAGCATCATTATGACTTCCATTCTGTAATTGGCAATGCTGGCTCTTACTGTGTAAGAAATGAACATCTGCCTTGCAGAAACTCTATATGTTTACTGACTTAACAAACCAGACAGAGCTGAATTGTCACCAATTTAAAATGTATCTTTTTCCAATGCCTGCCACACTATTCCTAGTTATCATTGTTGATTACCTGTACTATCAGTCTAGATTCTGTCTTTTTTCCATTCTGTGTTTTGTTTTTCCTCTAGATAAAAGATATTTAAATTGTGGACAAGATAGAAGCATGGTCAGTGTCTAAACCTATGAATATGATTTGTCTTTGCAGTGAAAATTCAGAGGGCTGTCACGATGCCTTCCTACTTGAACTTGTACTCTGGTGCTCCTAGTTAGCATCGGGTAAATCTGTGTTGTGCTGCTCCCCCAAGAGTGTTTATTGCTTAGCACAGATGGGAGTTTGTTAATATATGTAAAGTTTCCTTAACCATTTACTTAAATTTTTCAATGTATTGTTGTCTCTTTCCAGGCTTTGCATGACAGAAAGTTTCCTGTTCCAAAACCTGTGGACTACAACAGGCATGCAGTAGTTATGGAACTTATTAGTGGTTACCCCTTGTAAGTACTGAAGCTCGACCCCTGCATGTAACAGAAACCCTGACCGCACTATGTTCAGTGGGTAGCAGGGTTGGTGTTTTCCCGTGGTGTACGGGTGAGCTGTGGCTTCCCCTTGCTGGATGTAGCTCTGCAGCCCACACAGGTTAGGCTTCTGCCTAGTTACAGCTTTCTTTCCGTTAGCTCTATGTTCAAAGAAGGTTCTCTTGTTCAAAGAAATTGCTGAAATAGGCTGATACGTAAGTATGGAATAGACTGAAAGAGCAGCGAGGCACAGGTGAACATGACAACTATTTTCTACATAGAAGCAGTATATCCTGTATGACTTCCGTGTTGTGATCTTTCTTTGGCTTCAGCTCCTTGCTGTAGTAATCAGCTAAGGTTACAATTTGCCCTTTTACAACTTATTAAAAAAAATAGTTTTTTTGCTTTATGTACCTAGAAGATCATGTATAATTACCTTTATTGTTGTTGCTTCAGGGAATGTTACCTTGAGTTGCCTAGAAATGCCTAGAAAAATTAAATGTCATCGAAACTTGGTGAACAGATATCTTGGTTTATTTGCACAAGTTTCCACAGTTGGTGTAATCCAAAATAACCTAGGGGCTCTATCCAGAGATTTAAAGTAGCAGTTCTAAAACAAAGCAGGTCATGTTCTGATGTAACAGTCTATCTGTAATGGGAATTCTAATTAAAAGAGACTAATCTCAAAACTTAAGTGAATCGAAGGGTAGTATTGAAGGGTAGTTCATTTAAAAATGCGCTATATTCTCTCACCCAACTTCTTTTGTTAAATAATTGCATATCAGTGCTCTAGAGGAAGCACTTGAATTCCACATGGACATCACAGTGTAAGTTTACTGTGCTATCACTTTTTGTGCAGCTCTGACTTGAAGGAGAGGCTGTAGGTGTTGAGAATTATTTCAAATACACTCATATATAAAAAGAAGCAGTTAACGTGACTTCTATGTTCGAAAAAGGATTGTGATGTTTTATGATACGGACTTATGGCTATGGAAAGTATCATCAATTAGTTTTAGTACCAACATTTAGTATCAAAATTTTAGACAGTGGCCTGTTAACAAAGCTGCTGGCTTCCACTGTACTTCTTTTGTATTATATGAAGATGATTGATTCTTAAAACACTGTACTACTGCATTCAGACCAAAATATCTCATGAAGTAATTGTAAATGCTGACCTCTTCTTGACGATGCTTGGTGCAGCAAAGCCACTACCTTCTTTCTTAGGCTGCTCGTAAAGAGATGAGGATCTGTATTCTGCTATTTTGCCCTGTCAAGCTACTTTGCTTTCACTAGTATAGCTTCGAGTTTTAGAGTGTTTTGTTTTAAGTTAGTCTAGAAAATAGTTTTTTATGAAAGAAAATGTAATGAGGTGTATCTCTTTGATTGCAAAAAGACCTAGTGCTGCTACTGAGAGCAGGCGGTTGGATTAGAAATCTTGCGAGGTTTCTTCCACCCTGAATCAACCTGTTATTCCCCAAGATGTATTTCATCTACCTTGTATTTAATTTAAGTTTTTGAAAGTACTGGATATTTCTCTTTTATTTAACTTCAGATGCCAAGTGCACCAAATGGAAGATCCTGCCTCTGTCTACAGTGAATTGATGGATCTAATTGTAAAACTTGCCAATCATGGTTTAATCCATGGTGATTTCAATGAGTTTAATCTCATATTAGATGATGATGACCGTGTCACCATGATTGATTTCCCTCAGATGATATCAACATCACATCCAAATGCTGAATGGTAAGTGGAAACTTCTGAATGGCTGGTGTTTTCAAAATAAATGCAACTGACGATAACAGCAAAATGGCCAAACATAACTCCTTAGTTTTGTAAGTCTGTCTATGTTTTTTTCTACAATTGCTATTACGTGACACAAATATTATGACAAATCTTGTTTGGTTTTATGAATGGGGAGAAATGTCTCTAGGATAACTGGTTCTCAAACAGAATGTTGTCTTTTCAGGCAGAAAACCTTAGGAATAAACTGCATGTCACCAGTTTATCTCCCTAGGTTTTGCTTGGAAGATCACTGTTAGACCATTAATTTTTAAATAAAATTAAAAAATACAAGATTTTCAGGGTAAGAGTTGATATTTGTAATAAATTTCATTACCTTGACATTGTATATCTACAACTGTGTTTTTCAGGTATTTTGATAGAGATGTTAAATGTATTAAAGAGTTCTTTAAGAAACGTTTCAACTACGAGAGTTGTAAGAGGGAATGCCACCCTTGCATTCGTGTGTGAATGTCAGTATCCCCCTTACTGTTTTCTGTGCATAAACATAATTTGATCTTTCAGTCACATTATATCCCAGCTAAGATCAAATCTTTTCCTTTACAAAGTAAACTTTACTTTACTTCACAAAGTAAACAAACACATGCTGACTGCAGAGATGTAATCTCCTTCTGTAGATGTTTGCTATTGCCAGGCTATGCTCTGTTCACTGATTTACCTGAAGCTCAGTACTCTCCTGTTGTGTACCATATGTTTCAACAGAGTATGCTTACCTGAATAGTTATAGTGCAATGTGATAGTATTTTTAGTATTTTCTAATCCAGAATAAAGTGTATTACTAGCACAGTGTTTTCACGTATCAAAAGAAACCTATTTGTACTTCTTCCTCAGGAGAGAGTGTTCTCTTGACATCGAGATTGCTGCCAGTGGCTATACAAAAGAAATGCAGGAAGATGATGAACTGCTTTACCCCGCAGGTCCTGATGGGGAGGGTCATGAAACAGGCGTGTCAGAATTTGTAGAAGGTCCTGAGTCTACGCTCAACCTTCTCAGCTCAGATAAAGATGGCAGTGGAGACCTGAATGAAGTGGATGATTTCCCTGAAAGCAGCTCCTCTAAAGGCTTGATGAATTGCAGTGAAGAGTCTGATATGACTGAAAGTAGTGAAAATACAGAGAGGCTGAGTATGTCCCAGTTAAGTTATGCCTTAGAACAAGTTGAAGAGCAGCCTACCCTTTGGAACAATAATGATGCAGAGAGTTCTGTAATTGATTTTACTGAGGAAAAAAGGATAACTGAAAATGCTGCCGAAGTTCAAAATCAGACAGGTGCAGGAGAAGGCCCTGGTGACAAGGACAATGAAGACGAATGCCCTGAGCTGGTTGACTTGTCAACATTAAACAAGCAATTCAGGCCTTACAGGTAAAAATTCACATTGCTTGTCTAGGAGCTTTATTTTTTTTCCCCCCCACTGCAATAAATGACCATCTTCAAATTAATTCAGCAATGACTGTTCTTCATTCACTCTCGTTTAAACTGAAGACTAAAAAATTTTTTTTTTCCTCCTAACAGTAGTGTGAGTATTGTGCTGGTTGTTCTCATGCTAGGTAACCTGTTGATGGGTAGTATACTGTATATGTCGTGCTGCTTAGTGGGATCAGTCGATTGTCTCACAGTATAATATCCAATGAAATAAGAAGTAGTGGAAGTAATGCATAGATCAACCCTCTCTTTCTCCTGTTGTTTGTTTGTGTATTGTTTTTCATTTTGTTTTGTAGTTGATAGTAATAGTGAAAGTTCTTGATGTTCAAGGACTACTTCTAAATAACTCTTATGCTTAGCTTTATCAAGACATAAAATACATGTTTTGTAGAATTAGAGTTAATATTTCAAATGCAAATTTTCTGTAGTACTCACATTTGTGGTGGGAATTTTCAGAAGATGACCATAAAAGGCAAAAGATATTAATTTTGCTGCGTGGAATAACATATTCATTTATGTATTTTAGAAATGAAGAGAGTATGAGTCACATTAATGAGCACAGAACCCGGACTAAAAGTATCACATCAGTCAGCAGTGTTGGGAGCTGTTCAACCATTCCACCGGTATTTATAATTATTTTCTAGTCTATTTTCTGGTCTAGAGTGAGAGTGATTAAAGAGAGAGATTATTTAGTTAGGCTTCCTTATTCTCGTATACAAGCAGTCTCTTAAATCCAGGGTCTGCTACTTACTGCATCAGTAGCCTTCTGAAAAGGGGCTTGACTACATCATGTTAATTAGTGTGCTTGATTCTGTGAATTCTTTGTCTTTGACAAGGTGCCTCTGACTGGCTATAATATTCATAGAATGTTTGGCTTTTATTTTTTTAAGATAAGTTTATTGCCTTATCTTTAAGATACCTTAAAGTTACATGCATACATACACCACATTTGTGTGTTGGCTAACACATTTTTCTAGGACTTCATGTGAGAAGGGAGCAGATGTCAATGTTAGTCATCGCAACTCTGTCTCTAGGAAATGGCCCTGGGTCTCTCCAGGGAAACAGGGACTTGGGTTAGAACTGTGCAGTGAGGGAAATGAGAGCCCCCAGGGTCTGCCCAGAGGTCTCTAGCTACTTTTTTTTCCAGTTAATTAGAGCAAGTCTACAGGATTTCTTAGCAAAATCCCTTTTTTTTTTTTTAATTATTAAGGCTTAGGAAGAAAATACCTTGAAATCATGCTCCAGTACCACTTGGTGGCAGCAATGGTCATGATGTTGTTGAGAAAGGTGTGCAAGTGCTTAGGGGATGTTTGTTTATTCTGTAGGCGGATATACTCAGATGGCATGTACCTAGCTCATGTTCTGTCCCAAAAGAAAGAAAAACAGTAGCAGGAGAGGCTTTCTAAACAGTGAGCCCCACAAACAACTCTCCATCCTGCAAAATCTTGCCTAACACTTCCTTAGTATTTGACCCCATACATTCTCTTATGCTAAGTGAAAGTAATATTTCTGTCCATTAGGGAATCATATTTGAACTTTTGAGTGTTAGAGCTAAAGAAAGGGGAAGTTTAATAAGCTAACTAACATAAAAATACAATAAATATAAAAATACAAAAGAATGGCACTGGATTAAGACCCACAGAGCTCTTAGAGACAATGCCTATTATTGTTGCTAGCATTTCTGTTCTTTATACAGCTTGCTTTCCGTTCAGGGGGCAAAACATTAAAAAATAAAGAGCATAAAAATATTTAAAATAAAACATGTAGAAAGAATTCTTGTAGGCATATAGGAGCAGCAGTAGGTGCGTTCATAATTTAGAGACTATCCTGAAAAGACTGTATTGTGAATTATGGAAAATAAGATGTTCTAGATCAAAGAGGGTATCTTGCTGTGCCTGTACAAATCTTTGTAAAGACAATTCTAATTTAGAGGAAATTATATGAACTGTCCAAAAAGTTTTTTTAAAAAAAGTAAATGTTTACTGCTAACAATTTAAATACTTCAGAGTAAAGTTTTATGAATTTAAATTTTGATTACATAGCTTTCAGAGATTCCGGACATCTGTGATGCAAAGTTTCTCTCAAACTTTTGCAAAAACCATCAAGAAATTCTTCTGCTGTCCTTGACTATTAAAAGCACAGAATTGCAGTTACTTATCTGACAAAAGAACACATTAATGAAACAGTTTCAATTCTGATCAGTTTTTCTTCTGGAATATTTTTAAAGAGATTTTACTTTTTCATTATTATTATTTCCTGAGGGAAAGAAAGGCGCATTCTATGCAACTATTTGATATAAGATAACTCATATCACCACAAAGATAAGATTGCTGCATGGTTTTTCTAACATAGTGTTAGAAAAATGAAAGTGTTTTTCTTGTTTTTTTTTTTTTTTTCGTTTCTCCAAGACACGAAACACAAGCATACACCCAATATGACCAATGCAGCAACTTGAGTTTGGATCATTATACACGTGAATCTGCAGACAAAAACTGTTAAATAATGGCTTTTTTTTAAAAAAAAATATATATGTTGCTATATCAACTGTATATGACTGTTATACTAAGATTGCCCTAGTACTGGATGATCTTCAGAAAATATTAATATTACATTTATTGGTTTGCAGGAACTGGTGAAACAGAAGATAAAACGGCAGCTGACCAAGCAACAGAAGGCTGTTCTGAGCGGAGGCTGCAGAAAGGAGAGGCCAATATTTACACCAAACAGCGTCGAGAAAATATGCAAAACATTAAGTCAAGTTTGGATGCAGCTAGTTTCTGGGGATAATTTATGAAAACTTCCTTTAGAACATCGTAATTCATACACACTTGAAATAATTATGTTTTGGAGCAACAGCCCTTTTATACAATGGAATGTTATTTTCCAAAGCTATAAAACGTCATTCTGGTTCCTGGGATTGGGTTGTGAGATTTTGTTTTACGTTTCATGTTAAAACCAGTGGCTGTGATTTAAACTGAATGAGGGGTATCAGGTAGGAAATAAACTAGAGCAGTTCCAAATCTCGTTATAAAGGGATTTTATGGTTTTAGTGAAGTTAAGAATCTTTTGCAGTGCAGAGGATTCCTCTTAGAATTTTCCCTTCCACCTTAAGAGCAATTTTTGCAAGGCTGTGAAATTGAAATCTAGAATGCTGCTGTTTTACATTATAAAGAGATACTTGCTCAGTTTAATTAAAAATCAGAGAAATATGAACCTGATAGTGGTCAGTACTGAGACAGTTAACATGCCAAGAGCTCTTCTGTACCTGTACAGACAACAGCAAACCATATGTAAATACCCATAGTTTGAACTCAACAATTTTCAATTATTTTCCCTTCACTCCGAGCTTTCACATATAAATCCGGCCGCAGAAAGACAAGTAATAAAAACAGTTTTGTACCAAACTGTCAAGCACACAGATTTTTGAATATGCCTCTGCAGTTGCAAGTAAGCTTAGTTCCTTTGCAGCTACTCACTTACCAACCACGATTCTGGAGCTTTTGTATTCAAAAACGTTACACTGATTTCCAGCTTGTAATTTCCTTGTGCCTTTTGAAGACCTTACAGAAAAACAAATATTTTTAAGCAAGGTATTTCAACTAATAAAATAAAATAGTGACTGTTTGTTTGTTTTTTAATACATCCTTTATTTGAAGGAGAAAGTGTTCGTGAGCACTAGAAAGGCCATAGCAAGACAGAGCAGTTCAGACATTTTCCTTTGTCTGTTTTAACCTTCCAGCCAATGTATCTGCTCAAGCTGTAACAAGGAGCACTTCTTAGGAAGGCCAAACTGACAAGCGTTTAATTTCTCTTGTTTTTGGAACATCTTAAATCTATTTTATTTGCCTGGGGAAATGAGTAACTTGGAATTTGATCTTTGGTTTTGTGCTCACATGCCTGATAATATCTGCTCTGCTCTGTGTTCGTGGTATGCCTGATACCTCATTTGGGTTGTGGCCTATTGAAGAGTTATAGCCTCCATCCTGTCTTGCAGCATGCTCTTGCTTTTGAAGTTTTAAATTTTTGTTTCATTGCTGGAACAGTGTGCTGTGGTCTCAGCCAGCGGTAACATATGGTCTTTAATATAAGCACAGGGGGTCACTGAGGCAATGCAACAGATAGAGGTAAGGGTGCTTCACTGCACCATCAGAGCTGCATGGAAAGAGGTTGACAAAAGGCAGCTCCATTAAGTCTTATGTGTAGGTGATTGAAATCAAGGCATATATGCTTGTTTTTAGCAGCAGTAAAAAAGTTAAATGGATTGAACTGTGTACATGAAGGAAAAAATAAACCTTTTTTTATAATTTAGAGTCTTTCTGAGCAAGTGGGCTTTTAATGTGCAATCTGAAGTCTGCCTGGGTATTTGGTTCCAAAAATATACAAAGGTTGTGGAGATTGATTCAGCTCCATCACAAAAGAAGGGGTGGTGGAAACGTATGCTGTTTATTTTCAGAATGTTCCTTGAAAGCACCCATTAACTCTTTTAAAGGTAGTCTAATGGATGGCTGTAAGTTATCATTTCCACTTACCCTGCCACGCTAGAATCTTCTGAGACTGGAGCTAGCGAGGGAGGAACTAAACCTCAAAGTTACAGCTTAATATATCTTTATTAAGTCTCTCTCTCTCTTTTTTTTTTTTCCCCTGAAAGCAGTAGAATTCCTGAAATATCTAAAGTCATCAAAGGTCACAATGAAGTTTACACAGAATGAATTTCATAGTACTCACTCTGTTTGAATGTCCACATATGAAACAAAGTTTACTTTATTTAGAGTGAACTTAGGGAAATGTAGAGGTTAAGACAATAATGTTCCTGACAAGTCTTAAAAAATTCACATATTGAGCAGCACGGAATGTGTGGGTTATAGCAAAATTGGTTTAAAATGTGTCATTTTAAAAAGCACACAAGGTAATAGCTTCAGTGCACCTTTGTAGCAAACAAGATTTGAAGATGAATACAGAGCAGATAGATAAATATTGTTTGTGCCGCATAACACTCAAGAGATGCAACAGCACATGTTAATTAAGTGATTTGGGTACAGAGCTGTTTAACATCTTCCAACAGCTGCAGCCAAAGATACAAGTTTGTGTTTGTGTGGGAATGTGGAAAAAAAAGAGCACGGTCATTAAGGAATACATCCTTACTTTGGATTTTTTTTTTTTTTTCCGAATCAGCAAGACTTTGGTTGGACAGAAATCAAGGTGTTCTGTACCAGCAAAGTGACACTAGTTTATATAGCTTATGGCTGTTACAAACACCCCCTCACTCAGCATGAAGACAAATAAGCAGATGTTACACCTGCAAAACAGCTGCATATCTGTGTTTTTGCTTCAAGCTTTCGCCAGCGCGTCTGCGCCTATCTGTTGACTGCAGTGCCCCTACAGCACCTCAGACCCCCGCACAACCCACAGGCCCTGTTACATGTGAATCGTTTAATTTATTGGCATTTTCATACACTGGCAACTGGCTGCACGCGAAGTTAATGCCCCGCAAGGGGCTGCGCGCTGCGCGGGGCGCACGAGCCGCCGCGTTTTTTTTTGCGGGATGCGGGAGGCGGGAGCAGCCGCTGCTCCGCCTCGCCGGCAGGTGGGTGTGTTGGACGGGAGGACGCGCTGCGGAGCAGCCTGGCAGGCTGCCCGCCCGGCTGGGGAGCTCCGTCCGCAAGATAAGCCATGGGGGGCTTCGGAGCCCCGCCAGGCACGGCCTGATTGGAGACCCTCCAGGATCGCAGGGCATCAGGGAAGGGCAGCGATGCAGCCCCGCGCGGGCCGGCCTCAGGCATGAGGAGGGCTGGCGAGCGCCTGCCCCAGACACAGACCCGCGATGGACAGAACCTGGGAGTCCTTGCAACGCATCATTGCCCAAGTTCTCCCTCACAGAGACCCTGCCCTCGCATTTAAGGACTGTAAGTACCAAAGACCAATACTTGACTTCTCCCGCTATTCAATTACAGGGTTTAATTCACATTTCTGCTGCGGCTAATGCATGATAAAAGAGAAGTATTTAACCTGCTTGTATTTGCATGGGGATGACAAACTATAATACTATTTTAACCTGAGGATCTAAGATAGACTGATAGAAGATTGGTTAACTTTTAACTGTGCTTCAGAAGCTCAATCCAGAACTTTTTCCATAGTATACTTAATTGAATTTAGTAACATACTGATCTTGTGGTAAGATCGTCACTGTTTAACATTCATGGAAAATTTTATGTTCCTTCCCTTTCCTTCTCTGGTAATTACTTTGTCCTCTTAAATTGCACATTTTGATTAGTATTTCTGCAAAGCTCTAAGTACCAAGTATTAAAATCTTTACGCTTCTGCTTAACAGATGCAATGCAATATGCTGCTTAAGCACAAGAGATTTTCTTGCAAGTACTTGAAATATGATTTTTTTTTTCCTCTTATCACACTTACTTACTTATGGAAAAAAAGAATGCATTTTTTTAGTTTACCAGAACTGTTCACATAGGTACTCCTCTATACAGTTTTCCCTCATTTTACAAGCAGCATGTAACTATCTATCTCTTGTGAAACATCATTAGTTCTGAAATGTTTTTGAGCAAGTGCAGCATAATAAATTGATCTGATGCATCCTGTGAAACAGATGGCATCAAAGCAGATCATGGAAACAAAAGTATGGAGTTTTATGATGTTTTTCAGTAGAACTATGCATGAAATGAAGGGCTATTTAATTAGTAAAGTTTACAAGACTCATCCTCAGTCCCATAGATTTCATGTGCCAGTGTCTGGAAGACAAATTTAAAACAGAGACAAATCAATAAACTCAACAAAATAATATTTTACTGCCATTTACTTATTTTTACAGTTTCCTCCAGTGGTGAATAGGATCACTTCATTTTGCATGCCCAAATCCAATTCTACCTAAGATTTTTGACTGTTAAATCTGGAGGCTTGTTAGGTGTCATTTCAGTTTAAAATTGACCAGTTATGTCATGCACAGACAAAGCTGAGATAACTTTTGATTTTAGGATTTTTTTCTTCACATTCAAATCTAACCGTAATCTCTCATGCCCCTAAGGCACAATGTGGAGGCATTCATTTAATCTCTGCTTCATTCATCAACAGCTATGTTAGAGTTAATAAAATCCATCTCATACAATCAACTGTTCCCTAAGTCGCTACAAGAGAAATGACTTTAAGTACATGGCTAGTAAGGGACCAGGGGGAAATGCCTGCATACCTCTGCATTTAACTTCTCTATTTGCCAAATTCCCATAGTCATATTCACACTAAAAACTGGGAGACTGCACAAGCAGTTCCTTGGAAATGAGAAGAAATATTCACGCAGAAAGATGCAACTCTCACACAACTGTGGTATTAGGATCCATCCCAAAACTAAGCCGGACATCTGCTTGGGAGGCCACCCAGCAGGAGGTTTTTATGCTGCTGGATAGCTCTGCATTAGCACCGCGGTCCTGGGAGCTCGCAGCGCAGCCGGCGAACGCGCGCACACAGCTCGAGCCGCGGGGCGAGGGGGAGGGAGAAGGACGTTCCCTGTTAGAAGTTTCCCTTGGTAACCAGTTCCTGCAGATCTACTGACAAGGCTTTTATTGGAAGTGTATGTACAAGCTGCTTGGACAGTGCGGGTGTGACCACCCACAGATCCCAGGGTGGGAAAGATGATTAAAATGAAAGAAAAGCCTAAGTGGATTGGAGTAACATTTTTCTTTAGGCTTTCAAAGGCATAAAAAGAACTTCAAAGGCATACTAATACAGAAATAACCTCCGTGGGCTTGACACTGCTGCGAGCGCATGCCACCAATCCAGACTGGTGGCAGAAATTCACAGTGCCTTGCTCTATAAAGTCAGATTAATGTTTAGATCTGTGCTATCTTCAGCACAAAGTTAAATCCAAAAGATTTAGGTAGTGCTGTCTCACCTCATCTTATTCTTGACTGTGTTTGAACAACATGAGCAGAGATTAAACTATAGAAAAAAAGATAACATCATATGTTTCTCTGTAAGAGCATGTCCACAGCTTTTACGAACACATTTGTTTCTGTTAAAGCCAAAAACTACCACGTAAGAATGAAAACACATCCAGCGACCACACTGCTGCTCCAGTAGCTACCTTTAGTGAGTAGACTTGACTCAGTGCATGGGCAGAGCTGGATTTTGCAAGAAAGAACCAAGTCGACCACCTCCAGGGAAACATCTCTCCAAGTGCAGGGAAGATGACAGGGGGACTGCAAATGGATGCAGAGATGAGTACGTGGGCAATAGGACCATGGGGTGCTCTTGTTTCTCCCAGTCACTCCCCATCATACAAAACTGGGCCAAACATACATGTAGTGGGATAGACAGCACGTCCTTACTAGGTGATCCTGTTAGTAGCTGAAGCAGGCAGCAGAGGCAGTAGCCTCTTAGGCTTTTCCTCTCTGTCTTCTTGTTGCGCCTGTTCACCGGGACTGGTCAGGTTCCATATTAGAGCCTCTGGCCAACATATGTAGAAGACAGTTTTTCCTGAATTAGCAATGTGTATGTACCTCTTCTTCTGAAAAGCTATTTTTTTGATAAGGACTTGAAGTTTACCAGCAGAAGTGCCCTTCTGGGGGAAAACACATGATTTTTGAAGTTACTAGAAAACCCTACCTGCATTTCTGCTCTGAAAACACTCAGTTTGCGCGTGCTCCATGAAACCCCTTGGCCTGATTCTGGCATGCATGCGTCGAGGTGCTGGCGCTCGGCGGCACCCCGGGGCGGCAGCCAGGCCTGCCAGCAAGTGCATGGCCACCAGGGCAGAAGCGCGGGGTTTACCACAGAGCCCCGGTAGGAACCAGTGTGGCAGAACACAGCAGATGGAGGTGGCCAAAGCTAAAAGGCCACAGCTGGCAACGGCGGGGAGAAGGATGGAACAAAAGGCTGTCTCTGAGATCTCATGAGGTGCCAAAGCCGGATGGGGAGTTTAGAGGAAAATATGGGATCATGGGAGCTAGAAATGAGGAAAAAAGGCTCTAATAATGAGCCAATAATCAAAGGAGATATGGAAGTGAAGTGACAGGAACTGGGATGGAGAAGGTTAAAAAGGCCCAAACCAAGAGCCCAGTGCTCAACTCTTACCAGCAACGGTTACATTTACGTCATGTGTTCGTTATGGTGCTCACACCTCGGACAATGCAGAGGCCGTATCAGCAATATCTGCCAACATGCAAGCCAGACGCCACCCAGCATCTGGGTGACCTGTGCCCTGACAGTAGGGAAGGAATGAGAGCGTTAGTCACCATGTGATTAAATTCTGTGCAAATTAAACTTATCCCCCTTCTCTGCATGTACCACAATAAACGGGTGTACTCTGACTACTGTTCTTTCCCCCCCCGCCTTTGTTTTTTTTTAAATGTTCTCTGAGGAAAATGTGGATACTCAAACAAGAAGACTGAGCTTATGAATTTCATAAGTAGTTCAAGTAAAGGCTGAAGTGAAGAATGGTAGTTTATATATTTCTGACAGCTGTCAGGGAATGTAATGCATCAGTAACAAGCTACCTTGTTTTTATATCTCACAATATTGTCCTTCTTCAGCTAAAATGTTGATTGGGATTGCATTTTCCTGCATGAGAATTATTTTTGTAAGCTGAAGACATGGAAAAAGCCCTTTATCTAATGAATTGCCCAATTAGAACTACTCTAACCTTTTCTACTGCAGAAGCGGCTTCCAATATTGTATTACAACTAACTTTGTATTGAAGCAACTCTGTTTGAGACCCAAATATAAGTCAGAACACAAGTCTGTTAAATAATGTAGAATCACATAGTAGATTCTCTGCCTGAAAATGCTTCCAGTATAAGTAATATATACTTGTACAAGGCTATCATTACCCAGGTTTTGCTTGGGTAAAGTATCCAGAAACTCTCATTCCAGATCTAATATTAGATGAAATTCTGCACAGAATCTTTTTTTTTTCCAAATATATGTTAATTTTACTAGGTGACTCTTTTCTCAGATATTTCTGGTTCTTAACCCAAATACTAGGTATTAATATAAAATTTATAAGAATTAAATAGCACACTATGTTCTAAGTGGGAGCAGGAAAAGTTACTAGCTCCCATCATGATCCAACATCAGAAAAGTCAAAGACTATTAACCCAAAGACTTTGAATCAGGCACTATATGACCCAAGGAAATAAAACAATACTGCCAAAGATGTGGTTTATCTGAGGGGGTTATTGCTCTATTTGCTTTCTCTCTCTCGCGCTCTCTCTCTCTCTTTTTCTTTTTTTAAGAAATTGCCTACTTCAAGCCTCTAGAAGATATGAAAGTCTTTGGAAAAGTATATTCATAAGGAGAGTGGAGAACACTTAGAGTAAAATATTTTGGTCCTCAGCTATGTCACATGCAGAAAAGAGCAAGACTCAGGGAAGCTGGCAGGGCAAAACATCTCCCAGGAAGTATCTAGAGCCAAGAATCTTGGACCTCACCAGGCAAATTTGCTGCAGCATCCCTCAGCATCCCTGCT
Source organism: Tinamus guttatus (assembly GCF_000705375.1). The sequence continues at coordinate 144,455 of NW_010578203.1, read as the reverse complement.
GGCTACAGGGCACAGCAGAGGCAGCAGCTGCCTCTGAGCTGAAGGGACTCTGAGGAGGCTATATCCCTATCAACCCAATTCTCTAACTGGCCACTAGTCCAGCACATCTCCTGTGCTGTTTTCTGCTGAAGCTAGTCTCCACTTCAGATACAGGAGAGGATAAACAACTGAAAGTATTAGGAACCAAAGGAGAGACTCTTTTCCTTCTCCATACGCAGCCTAAAGATTTTACCGCAAACCTAAATTTAAAATCTAAGGTAACGTCAAAGCAAAGACTCCAGGCAATCATGAATCAATTCCTATGACTGGTAAACTGTTCCCAAGTCTACTATCTCAGCTGGAGTACACCACCTTGTTTCAAGACTGAATTTATTGAATTTCATTTTTTTACCACTGTATCTTATTACACTCTTGCTTCAAGGCTAAAACATGCTGTAGTATCTCATATATATTACCATATATCTCAAAGGAACCTAAGTACTTCCACGAAAGTTTTTTTATCCGCTGACTTGAATTCATGGTTCCTAACTGAATTGCTTTATAGCTAGTTGATTGGTGAACATTTCGCCAAGTGATTTCAGATCATTATAACTGTAATGCATCTTCATTTTTTTACCGGCACTGACAAACTATGTTTCATCTGCATATTTTACCATCAAAAAAATTTATGCCAGCAGTAGGCTGATGATTTAAAGAAGAAGATAGACTAAGAGTAGATCCTTATAGGATCACAGTGGGATCAGGTCAGTTCATTTATACCTCTCCATTAACCACTGGGCTTTGTCAGTGAGCCAGGCCTTTCTCTCTTTAACATACACCTTTCTAGCTCTGTGTAATGCAAGCTTTTAAATTCAGTGCAGTGTAGCAGTAGGAAGTCAGATGTCTTGGAAAAAAAATTACAAATTTAAGTTTTAACAAACAAACCACTAGCTTTTTTCTTATTAGATTTCTGTATTCTGTGGAAATTATATTGCCTGGTATCAGTAATACTTCTGTTTTTTGTTGTTGTTGTTTTTATTACATAACTAACCATTCTACAATTCTATATTGCTCGCTTTAGATCCTGAAACTGTATTAGAGTTCTCCTATTTTTTCCCAAATATTGTCAAGTAAGAATGTAAACTCTGTACTAAGCTGTCTCTGGCTCTTGGTTAACAGTTGTTTTGACAGAAACATCTTGAAAATTCCTAATTTGAGCAGACAATACCTCTCCTTGTTTTGTTATAAATGCATAAATTTCTTTTTCATTTCACACCATTGAAGGGGAGGGCTTCTTGACTCACTCCAAGCTCAAGAGATTAAGATGTTAATAAACCATATTCAGTTATTACTCCTCCTTCCCTTTGGTATACCTGAGCCCCTGACTTCCAGGCAGCCCCATGCCTGTTAAGCAGCTGGTTTACAGAAGTGTATCAGTGTTTCAGGAAACTTTCTGTAGCTAGACTGTGTTCTCATCTGCTTACTTCTAACCCTCTTTCTTCCTTTATTTCACAACCTGCTTGGGACAAATGACCCCTGAGGATGCTGCCCAGCTGATTTCTTTCTCTTTTTGCTGTCGATGTTCTACTCTAAAGTCTTTGAAGTCCTTTAAGAACTGTCAGTCAGTGCTAGGTGCAATGTATTCAGTGTCAGTCTAATGCTGCTGCTTTTCACAAATGTCTTGATACTTGTCTGCTCCTCTTAGGAGTTTTGGGCAGGATCATCTAGCACGGGATTTCTGGTCTGGCCAACTATTGTTGGCCTTGGCCTACCTGGGTTTACTTTGTTTGGAGATTTGCCTGGCCTGCCACTGAGTTACCGCAGTTTGTTTTTACGTGTCTTCCACATGTCTTAATACTGTACACCTACAATAATTCTCTATACTGCACACAGTTAAGTAAGCCTTGCAGGCTTGTACCTTCTCGTACAAAAGGCATATTCCAAATATTCTCTATGTAGTTCACTAAGGAAAGTTTTATGGTTATTTATTACAGACCCATGGCTCTGTCTCTCAAATGACCCAGAGCACCTTCACTCCCACACACTACCTAGAGGCATTTCTGCACCAGAAGATACATGAGCCCGTGTATTTCCACAGAAATTCCATGAGTAAAGAAAGCCAGTTCCCACTCCAAGTGGCTCCAAGCTAGCTATTGTGGAGAAGGGAAAAGGCCTCTGAAATCCTTAGCACATAACTGGTGCTCTGGTACATGCTACTTGATAATATCATGGTTTTTCCTGACTGATTTTGGACTTGTTCTAATTTGTACTACACTACATACCTTAAATTACACATGGAGAATAGAAATCATAGCATGGGGACTGGAATATCATAATGCAATCACTACTAATGTGCTAATATATAACAGCTTATAAACATATGATAAGGTTGTGGAAAAATAATTAGTATTACCTACTCACATCTCTGACAAAGTTATTTTCCAACACATGCATATTTGCATTTATTTATTCATTTTAAAAATGGGAAACCCTAATCCAAAGGAAAGATATGAACCTTACATTAAAAACCTGCTGGTCCCCACCTAAATTGCTGACCTTTTTTGTACAAGCTTGAACAATATCTGTTTGTTAGACTGAACCAAATTTCAACAGCTTCCCTAGGACAAGTGTGTTAAGTTACAGGCCATAATAGAATACAGCTGCAGGAGGGTGCACTTGTAACTTATGAACTTTACTTAAATGATATGGTTTTACTGATTATGTGCCACAGTTTGATTTAAGAGATGTAAGACAACTTTACTAGCCTTTCACTAAAGAATCTTCTTTAATATATTTCATATTAGATTTTTTTTAACTCAAAAAGCTTGTATTTTTCTCTGCATTCAGGTATTAAATTAACTCCACCAAGGCAGTTAAAAGGATTTTTAGAAAAGGTTGTTTTAAGTTTAAAAATGACAAACTAGGTGGTTATCTTATGTCTCTTGACAGCAAAATGTTGTCAAGGACATGACTCCAATCCACTCCACTGATAGATTCACTTGGCTCTGGCTCCCATTAGCCCTGCTAGTCTTATCCAAATGTCCTTTGCTTGGGCATCCTCTGGTTTGGGTCTTTTTTCTTAGCCTTGGTTAGGGCAAATGCCCAGTCAGTATTTTTAACAGCAATCCCAGAAGTGCAGAACCTTTATTTTTTTTTCCCCCTGGCCTCAGCAGCACACAAACACACAGACATAATGCATTTCTGGGAGTTTTGTTTCCCTCTTGCAATAACATGTAATTTAGCCCATTTCCATGAGCAGAGGCAGGGCACTCAGAGGTGAGAAAACAAGTGGAAAATAATGTCATGTTTTAAGACAGGTTTCATCATTCCACCCTCTTCCAAATACAGCTGATATAAAACAATGTTTCTGGACGCTGAAAAGAGCCCAGAGTTTGTTTAGAATAAGTGTAGCAGAACAACCTGTGCATTTCTGCTGTACAGACCTCAAAGTCTCCAAGCAGTCTGCTCCAGAAATACAGGTGAGGGGTGCTTCAAAGAGGCTGCCAGGATTTACCGCTTAGGACAGCTTCAGCATGGCCCGCGCTCCGGTCCTGGGCATCTGGGATGCTTTTCCAGCTGATTGAAAAACAAAGTAAAGAAATCTATGTTAAAAGATAATCCCCACATCTCATAACTAGACATCACAACCAACATCAAACAGACTATGGTGAAATTCTTGACACTCACAGATGGAAAAAAAATAAAGAAAATGGATATATGAAATTCTTGACCTTGAACCTGATCATATAAAAAACTCTATATATAAACTCACTATATAAAACTCTAACTTAAAAGGCCTGGATAGGCAAGTAGGGAACATATATGCAGCATTTGGATATGGTATTGTCTGGTTGAAATTCATGGGGGATTTCAGCAAAACCTATATAGTTAACTAGTTCTGCAATTCACAATATACCGAACAACAATTTTTAAAGTGCAGAAAATTAAATTCTCAAGAAAAATGTTATCAATACATACAGTCACGATTTTAAAAGCTTTAACAATTTTATAGGCATCTTCAAAAATACAGAAGTCATTTAGAAGAGAGTGGTCTTTCAAAATGAGATGTAAATTGCAATGCTCTATTTACTCACCATTAAACCTCTCAAGTGAAAGCAAATCTTGCCCTTTCGTTTACATACAGCTCCCGATTTCTCAAAACCCTCATGAGCAGAGCCCTGCATTATCACACTGCAAACCAGTTGGTTTGCAGAATCCTAATACACAGCATCTGGTCAAACAACTTTCTACCCGGGGTGTTTAAAAATCAAACTAAGGAATACAGTTCTTACAGGATAAATGAATATTGGGAGATCTTAAGAAAACATAAGTAATCATGGTGGTGTCTCAGGGTGAGTAATTAACTAGTTGCACACTTGAATACATCTTTCACATCTTCTTAAATTACTACAGATTACATACTGTATAGTGAAAATATTTAAATTAATGATTAAAACTAGCATAAAAAACATCCCCATGGAACATTGTTAGGCTAAACTGAAAACTAGCACTATGGCCCCAGATTCTATCCTGCCGTTAGTTAACCTGATACAATTTTGTGTACATCAGCCTTTGGAAACGCCAGCTTTGGCTAGCATTAAAAAAAAAAAAAAATACTGCAAAAACTGCTGCTGTATTTTGGGACTTTAGCACCATGCACATCCCCAATGCTTCCCAACGGATGTTACCATTCCCACAGTTGAGTCCAGCTTTATGGATATTCCTCATCCACTGCTGTACAAAAGCAGGCTCCTTTACATACTGTGGGTTTCCACATCCTGTACAGAGAGAGCCAGCTGGAGCACCAGGTTTCCTAGGCATATCAACCCACTTCCAGACACAGTTCTAATCCAAATGCAAGCATCAGCTCAGCTGCTTTTGAAATGCTTCTCACACTACTTTGCCATGGCTGCTCACTGCTTTGTTGTCCCCAGGTAAAATCTTTCTTTGGTTGAATGACCTGACAGCCAAAAACTCATTTCCAGATTTAAACTAAAAGGAGAGAGATTATTTTATCTATTTACTTACTGAGTATTGAAAAAAAAAAAAAAAACACCTCTTCGGAGCGCTTAAAAATTCTTGCAAATACGAGTTTGTAGAGCAGTGGGAGCTCCAGCAGAAACTCTCAGCCAAGCAAAGAAAGGCAGACTGTCCAAATGCTGAATTACCTTCAGAGGTACTCCTGAACAAGACTGGAAGTAAAACCAGACATTCTACATTCTGTACTCTTTCCATTGCAATACCACCAAAGAAAAACCAGAAACAGAGATCTCACACATGCAAAGTATTTAGAGGGTTAGCTGTTACTATCGCTGGAATTAGAGAGGTGCTTGTTCTATGGTCCATTGTCATTTTCCCTTAACAAGCAAAATCACTGTATTTTGTCTGTAGTTCTTCTTCCCTGCCTCCACAAAATCCATGTCCCAGAATTTCTTTCTCTGGCTTTGCAAGTTGTAGCCTTTATGTTGCTAAAACACTCAGCAGTTTCAACAGAGCAGCCAACTGTGGCACTGATGCATTAGCTACAGAATATTCAACCTGATGATAAGGTTCAGAGCAACTGATGTAGTTTTTTTTTAAACAAAAGCTGTAATGCACAGGGTAAATAAGAACACCGAAAGTTCTGTAAGTTACTTTAACCATTGTATTTGATATTTTTGTAGACACTGGGTCATTGTTTCTAATGACCGCACCATTTGACAACAATTATTTAAAAGGTCAAAGTGCTTTATAGCACCACCTTAAGTCCGTGGTGTTCTTTATATTGCTCATTTTTATGTTGATTTATTTCCAGCTGACTCCCTTTTGCCCCAGCTGTGACCTTTCCAATAGAACACCGAATTTCATCAATGCCATTTCTTTATTGAAATGGCACCTTCTATTGAATTGTCAAGTTTAGAGCTTGGATAGTTGACGTTCATAAAATTTATGCCTAATTTCAGCTTTCACTTAATGGGCTTTACCCAATACACATGTGCATGCTCTATGGAGCAGAAGGCCTAATAAAAGAAGTGCAGTCATTTACATCAAAGAAGAACTCTCACACAGAATTGGTTTCTGAAATACTCCTTCATCAAGGTGGATTACCTTATGGGCTCTGTTTTGCTAGGGAATTACCCTGGCTAAAAGTCCAATTCTTCACCCCTCATGTTCACTATTACTCATAGTTCATAATAAGAGAGTAACCGCGCTTCCTGAGTGTAAGGACTGGGTCACCACCTCCAGATAATTGCTTAATTTTTCTGGCTCTCCAAGCAATGTATGTCAGAGATGAGAGGCAGGTAGAGCAGGTCCTGCAGCTAACAAGCACTGACAGTCTCAAGAGGGGAATGAATTGTAACTTAGAAAAGCAGCAGTCCATCTCTGTGGTAAGAGTTTTCCCGTACTGCATTTTTTCTCAAAGCTCAGCTGCGCCCTGACAGATGTTTCCTGTTTCCCAATATGTTCCCTGCTAGAAATACTTCTATATGGTAGCTCTCTTTAGAGCAGCACAATACTTGAATGCCAGGACAGCTGTGCAGCTTCAAACGCCCAGATACCAGAGCTGGTAGGTGCCAAGAGCAGCATGGCACCGCGGAGCAGAGAGCAGCTTGCTGCAAACACAGCGGTCTGAGCACAACCAGGAGCCAGCAGCTGGTGCTGTCCATGCTCCCTGTTCCTGTCCTCTCCCTGGCTGAGTGCCCAAGAAAAGCTGTATTGCACATGAGACTAGTGGATCTGAATTAAGTAGAGACTGAGAGGCAACATCTGGAGACCACGTGGCCACTGCTGTGGGGAATGGGGCGATGCCCCATGCACTTGCTGCACATGAGCTACCATCGGGGTGAAGCTCTCAGAAGATGGATCCCTTTTGCCATCTCTCCCCATCAACAAGCTCAACCTGACTATGGATAGGGAAGGCTAGAGCAAGGGACATGATCTCTGCTCTCATATATCCTGAAATCCCCCTGCTCCCTGCCCGAGTAGCTAATATCCTATATTGTTACAATACTACACCGGTATCAATACCTTAGATGATCTATGATCCCTACCACACTGCAAGCTGCAGTCTTTATTCCTCATCTTCTGAGTTTTAAGTGAGAGAGCAATACTGGTAACAACATGTATTTCTATGGCGAATGTCCAACACAGTTTTTCTTTGGAGCAGACTGGTGTTTCTGGCAAGGCCTAGAGCAAATCAAGGCAACAGCTTTGACAAAGGTAAAAAGAGCATCTGTATGGTACAGGCCTTTAGTACTCATTTCCCAGAACAAATATTAGATCTAAGATATAACATAAGTGACTTTGTCATTATCTAGACACTAAAAGGTGTCTAGATAAACAAAGCAAATAATTCCTTCCTAGTCTGAGAAAAATAGCTATTTATAAAACTCAAAGTTTCACAACACCAAGACAAGAGTTGTGATGTCACCTGAATTTGTGATTTCCACATTTCCATCTTTACATTTGCCTGCAACTACTGGTGCCATGCTGTACAGCACTATTGGCCAAGTGCTTCATAAAGTTTCACATTGAAATTCTACTGCTACTTGCTCCAGGTAGATACAATTCTTTCAAAACTGAACAAAGAAAGATTAGAACATAACATTCTCTCTCATTTGAAGGTGAGTTTCTCCACTTCCAGCTATTAAACTGGGGCCCCAACATACTGACTTAAAAGGAGAACATCACTAACCTGAAACGGATGATCATAGCAGCCTGTAATCCTCGGAGCTTCTCGGTGTGTTACTGTCAAATCTGAATACATTTTAACACCAATAGACACTACTACAGAAATTTTAATGCTGGTGATGTGCCAAACTCCCATGTCTGCATTTCTTACTCAGCCTATAAAACAGGAAGCTAAGATCAAAGGCCTGTTGTGTTTCCTTGTTCCTCTCTGTGCCCCCTTGACAGTGAACGTGGTGGCAATCCTGCAGGAGTTCTGGGAGAGCAAGCAGAAGCAGAAGGCCGTGTTCCCAAGCGAGGGCACCGTGGTGTACGAGTCGCTGAGCTCCCTGGGCCCCCCGTTTGTGAGTTACGTCACCCTGCCAGGGGGAAGCTGTTTTGGGAACTTCCAGGTAAGCGGCACCATCCAGTCTTTGCTGGGGGAATTCGGGTTTTTTTTTCTGGAAAAGGTTTTCCCATTAAAAAAAAAAAAAAAGTATTTTCCACTGTGGAACATCACTGTTCCACACTTGAATTCTTCAGTCTCCATGGCCCCAGTGCTCCACGATGTTAAGAGACAAACAACTTACAATAAAATAACCAGCAGGTTATTTTATGCTGCTAACTGAATATGACCTGATTGCACCAGTCTGATCTCTGGTCTCCGATATCTGCAACAAAGGAGAATGATTAGGTCAACTCAAGCATTTTGCCAGGGGGAATCTAGCAGCAAAGTGCATATCATCTCCTTCCTTTAGGAAACAACTAGACAAAAATGTTCTGATGGAGAAATCGTTTTGTAATTTTTTTTTTCATTCAATGTAAAGATATTTTTCATCGCACCAGTAAGCACCAGTATAATACATACCATCCCACCCATACTGGTGCTATGCTGACATTTAAAGAACAAAGAGCAAAACTAACAGGAGGCAGCTCAGATTTCATTTGCAGTGAAAGCACTGAAACAGAATTCGATGCCTCTAGCATCCAGGAGGAAGGCGGCTGTCTGGTCAAGTGCTCTACTCTCTATCTGCCTTTAAATTGGTGCCAGTAGCTCCAACTAGAATCCGGCAGGTATGGACAATGTGCAGCACCTAGTGATGAGGAGCTAAGTCCTCACAGGGTGTGAGAAGAGCTTTTGAAGACCAATTTTGAGATCCTAAAACAATCACATTTTGGGATTTGCAGTTATGTTCCAAGTTTGACATAGCCAAGATATTACAGAAACACATGTAGGCTCAAGATTTGTTGTTGTGTTTATCCATCTGTTTGTGTGCAGGGCCATTCTTTTCAGTATTTCCAGCACTTTAAACTGGATAATATTGTCCCATAGCTATTTTTTACCGAAGTCTAATCAGTGATTGCCCACAATTTCCACCACCAGAGCTCATCTCTTCCAGTGCAATACTGAGAGGAAAAAGCCTAGTTAACCTCTGGTGGTTTCTAGCAGTAAAGAGGCAGTAAGCATTGCAGCAGGCCAGAAAATTGAAAGCATACATAGGAGATGTTAAATAATATAATACAGCTAACTATCTGCCTTTGTTTTATGGTGAAGAGGAGAATTTCCATGTGAACTCATCCTGCATATCTCACTAACCCTTGCCTTCTTTCTTCCTTAGATAGGAGGGGGAGGCCCCCTTCCCTTCAAAATGTTTCATCTGCAAAGACAAGAGCACTGCTCTATTGCCAGCCTGTGCACTTGACCTTCTGCAGTTGGAAACCAACATTATTCCACGTTCTCCACCAGCACCATATTTTTATCACATATGCACCTAAATTTCAACAACTGAATATTGATTATAATTCCATGGGCCTACGTAATCCATTAAGTCCGAAAGTCTAAGGTATCTCCTGTTACTCAAAGCAGTTTAACTTCTCTGTCAACAGCATCCCCAGGTCTTTCAGATTGCTACAGATTTTTTTTCCCTGCTAAACAGAGGAGATGGAAACTACAGCTTGGAGACAGTGAATGTTGCATTATGCACTTTCAGGAATGTTTTCTCAGAGCACAAGGGGAAGGAGCCATGTGTCATTAATACTGTTTCAGGTCGCGACAGGAAAGCTAAAACCTCAGCCAGGGTAGGGACTGAGCAAACTGTAATGATTTATATCAGGTTTGACTGGAGCTGGGGAATTGTATTCAACTTGTGCTGCACACAGTGGCATAGCGTGCTACTGTATAGGTGCTTTCTTTTCTTAGCTGTAAACTTCAGAGGCCAGATTCTGGTTTAGTATAAATAAACATTGCTTGTCCCTCTTTTTCCACAAAAAAGTATGACTTTGAAATCTCTAGTTCTGCAGCAGGTTCATACTAGGCCTCTTTCTTTCCAGATGATGACAGAGGTTCAGATTTTTCATTTTTCTACATTTCTGTAGGAACTTTTTCCTCATCATAGTTTGGGAGTGTTAGTGAGCAGTAATTTATCTGGGTAGCCTTCTGAAGCTTCTGACAATAGACCAAAAGACTGAAAATACCACTTCAGACACACAAAAAAAATCATATAGCCTAATTCCAAACCGCAATGGTGGTATTTTACTTTGAAGGAAACTAAATTAATCATGCATTTTACTTAAAGAAATGTAAATGCACACACACATATATTATTTTTCAGAGCTTTTCTATGCAATTCTTCATAGAGCCTTCTATACATTTTGGGTCTACTTTTCCTCTATTGCTCTGGGGAGCACTGCTAATGGAGTTGCTTAAAGCAATTTAAAATTTCCTGAATTTAAAATGTGTTACAAACCTGCGATGACATCTGTCTACCAAAGCTGGATAGTTTCGTCCATGTGGTCTGTCAAAAAACAGTTTGAGAAAGGAAAGCAGCAAATGTTTTTTTACACTTTTTCCCTTGCTAAATTCTTTTGCTGCCTTATTGGCAAAGAGTTTTATATGATATTTTAGCTTCTTTTGCCAACACTTGCCCTACACATGATCCCTTCTTCTTTTTTTTTTTTTTAATAATACTTTTCCAATAATTGAAAAACTTCCCTGTGCACTATGAAGTGCTGGATCAGGTATTTCTCTCGCATTGCTATGTTGCTGCAGTGAGTCAGGAACATAATTTGGAGCCGCCTCAGGGTTCCAGGAGCAGGAGGGCGGCAGGAAGCAAGTTGGACTTGGCTGAGCCAAGCGGCTGCAGACGGATGTTAACAGAATGGTTCTGTTCATGCTGTAGGGAAGAACTATTAGGAATTGGTCTAACTGAAAATGGCTCAAAGATATGCGCTGAATAGCACTAAAACAACTTAGTACTGAACCACCAATATCTTCAGCTCCAGATACCGAGGTACTTAGTATGCAGCCTGCTTAAAACCTACTGTAGGTATTGCAATATCCCTGAATAACAGCGTACAGATAAACTACAAACACTCCTACTCAAGTCTTGTTTTAAATAACATATTCCAAATCTGTATGCTGCCTTAAGACATGCAGGTACATATTAGATGAAATGCTTCATGGCAGGCAAAAAAATCTGTTCATTTGCTTTTGTGTTGTAAACATTTTCTCTTCCGTTTTTTGTTCTGGGCACTTAATACCAAGAGTCACATACCATGACTTAACCATGAAAACTGTGCAATAATTTTCATTTATGACAAAGGGACCAACATAAGGCCCATCTGACCACCTTCTGGCTCCCCTCTTGCTGAACTCAGGCATCAAGCTGCTCATAGTTTTAGCAGATGTTTTTGCTTTTAATACCAAAGGGAAATTTGATGAATACTTCAACTTCATAAATGCAGGGAAAAGTGTTGCAAGTGAAGCCCAGCTTTCATCTTTGCAAGTGAGGTCATCTGCAGTGATGAATTCATTTGAAAAACATGTTTGCAGCTCACTAAGGAGAGAAGCGCTAAAAATGCCCTGAACTGATCATGCAAATATCCATTGTTTGTTATGTACTCACTAGCATTTCTCTGCTTAATAGCAGAGAGTAGTTTAATCCAAGAATGCTCTATAAGGAAAGGTAATATCTTTTATTTGACTAGCTAATATAGTCGGGAGCAAAAACATAGACCAGATTTTGAGCACTTCAGCACCTCTCTGAGTCCACTGGACTGCAGTATGCACAGGCCTTTGCAGCTAAAAGCTGATCTGTTTTTCCAAGTTTAATGAAAGTCTAATTGAGCAAATAAAAGGTCACACTACCTTACCCAGTGAGTATTTCCTCAATTACATTTCACATAATTTTATAAAAATAAAATACAAAAAAGTCTTATTTTTACAGGATATGTCCTAAAATTTGCATCATAGAAACTCCCTAAGCCTTCAAACATAAAGAATTTAGTTGACTTTATCTCACTTGCTGTGTGAGATTTCTGTTATCAATTTAAATTATGTCTATAGTCACTATATTTCTTCATGGGAAAAATGGAAAATCTGGAGATATATACTCTACTTTTCCAGCTAGAAATAGACCCTGTATTTTAAGTTATTGCTGAAACTTACAGCAACAGGAGTTGGTTAAGGCTAAGGTTACGCAAATCTCTTACACTCCCTTTTAAAACAGCCTCTATTTTGCCTCCCTGTGAGGGAATATTCCAACCCATTCTTTCAGGTGTGATGGAACCTTTCATAACTAAACACAAACTTGACTGGAAGGCTGGAAGGAATAAACTTCCCAGTCAGAAGCCTGGGGTGGCATACCCTCTCTTTAACCTAAAGATTTTTTGGGGATTCTCATAGAACTGAAAAAAAAATGTCTGTGTTGGAGTTGTGTCATGGTCGCATTTTTCTTTCTCACAACCCAGAGGGCTAGGAAACGCACCTTCTAATTTCAATTTTTTAAAAAGATAATCCAAAGCTGTATCATCCTTCCAAATATCAACTCTTAGACACAGATCTCTCGTACCCATCTCTTTTTTTTATCCATCCCTGCCACAAATGTAAAGAGCTTGTACAGAAAGTAAAATAAGGTTTTGGACCTTGGTTTTTTACTGCCCCTAACAAAACAAAAGCACTCCCTTCTCTAAGACCCCCATACCCATAGAAGAAGACCTACTCTTTTGTTAAGACCCCACAATACAGGTGAGGTGTCTTGCCTGACTCCCCCACACCCTCTCAATGGTGAAAGCAGAGATCTGACGGTCCCAAACTCTTGGACACGTAGTGCACAAGAAATGAGCCTCTCTCTACACTATCAACCCCTTGAGGAAAAGGCTACAAGTCTAATGCTCTGCTGTTGATGTAGGAACACCCCAAAGTAGCATCAGCAAGGTGAATTCAGAGGATTGCTGTGATGGAAAGCACTAGTTTTATGGATGGGTTGTTTTCTTTGCTTTGAAAATACCACATGTATTTCAAAGTAGGGGAAAAATCATTCTGCAGGCTCATTGAAATGCTGGCAGTACATCACTGAAATGCCCAGTGAGTGAAGATGATTGGTAATTGGGTTTTTGAATTGGGATATCTTCCTGTGTTGATATGAAGACAGACATGAACTCAAAGATGGTTCAAGATCTGAAAGAAATGGCAGAGTCCAAGACTTTCTGTAGCAATGGACTTGATTTACATCTCAGTTAAACTACAGAATTTTAGGATTAAAGCAAAGAGAGGCAGAAATATTTCAGAGAAGGCAGAGGCTTCTGGGGAAACTGCATACCTTCCAACAGCTAAGGATGTGGTTTGGGGAAGTTACCTAGGGCTACAATGAAGATGTAGATGAAAACCATATGCTCATACACTTTAGGTGGTGATTTTCAATGGCCAATGAATTAAGGAACTCATTAAGTCACAATAAACTCGATTTATAAAGTTAAATTTTTCCCAAGGGAGATAGAAGTAAAGGAAGGCTTTACTGTATAAATAGTACTTGGTTCATGAGCTGGCCTGAATATCATTATATAATTTTGTTTTAAATAAGTTCTGAATTAATACTTACTTTAAAAATTCCTAACACCTTCCTTGCAAAGTTTGTGGAGGTTTTGACTTTTACAAGGGGTCTACTTAAAGTACCATCTACTTCAGTAAAGTTATTTTAAAGTTGGTTATTTCAACCTTGAGTCATAAACAAAGAAAAGGGAGTGATTTTTTCCCCTTTTTTTCTTAAACACACACTGTATTATACAATGAAACCCTAATTTCTCTGGAGACTTCAGGTGATGGAATTCCCCGTGTAGAAAAAACTGCTTCCTTAATGTGATATTAAGTTTGAAGATGCTGGTTATATACACTATTAACATTCCCAAGCCATATATATTCTAAACAATAATTTTAAAAGATTGTGGCAATAAGATAGAAGAATCATCTCCTTGAGCAAATTATCCTTGAGGGATACTTTGATATCTAGCCTTCAGTCTCTCAGACACTGGTTTACCATTTTTTACGAAGTAGAGTGAAGAAAGGAAACATTACCCCAAAACAGAATAGGAGGGTGGAAGGTCAAGAGAGCATTTTGAAGACAGCTGGGCATTGCATAAGAGGCAAGGCAGTTCCATCAGATTCCAAGACTCTGCTTCCCACCACCTCCAGATTTCAGGCTTTTCTTAGATTTACCTTCATACAGGGCTGGAAAAGTAATTATAAAACATTCCTTTCCTTCTTGCAGCCTGAGTGATGTCGCTGACTTAAGGAGGCTGTTCAATTCTTGTTGAGTGTTTCCATATCAAACGGCTAGAAATCAGCTGTTTAAAATCAGCAAGCACCCTCTCCCTCTCTCCTCATGCTCCCCCTGGCCTTACAGGTTTTGAATAATTCTATAGATGTTTCCAGATGTTATCAAGTGTGTGTATAAAAGAGCAAACCTGGGTGTGTGGGGGACCAGAAAAGATGGCATAAATAGTATAGTGCATGGTATCGGTGTTGCCTTTAGTCAGCAAGGACTAATTAACTCCTCTGAAAGTCTTGGAAATCAAATAAATGTTGCCCACAATATTTAAAGATCAGTTTGAAACCCGCAGAATTACAGTTTAATGAATGGACTTCTCTTCATATAAGTGATTTCATTGCTAGTAAAAGTGCCAGATTTCTTCCTCAGAAGTTAAAACTAGAGAGATTTCAGGGGAAAAGTCCAACCGTGTCAGCACTCCCTGCCTCTGAGGCTGGTTCTGTGCCAGCGTGTCCGGCATAACGCACAGCAGCCTGAATACCCAACACGTGCCCACGGTGGGCCCTTCCTCCCTGCTGACCCAAGCCGCCTGCCTGGATTCTCCTGACCATGGATTCAGGATGTAGCTCACTCACCGTGGGGATTAAAGCAGCTGGAGTTGCTCTAAGCAGTACTGATGTGGTTCCAGCCACACAAAGCCCCTTGAGAAACAAGGGACACGGCTGCAGAGCAGAAGCTCACTCAAACCTCGTAGATCATGCCAAACTCTATTCCAACCTACCGGAACAGTAGGTGCCTCTCTGGTCATTCAAGGTGCAGTCTTCTTCCCTGGGTAAAGCTTGTCTCACTGCACAAAAACAATGTCTCATTTCCTTTGCCCCCTTGCTTCCTTGCAACTACAGTAACAAAATAAAGACTAATTTCTGAAGACTTCTCTTTTGGGGAGAGGGAAGTCCTAGATACAGTTTCACCTTCTCTGCATTCCTCTTCATATATATGTTCAGTGGTAAAATGCTGGGTTTAGTGATGATCTAGTTAGTTGCCAGGAACAGAGTGAACAGCCATCAGAATTACCAATTTGTCTACTACCCACTATTCAGTTTTGCAAGTAGGGGCAAGAAGAGCCTCACTAGAACTTCTGTTCTACATACCTACACAGCAGAACCAGAACCATTTTCTGCTTTTTAGGCTAAGATTTCTGCAGAATGTACCTTGCCGAGCCTGCCTCTGTTAAGCCAGGTTGATGTAATTACATTGTATTCTACTTGTATTTAACTACATTGTATACAATACTGAGAAAAGTGTCAGAAATATAACTGAAGCAAAAGGCAAATGGTTGCTTACTCAGCAATATATTGTTACAGGCCACTTATTACTTATATTATCCAAGGAATGCACTAGTTAAACATTCATTCCAGTTGTGATGAAAGGCACCGCATTTTGGTCTACAGATGTGTCTGAACTTTAGTCCTTCTACTCTTACAAATATTGTCTTTCATGTTTTAGCCTGGCACTTCAAGTCAACTAAGTCTGCTAAAGCATCTGCTTGCAGGGATCTAGCAACTCCCAAATTCATTGACCGACTCGGTAGACCATGTAGTAAATTTGGTGTTTTCTCCCTTTTTTTTTTTTTTTTTACTGAAGGTGACAAATGAAAACAGGGTAGATCTGAATTGACTATGATTCCTTTGGGAAAGGAAAGGTCTGTAACACAGGTCAGCTTAAATCTCTATTTTTAAACAAAATATATTTAGCTGCAAAATGGACTTCAATTTTGAGCAGAACTAGTACATTTAAGAAGAACAGAAATAGACTCATTAAATGTTAACTTCTGATTCTCAAAAAATCTTTGCACCACACTACCCAGAAATGACTTATGAAATGTATTAACTCGACTTTCCACAAAAAGCAATTGCTTCTTTCCCCTTTAGCATGCTGGCATTCATCAAGGCTTTCAGTACACTCACTGTGCAACAATATACATTCGATATTTGTTATAATTTGTTGTCCAAATAATTTAACCAAGGCACAAATCAAGTCAAGGCTAAAATCCAAACTAAAAGCCCTGTGCTGCAAATGGGCAGGGGGAAATGTTAGTTTTCTTAAAGAGGCTGACTCACAGCAGTGGTCAGGTAAAGAGGCCTCTGAACCCTTCTCTCATTGCTGCTATAAACAGTGCCAGGAAATACTTGTGTGGTCTAAAGGTTGCCTCAACTACTAGTCCTAGAGTGCAAAAGTAAAAGTGCAGAACTGCAGCGATTACTGCCCGGATCTCAGACTTACTTGTGGGAGACTTCCTTCCCTTCCCTCTCACTGTATGAAGGACAAGGTCGCTCCTTTTGCTGATTTCTCATGTCAGAGGACACAGCTGTCCAGCTGTCTCTTGAAAACTTAGGGAATCTCAGAAAGACTACCAAAGTAAAGGTGACTCTGAGCAGTGGAAATCTTCTGAGGTTTCACCTAATGTTTTGGTTCAAGTTCTCTGCTCCATTCACATTATTCTCCAGTGCCAGTGTGCCCTAGCTCTAGAATGATTTAAACTGGCTGTTGAATCCACTTACCAGTCCCCTCTGATCTTCTTCTTCCCACTTATTATACCAGTGGGGATTTGCTTTCCTTACCAGGGACATCACAGAGTGGAGGGACACCTAAAAGAACCCTTCTTTAACTTTGATCCTTCTAAGAAATTTCAATACTTGCTATGACTTAGTGCAACAAGCAGATTTTATCATGTCTTTGTGATAGCACAGGGGTAATCAGTTTACACAGAGCTGCTGCAGGATCAAATGAGTTCAAACCTGAACTGTAAACAACTTGCTTACATGTTGTTATCATGCCCTGGCTCTGCCCTAGTGCATTTTACTGCACTGAGGATCTGTCCCATACTTTCATGTTTCCAACACCTGAGGCAGGAGAAGTAGAGCTGCAGTTTCAGATACCTCGCTTCAACCAAATGGAACTGTGCTATAACGAAATATTCATGCTTCATGGAATTTTTTACCTACTAAGAACAAAGAGGTCTCTTTAGGCTAAGGCCTACCTTTATAGTTTTCTACACGTCAGGAGGGCTGGAAACAACCACCTTTGCCAAGTCTTGCTCACTGCCAGCTGTTCATCTTGGACCAGGCAATATCACTTCTACCCCTGAACACTGAGGTTAAGGCTTCTTTCTTTGTCTCTCCTCTATAGACCTCTTAATTTCCTAAATAACAGCATGTTAAAAGTGATTATGACTATCAATATTTACTTTTTGATAAGTGCTGCAGCGCGTCACTGTAATGGATTCCCCACACCCTCGGAAGCCTGTCAGTAGCCTAGCTAGTTGGTACGACCAGTTTTTAAGAGAATTCTTCTGTAGCCTCCAACATAGCTTCAGCTTTGGATATTCCAAGACTTCTTTGCAATACCTAAACCAAAGAACCTATGCTGAAACCTTTACCCTCTAAGAAACTACATTAAATTTTTTACCCTTTTATTCCCTGGCTCATATGAGTTTTAATCAGTTTCATCCTTTCAGGACTGAGAAAAAATTTAAATTAAGGGGGAAAAAATGCAAAGGAAAGTCACATGTCATTGTTTTAAATTATAATCACCATTTTTGGTTAAGTATTTATATCTCCTGTTACACTTAGTAAATGTTAAGAATTTTTCTCTTCTTCCAGATTTGTAAATCTCTTGATCTCAAAAAGGTTGCCATTTGCTTATAAATATGTGCAGACTCTTTGATCTGCTGCTTTGCTGGTCTTACTTAAAAAATGAATAGTTTTCTTTTATCTGTCATTTTTACTAGATTTCATCTTCACAAGGATGGTTTGAATCCAAATAATTTGGATTGGTTTTTATTATAACGTTTATTATTGAAAGCACATAAATCTGAGTTCTGTTCCCTGAATTGTAGAAAGAGAACTACATGCTGCCTGCAAGAGAGTGTTTAAACCTAATAAAAGAAAAATACACACTGACAAAACATTGGACCTGGGTAGCTTGAAATGGATATAAAAAGGGTTTGCTATTTTATACATTTGTTGAGATGCCAGCTTCTGAGAGGAATTATATTTGTTTAGCAAAGTGCAAACAAAAAAACCCCCAAAACTCACCTTTCTATGCAACAAAACACACATTACTTCTTTGAAAAAACTTTCTAAAAAATACACTTTAAAAGGGAGAGCAAAATGGTCATCTTTATGATGACAAAATCTAACCAACTAAAAGATAAGCATTTAAATAATTTCTGTCACTCATTGTATTGGAGATACTTGATAAAAGAAACTATGCAGACCATTCTACTTGAACAGAAAAGAATATCCACTGTATTATAACAAGAATAACATCTAAGCTGAAGTAAGGCAGTCTCTCAGTAAGGGACAATTTCCTAACTATGAAGAAAACTAGACAGAAATGTATTTGTGTATAAGTCTGTAAATGCATGCAAACATTATTTTCTGTCATCTGACATTTAAATTGTGTTCGGGAATTTTTATAAGATTGCTTTCATCTACTTCTTACAAAAATTTATTCAGCATGTCTCCACAAGGATAGCGTTGGTTTTGATAACCATGGCAGTTTTTGCTAGTCCCAAGTGCCCCTACTTCTTCACTCTATTCACAGCCTGTGAGAGGAATACAGAGATGCATCAACTTGCTTGATTCATATGCTCCAAGCTCAATATGAGAACAACAAAAATTAAATGTCAATTGGTTGTTCAGAAAGGCTCGGAATTCACTGCTCTCATATGCTAAGGAGCATATGAGATTGACTTCTTTTCACTGTAGTCTCAGGGAATGGCCGTCACCAGGACCCAATTTCCTGGCTGGGATACAGCAGCAACCTGAAGCAGCACAGACAACCTGCACTCTGTTGCCTGGGAGGAATGTCTTACTGGCATGTGCAGGTCCGGTTTGACAGATTTGAAAGTATAAAAGAATTTCACCCTGTGGTCAGATTGGCATAAATCTTTCAAGGCATTTTAAAGTCTTCCTGAAAGCCTTGAGTGCGATTCATCTGCTAGGTTCATATGGATTTAATTCATGTAATCTATTCCTTGTAGCTGCTTGCTGCAGCCTCAGGCACTGTCGGGGCTTTGGTCTCTGCTTTTCACTGCCTGCGGTATACAATTCAGTCTTGTAAATGCTTTGATATAATTAAGATCCTCAGGCCTGATGTGGGATACATGGGTGAGTCCTGACAACATATGCAGTGCAGGAGAGATGAGGTTAGGAGGCCTGGGGGCTCTAAGACTCCATAAGATTAGCAACAGGATTTTTGGCCCAGGTCACCCTACAGAGAGTAAGTTTAAGAATGCCCAGTGCTTCCTAAATTAGCAACTCCCCAAGTCATTAAAATTAGAAATACATTGTTTGCTGGTTGAAAGAGCTAAGAAATGTTCATGCCCTATTACAATCCCCAAAGGAATCAAACACAAACTGGAATTTTAAAAGGCAAGATTAAACTAGCAAGTAACACCCTGTGAACTGTGGTGGGTCTGCTGATGCTGACCAGCAGCTTGAGCTACAAAGGTAGGGTGAACAACAAGGGTGCCAATTTTGTTCAAGTTTCCCTTTCCCACTCCTCAGAGCCCTGCAGATGCTCAAAATCCTTTATGTCATATATCTGTTTTAAAAGAAACAAGGAACAACATCACCAAGAAGTTCGAAGGTATCATTCTGTTTTGCAGAGCTCAAACATATGTGTTTTCTGAACAAAAATAAACAAAAACATCTAAGACATATTTTCACCAAAAATCTTTTTGGAAAGAGAATTCACTCCAAGTTTTACTGCTGGTTCAAAAAGTGTTAAGCAGCAGTGAATCAACCCTTGCAGTAACCATTTAAAATAAATTAAAATACTGCTGAGATCACAGAACTTTGACAAAGTTGAATTTCAAAGATGAATTTTTAGTTAAAGCAAAAGCTTTTGTGAAACTTTGAGTAAACTTTGAGCCATTTCTCACTAAAACTGGCTCTAAGTAGCCACAATTTGTGAGGAAAGTAATCAATATAATCTTTTCGGAAAAGGATATTTTGCCTTTCTTGTATTGAAAAGTATAAACCACACCTAAGAAATGCAGCTGGAAATACAGACCTTACCTGAGAAATGTAAATTTTTTTCTGTCCTTTTTCAGAACTGCTTAAGCAGAGCAGAAGCAAGGCGAGATGCTGCAAAAGTGGCTTTGATCAATTCTCTCTTCAATGAGCTGCCTTGTCGCAGGATCACAAAGGACTTCATCATGGAAAGCATTCGGGAGGCTGTTTCCTCAACCAGTGTAAGCGCAAAACACTTAAAGGGTTTGCTATCAATGCAAGTTTGGAGATTATGAATAAACACCTTGGATGAGATTATTAGAATCTCTGCAACTGTATCTTCACTGCTAATCCAATTAACTCAGAGTTGGCTTGCTTCTCTACTATATGGCCTGGCACCAGTTTAAAAGAGCCAAGGGTTAAATAGCATCAGTGAGTTGGATACAGCTCATAAAGCTGACTCCTGCAACCTGCCCTTGCTGTCCAGTGGTGCAAATGTGCCATGGAGATCAGGTAACTAGCTAATATGTACATTGTTGCACCATCAGATTCAGGGAAATAAATAAAATTGGAGGAACTCGACCTTTAAGAAAACAGACAGTTTTTCTGCTATGCCAGCTGGTGGGTCCATGCTTTTATTTTATTATTATTTTTTTTTTACAAAAAATTTGGGAAGATTTTGAGAAGGCTAATGTGCAACCTTCTCAGTTATAAGTGGCCACTTCAGAAATGACCACACTCCAAATATCAGTGACTCTTTCTTTCTTCTTAGGCATCATACATAAGCAAAAACTACTTGGAAAACATAATTAAATACTTATCATTACCAAATAGTTTTAGGGTTATGTTTCCATTTATACTAATAATCACTAATATAGTCTTGTAAAATTCTGCTTGTCCATAACTAGTAGATTTTCCTTCAGATGACAAATAAAACTCAAGGTTTTAGTGGTTTTTGACCATTGTTCTAGTAAAGATTGTCCAAAGCAATTTTGTTCTTAAAAAAGTGGTAGTTTTGGTAGTCCACAAGGCTCCGTTAATCCTTTGAAGTTTTGTAGGTTTGTTTTCTCTGCAGTTAATAACCAGATAAAGTATTGATAATTCAGAACAGTACTACATGACAAATATTATCTTAGAGAATAAATAACCCTTGTAAATGAAAGTGCTAATTCACTAAAAGGCAGGTATCTCAGACTGAGGAGAGCTTAACTGAGGTCCTCTTATATTCACAGAACCACGTGCAGGAGTTTTGATAAGTGTGGAATGCATTTTAAGTAATTTAGAAATATTACCGCTTCCTTGTATTTTGTGAGATAATCTGCAGTGTTCACTTTTCAAGTAATAAGCTTTGTACCCCCTTCGTAAGATATATTGAGAAGGAGGATGTAGAAACAGAGAAGCATAGGAGAAGGAGGTCTGGTCAATATCTGTTGTGTGGGTGCAATAAGGGTTTTCTTTTCCAGCACTGTGAATTTTATACATTTGGAGGAAAAAAAAATCCATAAAAGTTAAGAAAAATAGAGCATGATTTATTTGTGTGTGAAATTTAAAAGGAGTTTTGATTTGAGTAATTTATCATTTTTTATGGAAATTTTTGAGGTAAAAGGGTATACACATTGCAGAGTTCTGGTTGGATTTCCTCAGGGATATTTAAAAGCTAACATAAATATTTCAGCAGCAGTGTGTTAATGCTACAGCATTCAAAAGCTATAAATTTAGTAGCAGTTCAGCAGAACCATACTGGGTAGAAATCTGTTCAACTTTGTGAAGTTGCCATTGAACACCTCAGGTTATGCAGAGGAATTTGTTCAAAATTGTCTCATGTTTCTTTCCTAGGTGTACCTACTCTTACCCTCCCCAAAGAAAAGGGAGGGGAGGCAGTGAATTTAAGTGAAATTCAGCCCCTTGTTATAATGGCTAGTTCCTGCAGCTTGGGGATTCCACTGAAAAAGCAAATGCAAAATCCTGGAGCATGTCACTACGCTTCAGCGCGGTGGCCACAGATGCACTTTGTGAAATGTACTCATTACCACAGATACACTCTATAAGACTTAAAACCCACACAGTCGGCATTTAAGTACTGTGGTGATAAGTCTGCAACTGGACAGAACTGATTTAACGATCTTTTCTGGAGATACATCTCAAATAATTACACTTTAGAGTTTAGAGGGAGGAGCGAGAGTACTGAGGGATTAGTAAAACTTGAAAGTGAGAGATAGGCTCTTCTAACATTAGAGGCCTGGGACACTCAAAATCAACTAAAAGGCAGCAGAGCATTAACACAGAAATATTTAATAATTCTAAGCCATCAATCAGTGTCAGCTGAACTCTGAACTGCTTGGGAGAGATTTTGAAAAAGTTGAAAAGTATGGCTAGATAGAAAAGAGGGCACTTAGAGCATGAAATGAGGGGTATATCAGATAAACCAGCAGCAAGTAAGATCTGCATGGAGGCCAGGTAAGAGACTTGAGCAAGGCTCTAGATCGCTTAGTGCTTACTAAAATGCAGAAAATAAGAGATTAAAGTATTTTTAGTTTACCCTATAACACCTTCCCAGTAATCAACAACTCATTAGCAACTTGGCTTTCTCATTTTCCTTCACTCTATCAAGATTGGCATACATCCTAAGGCACAACCAGGTTTAAGGATTATTTTTAAGGATAAAGAAACCAAAGTTTACTGGTTGTCATAACCAACTCAGAGTGATCAGTTGGCCCAAAATAAGCTGGTAAAATGAATAATTGCCAAGATAACTGTGACTCCTAGAACAGCATCTCAGAAGCAGTAATAAAACACATGCATAACTGTAAGAAATACTGCACAACATAAACCAACCACTCCCATTCTAACCACACCATCTCATTTCTTCTCTAAGGGTAACTTCAAGGATGCTGATGACCCAAGCACTAGTATTGGAGCCTATCACTACATGCTGGAGTCAAACATTGGAAAGACAATGCTGGAATTTCAGGTATAACAACAAATAAAGCCTCTGATTTATTCACTTTTGAAAGAAGTAACTTATTTTTGTGATTAATATCTAATAGAAATTGTGGTATTTAAGGTAAGTAGTGGGGAGGCTGTGATGATGCAGAATGACAAAAAGATGGATTCACATGGTAACGGAGTCATTACAGGCTAACTTCTCAACTCCTCTATAGTAATAAGTAGAATGAAAACACTTTGTAACCACAGCATTAGAAAACTGATACAGCTACTTTCCCTCCTGACTACTAACACCTGCTCAAATGTGCTCTCCACAGTGCTGCACTTACATGATAATTTGATAAAATAGTTTGGCTTCTTTGATTCCAATTCCTAATGCAAATCTCAAGCTCAATCTAGGCTACTGGAGAAAATTCTGCAGGTAATAATCTTGCACTGGGCTGGTACATCCTAAACAGAGTGTGACTTTCTGTTCTGGTATTTCAAAGAAATTCTAAAACACAGTACTGAACACGGGTACTCACGGTGTCAAGTGGGACATGTCCGAGGACAAATACTCTTCTTAAAACATGGGTCATCTTGGCAGGATGGTAAGCATGGTCTGCCGGGGCCTTTTCAAAATTTCACTGCAGTCAAAAAAGTTTGAGTCATCCCCTCAGGCAACTGATATGTAGAGCGATATATTGAGGCACTAGTGAAATCTTCAGGCAGCTGTTTGTTTGCAGCTTTCTGAATAACCAAGTCATATTTAAAACCTTCTTCCATAAACAGTTTTCTCATATAGATAGCAAAATAGATTCACATATTTCTGAGTCAATGTTTCTGCTTTTCTGCCATACGATGAAGTGTGAATTGGAGCAATGTCATATAAATCTCCAAATACCCCAGTAGAGCACGGGTTTGGGTTTTTGTTAATGAATAACATCAGTTTATTGGATGTAGGTGTTGTGTTTTTGGGAGCACTCTGCTTCACCACATTGGTGCAAGTAGCACATGCCCACATGTAAGTATCAAATTAGTGGAAAGGGGAAGCATCTTTGGGAATGTAACCTGTGTATTCCTAGAGCACACCCATTTTGAACTGCATGGACCCAGAGCTGGGCATTTTGGCTGAGCTAACACAATGGCATTTGTCTAACAGACTAAAAGAAGAGATAGGGATGAGAGCATCAGTGAAGAAATTACCCTACTTATTCATAAACGATGACACTGTGCTGGAACCAACAAGCTTTTAGTATTGCTTCCATGGTCTATATTTGGTCCTTTTGGTGCCTGACCTCACCTTATTTTCTAAACCCAAGATACACTTAACCATAGAAGGAAACCAAAACTCTTAAAATCAGTCATTGAGAAAGAACACTCTCAAAATGCAGAAATATTTAAAAGAGTAAGGCTCTTTAACCTATAAGCAGAGAGATCTTGGAAATAAAAGATGGCTACAATCCATCTATTAACTAAAACATCACAATTAAAATGTAAAGACTTTTCTTCCTCACTTTGAGGAGTGACTGAAGAAGACTTAGCAGCTGGCCCAAAATCCCCGAAGTAACTACCGTGGCAAATGATTGAGAAGTCTTCTTAACAGGAGAGAGTGATATCTACTGAAGAGCTGTTAAAAACCAACAGGAAGAACTAACATAATAGGTTTTCACAAATGAGAAAATTAGAAGGGGGACTGAACATGTTTGTGCTACTGTCCCTAAACTACTGAGTTTCCATGATTATTTTCATGTGTCTCAAGGTCCAGCCCACGTACTGCTGCAGCAGCAAATGGAAATGTTAAAAATTACAAAGGGAGGAGTTGCCAAGCTAAATGTGGACTGAAAAGCATAGTGTTGGGATTCTCACTCCGTAATCAGAGGCATTGAAAGGGGAGTGTGAGAACTATTTATACACAGGATTTTGCAAATTTCCCTGCGATGAGTTACGTTCTATTATCTGCCTTTTGAAATGCGAATATTAGGACATTTAATTTCAAAATAAACACAATGGTTACTGATTTCTTTTACTAATATTGAATGACCAAAAATCAAGTGCAAGAGAATAACAGCATGAGACAACACGGCTTTTGAATCCCAAGCAAAATCTACCACACTCTTCAGCTTGAAGCCTCCAATCATGTAGCACATCCTTTTGGCTTCCTTTTTTCGCTAGAGATGAGTCACTCCATGTTTTTGGGAACTTTGGATTTGATTTTGTAGTGTTGAGTGTCATAAGGACATCAGTAACAACGTTTCTGGTACAAAATCTTTACCTGGAGTAAAAAGAAATTCTCATGGTGACACTTCATCCTCATTTCATTCATCAATCTAATCATGATACATACTATGAATTGATTACCGCTGTATATGCACCAAATTAAAGGGCTGTATTATCTGTTAGGGGTAGTAAGCACACTGCAGAATCTCATCTTTCAGGCAGCAGAATTGCTTAGTGCAAGTTCTTACTCTGTTTACCAGGCCATTTGATGCATTTCCTAAATTTTGCCACCTAAAATGGAGATAAAATTCCATATATTACATGCACAGTCTCCTTCACAAGCTGAAAAGAATAAGGCAGCCATGCTCATGACAAAGATCACTAGCTAAATACTCATGAAAAAAAAAAAAATGGAACTGAGGAATCTAGCTGAACACCCAGTCAAGCAAACCACAGCTTACAACACAAGTAAAGGTCTATGACTTCTATGGAATGTAGTATATATGCAATGTAGTATCATTTTCTGATTCCTCAGAAAATTCTTCTGACCTCTGCTTTGTCACAGGATTCCAAATTTACTCAATATTAACACATAGGTACAAGACAAGGGCAGTACACCAACATTTTTGTTCAAAAAAAAGAAAAACAAATGGACCTCAGAAAAGAAACTTAAATTTACTCTTTATTCATCCCACTTTGTAGCAAGGATTTGGGCTGCACTACAGGCTGCAAAAAACCCTGTCTCCTACTGAATTAGTCTTCTTCTCCCTCCCTTTCTTCTGTTCAAAGCACAAAACTTGTGGGCATCTCACACTCAGACACCAACTCCATAGTTTGGCAGTCGGGCAGGTACGGATGCAGCAAGGCCCAAGAAGGGGCTGTTTGGGGCAGCAGAGGTGCACGCAGCTTCAGAGGGTAAATTCCTGTCCCCTCAGCTCTCCCCACTTGCTGCTGCCATTATCCAAACCCTTCACAGGGCCTTGGCACCATGCAACCAGGATGCTTTTAGAAACATTCCCATTTTTAGAACAGGAAAATGCTAGAAGTCCAAAATGTTGCAAGATGAGAAAAACATTTCCAGCCAAACTGCACTTGGGAATATTCCCAATGTAATAAATATCCAGACAAGGATCTAGTTCAGCACAAATATGCACAGTGTCATCTAAAGGTACTTGCTGACCCATTAAAATGCATCAATCACATTTCAGCTGAAACAGCTGCATCATTTTGTGTTCCGCAGAAGTCCTAAACACTTAGAGCTGCCAGCTTCAGCTGCATTTAAATAAAACCAAATACAATGCTAATCCGTAATAATTCTTTTTATGGCCACTGGATGTCTGCCCCAAAACCAACATTCTGTTAGGGAAATTGCCTGCTGAATAACAGCCACTCATATGCAGGTCCATTTTTATGTGTAAAGATACTTATATAACCTAGTGATGACTTTCTTTGCTTGTTTGGTTTGTTTTTTCTTTGCATGTTGCCCTACACAATTCAATCATTGAAATGATTAACACTGATGATATAACGATTTGGGCACAGATTTTAGATTACTTTCAGGTATCGCTGCAAATGGACTAAGCTTTTTTTATGTTGTGCTGCATATATATCTTCATCAAGGATAGAAAGCAAGTGCTTTGAAATCTGCTGTGCTAGTAGTATGCAAAATGACAGAAAAGAAACACAGTCTGGGCACCAAAATTTCACAAGTATCCTGGACATTACTATCGGATTGTCAAAAACCTCTGGATACCCCATCACTGTGGCTAGAGACAAGGTTGTAATGGTCACATAGTGGCAAATAAGGGCTTCTTTACAAATCAATCTTAACTCTGTATTATTCAGAATATGAATATTATGCAGTACTCATGCATTTTCTATTTGCTTTGAAAGGGAAAATGCTAGCTTCCAGCTGGCTATCCATATGCCTTTCATTATATGTCTTAATGTGATTAGGATCAATTTTGTTTCTTTATGTCATCACCTTTAAACACCATATCTGCCCTATTTCTTTTTTTCTTCTAAGAGCAAAGGTGTGGCTTTTGAAGATTTCAATCAGTAACCAGCATGCTCTGATTCTTCCAGGAGCTGATGATCATCTTCCAGCTTTTGCATTGGAATGGCAGCCTCAAAGCGCTACGCGAAACAAAGTGCTCCCGGCAGGTAGGACACTGCATCAAAAACTTGGCACATGAGTCAGTGGTTAACTGCCTAGGAGGAAAATACTCAAAAGATTTTTTTGAAGGTCTAAATGAATTTGCTCCTCCTTTATTTGAATTTATAACAGATGAGGTTAAGTTTTGAAACAGATTTAAGTTTTCTGCATTTATCTTTTGCTATCAGTGCAGATATTACACAGTTCTATCTATCAAGAAAAGCAGAAAATTCACTTGAGAAAAAATGTAATGACAGCATTTTTCTCTTCTAGTTTTGTGAAAAATATTAGAAATGTTCTAAGCTGAACAATTTCAAGGTATTTTTAACCCCCTTCAATTATGCTTTATTATATTCTACAGATAATTTACGCATTCTGAGTTGCTCAAAGGGAAACAAAACTCAATTTCAGCATTTAAATTGCTGCTTCTCTTCAAGAGATGTCTTCATATGCAGAAGATGCATTTAATTTTAGCTTAACTTTTAAAATATTTTATAAAAGAGTTCAAAATCTAAGGGGCATTTTATTTCCTTTCAGTGTGCAGTATAAAAGACATACAAGATTACAAAAGGGTTATGCTTTAAGCTTTGCCCAGACATTAATGTTTTAGCAAAAAAAAAAAAAAAAAAAAATCAGGGATGAATTTTTTAGTAAAACACAAAACAAAGAGGAAAAAAAAAAGAGTATGTTACTAACTTCCATGTTGTTTCTCACTTTCCTGAATAACAGGAAGTAATTTCCTACTACTCCCAGTATTCCTTAGATGAAAGGATGAGAAGTCATATGGCCCTGGACTGGATTACGAAGGAGCAAGAATCTCCAGGAATTATTTCTCAAGAGCTGCAAGTGGCACTTAGAGAACTGGAAGAAGCCAGGAAAGCTGGGCAGGAGTTGAGGTTTTACAAGGAAAAAAAAGAAATATTAAGCTTAGCACTAAGTCAGATCTACAGTGATCAAGCTACCTCTTTCTCACAGGATGATCAAATGGGCTTAGCCCTGCATGGCTACCACTAACCTTGAAGGAGGTGTTTGATGTTGAAGGATAACATGCATGCTCTTCTCTGTTGAAAAGGCCACATGAATAAACTGGTAACATTCTTTTCACTGACGGTTTACTTTCTGTATCTAGAAACTTGACATCTTTCTTCTTTTAAATTTTCATTTTGATGGACAGAAACTAGGAGTCAATGAAGTATTGCTACTGTACTATACTAAGCCATAAAGGGAAAAAAAAAAAAAAAAAAAAAATGAAAACTCTCATGGCACTCTGGAAATTGAGAGGTTGTTTTGCACAAAGGCTGTCTTCATTTTCCTTGACAAACATGTAAAAGCTATGATGAGAAATTTACAGCCTGCTTGCAGTAAGAAACAAAAGGAATCCTGCTTCCTCCTGGCAGCGCTAGCAGGTGCCACGGCTGAAGCACCCTTGGTCTGTTGGCACTCAAGGGCAGGAGCAGCCTTCCCAGCTGAAAAGCTGCACCACACAACTATTGCTCCAAATTTCACCTGTTTCCATCTCCGCTGAAGCCAAGCAAGATGTTGCAAAGGTGTAGGAGTATAAATGATTAAAATTTTAAGATTGGTCATGTTCTGCCTAGGACAAATACAGATTCTGTGAGACCATAGTTCTGTTATGACTTCAGAAACTTGCCATGCTCTGACTCTGTTGTCAAGTCAGATCTTTCACCAGGAGAGATTTCTCTCTCTCTTCCCATTCATAGGAGAGATGTCCACATGCACTGAAGCAGAGAGCTTCTGAGCTTTAAGCTGCTCTCTTCCCCCATGCTGTCAGCCCCATCTTCTGCTAGAAGTTACCAGCCCAGGAGCGGAGCGAGCAGCATGTGCCTGCATGCTGCACACACACACACTTGTCAGCTGCCATTCGAGCTGCTGCTGAAGGCAGAAATGTGCTAAGAAGCCAGACAAGGAATGTAGACACATTGCTTCTTGGTTCTTCTGCTCTCTAGTTGCTTCTGCAGGAATGAACGCCCACCAGAACTGTGGTTTAAATCATCTCAGTGACTTCAGCACTAACTTCTAACATTGTTAAAATATACTTTAAACATTATGAATTTCAACATTAAAAAGAAAGATACTACACCAGTTTTTCACCCATCTGGAGTTTCTAGTACTAGTGTGGACACAACTATGCTGCAATTCCAAAATAAAAGAGCCATAGGAACTGGTCAGCGAGAACAAGCCTGCTGCAAAACCATTCCCTTGCAGCCTCCCCACAGAGGCAGCAGCTGGCACCTTGTGAAGGTACCTGAGCTCTCTCAGGAGGGATGCGGGATGCTCCAGCAGGGCTCATGACCAGCACAGAGAGTGCCAAGTCACCCAAGGCACCCCAGGGCCCGCGGACAGCTGGAAGCAAAAAGGGAAAAAAGACAGACAGAAAGCACACTTTTGGAAACTCATTTCCAAAGGAGCCACTTCATTGGGCAGAAACAGCCAGTGCTGGATTTTTCTGTTGAGCACTGAGCTTCAATAGAAAGAAAGAAAAGAAAGCAGCCTCTTCAATAACCTGAGAGTGTCACGGACTTAAAGAAATATTGATATTTTGGATGAAAAACAGGTAGGATCTTGACGTGTGTAAGAAAGCTTTCTTTTTTTTTTCCCCGCTCTCTTTCAATTACTCATTAAAAGAGTATATGCTGCTGGCTGACTGTTCCTCAAAAAAACCCACACATTTTATATATTCTATATTAACCTTGAAAAGTGTTTTTTTCTCCTAATTTTTAATATTTTTAGTATTTAGTCTTCATCACTGTAAAAATGCTCTTCATTCAAGACATTTCAAATACGTAACAAGAAAGTGAGCATCATTTTTGTACAACATCACTAAGTTTTACATACTTCCCTGTGCATTTATGCTGAGTAATATAGGTAGGGGATGACTCCCATCAAGTGGTATCTAAAATATTTAAAATAGCAGATTTTAGAATACAGACACTAGAATAACTTGAATTGCTTTGATTTTTTCAGTTGTTGTTGATCAGATACAGAAATAAACAGTCTTGCCACAATGGAGTGACATTCCTTTCAGTGTTCAAATGCTTTCCTATTGGCTAGTTCAACTCCATGGATTTATACAGAAAGCAAGACTTGAAAGCAAAAACAAATGAAAATAAGTAGCAACCAAATCCTAGATCTCTTCGGGCTAATAGGAAAATACTTTTGGCTGGATTCAGCATGCCTAATGGCTTTCTGATGAGAATTCTGTACTGTAGCTCTAACCACCTACATTGTACCAGTCCACACCAGTCCACAGCCTACTGTTATAAGCTGAAATGCACTATGTCTTATCCTGAGCAGCACTAGTGTCTGGTTACATCATTTATCTCCTCACAACATTTCATTTCAATTACTCTACTTTGATCTTACACGCAGGACATAGGGAGCTGTCTATAAGTTCTGGAGTAGCTGATGTATGGAGACAGTCTATTGGACACCTTTCCACTATTTACATATGACAACACAGTGATTTGCCAGATGTTAGGCAGATATATACTCATCTTATTGTGCAACCACATAGTTCTTTCATTGGGACACTTGAGTAAGTGATGCTTTCACATTTTATAGATTTCAATTCCTGCTCAAGGCAGCTGGGAAGTAAAAGCCATTGTAGTAGGAACAAGAGGCCTCAAACATGTTGCCCTCTCTGCTCTTTTGCCTGAACTCTTTAGCCACCTGAGGAAAGAACAATAAACACATCTTTCAGCTTTTTCCATTACAGAGGAATAAATCTGTAGCAGGAGATTTAACTCTCTGAACAGAGTGAATTGCATGCAGTTAATTCAGAAGTGATGACAACAGTTGTTTGCTAAATAAATTGGTAGACAGACAAAACAAGAACCCCTTGACCCCTGATGCTCACTCCTATCAGAGGCAGTGTATCATTTACCTTGACAGAATCAGTAGGGAAGGTTCTGCCAAAATGATATTTTATATGTTGCTTGTTAAAGCTCAGCTTTCTTTTGCCTTCACACCATTAAAGAGAGGCTTAAGGAAGCTCTGCTTCTGGACAACTTTGTCCCAGGCAATGCTGTTCTTGTACACATTAAAACCTGGATTTGCAGGATTCAAGACAAGTGACCTTGGAGGGAAAAGAAAGCAAAAAGGAGTGTAGATATTACTACTCAGGATAAGATGAAGCGATTTCTTTCATCTTAAAGCTTAGCTCTGGTTTCAGTAAACCCCAGTTAGACCAATACTGACAGTATACGGTAAACAGTAAACTTCAGCAGCAGAATGAAAAAAGGTTGAACTTCAGAATGTGTCAGACATGACCTTTGAAAACAAAGCTTCCAGAAAGCAAATACCAGCTTTTTCTGTCTCTATTCAGATAGAAGTTCATTAATGTCACTTACAAATTCTCCCTCTTTGTAAGGGAAACACCCTGAAAAACTGATTGATGATCTCACATGAATGAAATCAAAACTCAGAAAGAATCTTATAACACAGAATCACAAAACCTGGAGCACAGGATATCTTCGTTCTCCAGGTCCTCTTTGTTGTTTTCTTGTCAGGGTATTTTTGAATTTAAAGGAACAGATAAATGGGAGAAGGTATGTAGCTTGTGAGTATTTTTATTGTTTTTGTATGTTCTTGTTGTATTAATCTTCAAATTACAGCCAAGCTTTAAAAGGACATATTAAGCCAGATTTCCACCCCCTCTTGTCACAGTAGTACCATGGTTACTAGATATAAGATATTAGCTTTTTATGTCTTGTGTAAACACAGTATTAGCTCTGTACTTAATATATATGTATCATGTTCATTTGTGACTTCTCTATAGTTTTGATTACCTCAATCACACCTCTTGTAAGCCGCAGGTATGAAGAAGCAGATAGTAAATGATACCTTTTAGATAGATAACATAGGTGAAAAAAAACAGGATTTTTTTTCTTTAAACTGAAGGGCATCTATCTTCACAGAATTCATGGATATGACAGCTATAAAAAGTTGTGGTGATGACTGAAAAAGAACATGCATGTTAGATGAATGTTGATACTGAAATACCTGAAATACCAACATCAGAGAGATAAGAGCTCTGCAAATTAAGAAGTTCAAAACATAAGGAGTCATTGTTGCCATAATAGCAATGCAGATACTAAAAAAATGTGTTACAAGATGCTACACAACAACATCCATATCAGGATAAGAGAAGAAAAAATTAGTAATAAATGTAATAGTAACAAATGAGTTAACTCATACATGGTTAACAACTGTTCATAGAGCTGTAAAAATCTAGCTGCCCAGTCCTCAAGAACCTGGAGTTCACTGTGGAAGACAGGCTATGACATATATCTAATACATGTCTCTACCTGTCTATATGTATGTAGATATATCCACACAACTATCTACCTTTCTTTGTCTGTGCAGTAGGTAAAATATGGGGACATGCAAATAAAAAGTTTCACATATTTTTGATCCTCAGCTGAATTGTTGATAACACTGCATGCAAACAGCATAACTTGTCTAAAAACATAAATCACCACATTTCACAGTGCCCTCAATAGGTCTCCTGAAGCGTTCTACAAATGGAGTCACAGAAGAATGAGATTTCCCTTGCAAACATTAGAATACTCAGCCACCCTCCTGCACTTTCTGACAGTTTCCTTCATGATTAGGTTATTCCCCTACAACAGGTTTTTTTTTTTTTTCATTCACTTAAACAACCAGCACAATTTCAGAATATTTGTTCTTAAATGCACAGCTTTATGGGCACTAAAACGAAATTCTTTTAGAAGCAGCAGCATATGTGTGCAGATGCTTAACACAGAAATAGCACTCCAGAATCATTTTTATCGTGAACCTTGCAGGCAACTTCCTGGTCTCTCTTAAAAACGACTTTGTTCATATTCATTTGCTTTCTTTATTTACGTTATAAAATGTCTTTCACCTCAAGACCCAAGGAAGGGAGAAAGCATAACCCTACAATGCATCTATGCTCATATTATGAGTCTACTTGCAGAGCAGATTGTCACACTGTTACTTGGTTTGCTTCTGAATCATTTTTTTGAATATGGTACAGTTGAAACAGTAATGACTGCGCCAAGTAATGCATATTTCAGTATACCTAGCCAGAAATTTCAGAACAGCTCTCATCCTCTGGAAAAAATAAAATAAAAAAGAAAGACTTCCCAGCCAGTTGCCAGATGTTGACTGTGATGAGCTCCACAGTGTAAGAAGAAAGTCTGTGAAAACTAAATATACAGAATACTGACTTAGCTCACTACAAAGTGAACACAGGAAATTCTTACAAACAGCGTGCAGGAAAAATAAACAGTAAGTAGCATGAAAATGTTAGCTTCATTCTTTCATGCTGATACTACCCGCCACAAGCATTATTCCAGTCACCCCTTGATGTTAAACTGAAATAATACTGGTGTTACTTTATTCTTCAAAACAGAGAAAAATCTGTCTGCAGCAGAGACCGAGATGGTGCTTGTTGGCAGAATCGTTCCTGTAGCTGTCACATACTATAATTCCGAAGGGAACAAATTCCATCTCCAAATGTGTTAAGTTCTGCCCTCAATTCCTGCACTGCTTTAGAAGGTGATCTGAAGCCTTTTCTCAAGAACATCAGTGTGGCAAGTTTTTACAAGTCACTGCTTTTGCTGTAGTCAAAACTGCCTTGAAACCCACTTACCTCAACATGAATAAACACAGAGGCTACTGATTATTCTAGCAAGGGGGGAAACAGAGGCATCACTTTCTGCACCACTAAATATTTAACAATTTCTACAAAGTTAAATTGATCAGAGAGAAGAAATCGGGTTCTGCAAATGATTCTAGTGGTTAGGATTCCTCTGGGAGGAATAAAAACTTCAGGACACATTAATACTGCAGCCTCTCCTTTTAGAGGTGAATAGTCTTTTCTATGGCATACTATTTATGACCAGACAAAACAAGAGAACCTGTAACCAACAGTTTATATCTGATTCATCTCACTTTCCTAATAAAATTTGAATCTAGATTTAAATTGGCATAGTCCATAGGGGGCAAGGTGGAGAATCCCCTAGTTCATAGACTATAGGCTGGGAGAGATTCGGAGAGGACATCTAAATTCTGTCCCTAGACAGATTGAACCATGTGTAAAGCATCCTGACAGATTAAACAGCTTTCTAGACAATATATACCCAGACATAACTATGCTTACATCCTTTTCTCCAACATCTCCTTCTAACCTAACATCTAACTGAAACTGTTATTTCTCATCCTATCTCTAGCAGATGTATATGAGAATTATTCCCTTCTTCTAGCTTATTTCAACACTGCTTTCCTATCTCCCAAACTTAGCCTTCACCAGATGTCACACAATCAGTTCCCTTTTTTTTTTTTTTTTTTTGGTAGGCCTCTGATCACCCTTGTTACCTCAGGGAAGAGGCAGACTAAGAGAGTGTGGAGTACAAACTGAGCCGAATACTCTGTCTGAAGCCTTATTCATAGATACAGCCAGACAATTGTTTTCTAAACCCCAGCACCTTATACATGCAAGCTTGAAGCTTGTGGGGATGCAGCTTGCTGCAGAATGACGTTCTTCACTCTTATTCAATTTGAGATTCACTGGCTGAGTTGAACTACTGACTCTGAATAGTATACAGTGGCCATAAACCCCTATTTTTTAGCACCCATGCAGACTGTTGGGAGAGAAAATGTAGAAGTCATATGCTGTTATATAGAATCATTTTCTCCACACAGTGCATTATAAATAATTTCCTAAGTCAACACTATTGACCATCTTTCCCAAAAAAGGGACCACATTCATTGATGAATGAAAAATAATGGATAAATGCAATAATGGATAAACTTTCACTTGATACAACTGCAATGCGCTATGCACAAAAGGCATGTCCACAGGATCTTTATAGCTATTATATACTCCATTACAAGTAGCATGTGCATGACTTGCACACGATCACATAGGCAGACTGGAAGAGCTACAAAAGCAGATCACGGACCTCCCAGCTGCAACTGTCATATTTCAGTGTCATACGGCCTTGCAGAATGTACCCAGTGATCACTAATTTGGTATTTCTGAGTAATAATAAAAAGTATTTGCTACACAACTTTGTTCAAATTCTGTTTCCCTATAAAGCTTTGGAGATGCTATCCAGAACCTCCACTTCACACAATTGTCTAGCCTTAGAGAAAAAGGATGCTCAGGCCAAAACAACACTAAATAACTAACTGTAATAACCAGCCTGTCAGGCCTAAATGTTAATGGCACCAACACAGCTGTGCAGTATTTTCTCCACGTCTCCCCTAACTCATCTCAGTGGGGGACACTATAATTGTATCACATTCTAGCCTAGATGTAAAACAGCCATTAAGATGTAGCAGGGAAACATGATACAAGCACATACTGCATCACATAAAATCTATGGAACAAAATTCACCATTGTGAATTTTTGCAAAGGAAAGTCAAAAGCAAAGAGAATCCCTTGAGAGTTAACCAGCTGTTAATGACCCACTTATTTTGTCCTGTTGGTTTGTCAAAAAAAGTGCCCCCCTCAGCCAGTGTTTAAGCAAATGAATCTGAATCGGGGCCTTTCACTAGCTCGCTTGGGCACTGCAGCAGAGACGGGCTGCACAGCTGGATTTTAAGTGTCATCACAGAAGCAGAGCTCACAGCAAAAACTCTGCTTTAAACCTGTTAATAACAAAAGAGATAAGACAGCAATCAAAGCTTCTTCCTTTTTTTACTGTGCCAATATTATAAAAAGTAAAATTACAGAAAAACCATAAAATATGATTAAGTATCAAAAATCAAAAGAGAAATGCCCCAAATTTGATTTGAAATCACTGCAGATGTAACATAACCTTTTTAATACCAGTAAACAAATGGTTGTTTACTACAATGGAAATATTGGCCCATATTTTGTGCAGCGGGTTTGGGAGGGGGTGGGAGGTTGTTTTTAACCTTGTGATTTATGAAGCGCTCTATCAACAACAGCAATATATACTGGAATATAAAAAAAACACCGGTAATGGAAACGTTAAGTCAATCTCTTCTTTTTTGGGTGGAGCACTTCTGCCCTATGGCTGCCTTTTGATGCTTTTTTTGTAAAAACAGGAAAAAATGCCAAAGAGAAGTGAATTGGATCACTGATTAAAGTTACCGGTTTAAAATGACTACAATCTAACTTGAGATTTACTTCAAGACAACAACAACCGCAAGTTAATGTTCCCACAGTGTAATTCTCTCTCCTCTTAGCAGATGATTCTCCCCAAACACAGTCTATTTTGTGCTCAGAAACCCCATGGGTATTGAGGAAAGCCTTGTGTGTTGTGCTTCCCACTCCACCAGGAGCTGCAAAAGAAGAAACCGCCTCCTGGCCCAGCTATCTGCAGGTGGGCAGCCCCCCGAGCCCCTGTCCCTCCCTGGCCAGCAACGGAAGGGCTCGAGGAGCCCTCACACCTTGGATTTTCCTGCAGGAAACCTCCCAGAGATCCTGGGAGATGCCTTCTCCTCTCTAGTAGAAAGATGTAAAGATTTTCTAAGTGTATTTCTGTATGCCATGGGTAGATTGCGTTTAACAGTTACATACGTTCATGAAAATAAGGGAAAGTGTTTTGCGCTATTGTTAAACAATCTGAATCGAGTTCGATTCATTTCTATTCAGTCAGGTTACTTAAGTCAGATAAGGATCCCAAAGGTGATGCAGGTAGGGAATCACTAGAGCTCTGCCAAGGAAGACTATGCCTTTGAAGACCTTTTGAATCTCTAATTAGAAAGGTAATCCCAGATTTATTGTCATTTTTTTTAAGTATATGTCATTTTATCTTCCAGTACTGCTGTGCTTATAGAATTAAGAAGATACAGACAACTCATCTGCAGAAAGTTGTATGATGTACATAAGAAACAAACAGCAGCTACAAAGGAAAACACAATCATGTTTATCCAAACCTGTCAGTGCATGAAGATTTGTTTGTTCTTTTTCTTTTTTTTTCCAAAAGACCTGGCAGGTTTTTGGTTGGTTGGTTGGTTTTTTCAGCCATCTAGATTCTCGAAATGTTAACTAACCTGCACTATGTTAATGTCAGGCCAACTTTGTATAACAGTTCCTTTTACATATGAGCCTACATATATGTCAGAAAAAAGATGACATTTGATGTTTCACCTCTGCAACACCCCTGTATTTTTCCCCCGTATTTGATCAGGCAGTTTTATATCTTCTCCTCCTTTCTTAGTTTACAGTGTTGCAGGAGTAGCTTGTGGGCCTTTTCAACAAGCTAAGCAACATGGTCATGGTGTTACTACTACTGCAGACCGGGACGTGGCTCCACGTGGATAGCGCAGGTGCAGCTCCGCGTCCTTCCCTGGGTGCGAACGCCGGTGGGTACAGCGTGCCGGGGACTGCGCACAGCAAGCAGCCATCCACACGGAACTAGGTGCCCAACAACTCTCCAGCAGCGCAAATAATGCAGCCACTCTTCAATCCTTCTACATGGGGGAACATTCCACCTGTAATGGAGTCTTCCCTGTTACCTGCTTCCAGAAGAGCAAACCTGTCCCAAGACGTTTGACATTGACTGAGAGGGCCCAGTATAAAGTAATGGCCAGCCTGCAGCTAACCAACCTCTGTCATTTAGCACATTCAGTACAACTTAAGAGCATTAACACACCTCCCCTGTCCATGGCTTCCCATAGAATAAGCATGGGCAATGAATAAGCCTCTTCCTACTGGAAAAGCTTCCACTTCCCTTCCTCTCATAATAAAATGGGGAGAACTCTGTTCTACTCCCAACCATAGTGTGTCAGACCCATGAAGGATGCTATGTCTTTCAACTTTAACAAGTATCAGTTCAAAGTCTTCATAGGAACTAAATCAGCAATGGGCTTACAAATAACTCTGCAAATGTGCAATAATAAGAGACGGAATTATTAGACTTCTACACTATATTAGCTTAAAATTGAGAGACAAGAACCTCTCCTATTTGTCTCTAAGACAAAATTTCTACAGATAGTGATACTATGCTCAGTCCTTAATCTAAATGCAGAGAAATTCAATCCATTCTCCCCTTGGGTTCTGCAGCTGCTAGGTTACTTTATGATGCACATAAACCTGGTTGCAACCTCTTAACACAACAGCATAAGTGAGTAAAAGAAGCTTTGCTGAGTGGAAGAAATAGAATTTCCCTTAACAAAATCTTAGAATCATAGAATCATAGAATGCTTAATGTTGGAAGGGACTTCTAGAGGTCGTCTAGTCTAACTCCCCTGCACACACAGGATCACCTAGAGCACGTGGCACAGGGTGGCATCCAAGCAGGTTTCGAAGATCTCCAGAGCTGTAATGGCAAGCATGCCTTGCTTTAATCATTGCCACGATGTCCACAGCACAGGAAATGCTTGCGTTTGTCATCTGGTGTAGGACAAAGCTCTTTGAAAAACACCTCTGCCCTTCTTTTGGCATTTAAACTTCAGTATATTCTCTGGTGAAGATCTAGGTGAATTTGAGCTTGACAGAACTTAGAAGCTCATACTTAAATTCTTTGAAAGCAGAGCTATCACATTTCCTACTTTTTCATACGTTATGAATATATGTAGCAACATTTATATCAACAGGAAGGTAACAATCTTTCACTGTCACATTATCAAACATGATTCCCCACACTAAAGCTTCATTAGGTTCATTCACCTTTCTAGAATTTACTGAGGAAAGTGTTGCAAAAACAAGAGCACCAGCTGCCTCACAGAATCCAAGATTTACAGTTTGCATGATCCATCACTAGAAATAGAACCAAGAGGTTGCCCTGAGCCTTATCAGCTGGGGGGTTTATAAGGCAAATGAAGAGAAGTTTAGTTTATGAGATGCAAGTGTATGACCGCTCTGGGCAGCAGCCATTCTTTGGGTCATAAAAAATGAGTGGATCAAAAGAGGAGCAGCTTTTACCACAGAACTACCATACTTGGTTGGATTATTCTACACT
This sequence comes from Tinamus guttatus, assembly GCF_000705375.1. The sequence goes on along the minus strand of NW_010578203.1, from coordinate 105,021 downwards.
TATTATTTATTTACCAAAGCTGAACCTGGTTGGCCATAGGTAAATTTTTCTCCTAACCATGGTCAAGGTTTCTCCGTGTCAGTATTTTCTTAATAGAGACTTTACAAAAAGCTTCCCCATCTACAGCTTCCAAATGCACATGGACACGCTTTCTTGTGCAAGGACCACACAAGGATTTATCTTTATGTAACCTAATTCTTAGCCATAGTCTGTCCTTAAAATAACAAGTGCAATGACTATGAGAGGCCTGGGCCAACGTGAGATTATCAGTGAATGCAAACCAAAATGATGCAAAATTTCCACTGTTTTTTCCTCTGTCTTTTGAGGGAGATTCATTTACTAATGGAAAAATAGGTCACATCTGTTTGTTCATACTAAAAACATGAACACTCCTCCCTGTAGACATTCTGAAAACAAGCAATGTTTTATCTCAAAACTGCAGCAAAAAAACCCACTTAATTTAGATGAAGCTTGGACAGAAATAATGCAACTATAACCTCATGCCCTTATTTCATGACAAAGTGTAGACCAGGTTTTTAAAAACTTTGCAAAGTGAGTGCTCCCTCCCACAAGGGAGGGGAACATTCAGGCTTCGGTTCATTTAGGTTTAGCTACATCAGCTCAGTTCTGTTCTCAGTGTCAAGTGTTTTCTGCATTAAAGCTTTTGCTAAGCAAACAGTAGCAGCAACAAGAGTCAAGAAAAACGTTATGAGTATTTAGCCTTTCCTGCCCTCCCACCCCCAGGTGGCTGCCAGCCCACAGCACAGCCCTCTGCTCATGCCAAGGAGCTTCCCTACTCTCTGGCTGGCTGCAAAGTTCAGTTTCTCACTGTGTTCTCACTGTGATAGCCTTGGGCATGTATTGTAGAAACTTGTTAGCCACAACTTGGTTTCTCTGTTTTGAGGCACATCCAGCAAATACTCCTACCTCTGCTGTCATCCTCTTACAGTAAACATGTTGGAAATATATATTCCATAGAAATAATTTAGAAGTAGACAAACATACTAGATGGTGAACTGAGGAATCCCAGGAGACCAGATTTCTGTGGTTTTTTATGTTCTCTACAAATGAGGAAAGTACCAAGCCACATCCATAAATCATGTATGGTAATAAAAAGTCCTGTGAGTAGCTGAATTTTAGGCAGATTTTCCTGTGGGCTTCATTCCCAATAGCTTCTTTCATGTGGAATAAGAGATAATTCACAAAAAAATTTACTCAGAAAATCCTCAGAAATAGCTGCTTGAAATGGTTATAAGAGCGATGTAATTTAACAACTGCAGAGACATTTTTCTGTGAAGGGCATAGCAACTACCTGGCATGGCTCCTGTCAGCGCAGTACAAAACTAATTTTGCAGACATCACCTGCTGTATACATGAGAATAATAGGACCATGGAGAACGTACTCTCCGGTGCGAACACAGATTTATTTTTCTTGAACCCTCCATTTAGACATACCCAGTACTCTCACCTGAAAGGGCTTTCAATTAGCTGGCAAATTATAAGCACCTGTGATTAGCCTGTTTCTCTCTTTCACTGAGAATATGACAGAGTGTTAACTCTGTGCATTTGCAGCTGAACAGCAACTCCTCATTAGAAACTGCTGTAAATACAGTGGAGGCCAAGAAAAGCCACTTCCATGATGGAACATCAGTTGGTGCGCAGCACAACACCATGTTATGCTCCCTAAGTGGCCAATAAAAAGACAGGCAAACAAATAAGGATTAATTTGGTTCTTTATTTGTTTTGTTTTCATTTTCAAAAGGACTCTGCCAACAAAATCAATATCAACATTACTCTCAGGAAAAAAACTTGGCATGCCAGAGCAGAAGCATATTTACACCATGTCTAGCAATGATAAAGTATTAGCTTTTTGATTATATTTAATTTTTTTGTATAATGTACACAATCATCATTGTCCTAGACATGAATGCTACAACTTAAGACCCAAATGTGTAGAATCATAGAATCACAGAATGCTTAAGGTTGGAAGGGACCTCTAGGAATCATCTAGTCCAACCTCCCTGCACATGCAGGGTCACTTAGAACATGTGGCACAGGACTGCGTCCAAGCGGGTTTTGAAGATCTCCAGAGAGGAAGACTCCACAGCCTCTCTGGGCAGCCTGTTCCAGAGCTCTGGAACCTGCACAGTAAAGAAGTTCTTCCTCACATGGAGCTGGATCTTCCTGTGTTTCAACTTGTCCCCACTACCCCTTGTTCTGTTGCTGGTCTCCACTGATATTACATATACATACATACATATATATATATATAAAGGCTGAGTAGTAGGATTGGATAGCCAGACAGCTAACAGACAGCTAACATGTTGTAACCAAAGCAGGACAGTGCTTTTAGTGAGAGATCTATACCTATACCAGAGATGGTGCTGCAAGGTGAGATATTGTCTGGGGCTATGAAACAGCAACACACGTTTTCTTTTATTTGGCAGTTCCTTTTACTGCTTTTCTTCACTCTCCTCAGAAGTTTTACTCTCTCCATGTACCAAATCCTTACACCGAGGCCGTGTTTTGGTTCCTGTCCAAGAACCTTTTCGCGGGGTGGTGAAGCCGCAGAGATAGCCTCTCATTGTTTGTATTCTTCATCTAGGATGCGCCTCAGAGTGAAATTTGGACTCTACTCCTCCCAGTTTGGTATCATCAGCAAACTTGCTGAGGGAGCACTCTGTGCCTTCATCCAGGTCATTGATGAATAAATTGAACAGGACTGGATCAAGGACTGACCCCTGGGGGACCCCGCTAGCTACAGGCCTCCAACTAGACTCTGCACCGCTGATCACCACTCTCTGGGCCCTGCCATCCAGCCAGTTCCTAATCCGCCTCACTGTGCACTCATCTATCCCACACTTCCGGAGCTTGCCCAGGAGGATGTTGTGAGGGACGGCGTCAAAAGCCTTGGTGAAGTCGAGATAGACGACATCCACCGCTCTCCTCTCATCTATCCAGGTGGTCATTCCATCATAGAAGGTTATCAGATTAGTCAATTGTATTTAATAAATACAATAATTAAAACAAAAATATTAGGAAGGACTCCACTCCAGTGGGCATAGAACAATAGTATCAGTTTCAAGGATACTATTCAACATATATTGCACAAATCTATGCCATATTTGGCAAAATTATTTTAAAAGTTGCTTGGTCGTGAGAATGGCAACTAATGAGTATTAGCTACTGACATAAGAATATTCATCTAAGCTAAAAAGTAATATTATTTGCTTAGCTAACTTTACTGCTATAATTATCTACTTAACATGAAACATGAACAGTAGTGAACCATCAGTCGTTTTCCTAGTTCCTCACAAATATATCAAACAACCTTATTACACAGATTTTTTTTTCTTTTTTTGAGAAAGCCTTTGATAAAAGATTCTTTTTTGCCTTGAAGAAAGAAAGCTCAAGTGGTCACATCACACAGCACTTGGTTCTTAGTTTCCCAGTTATACTCTCTTAGGGAAAGGAATTACTTCTGGCACATGGTCCCAGACACAGAGAACCTGTGGTTCATGGGGTGGCCAAACGGGAGCTGGGCTGGAGTTTTCAAACACCTGCACAGAGGTGGCTACCTATGAACCAGATGGTGACACTTTTGCCACATGTTGGCGAAAGTCTGAGGTTAGGAAACAATCTGCAATGGAGTCAGCATTTCTTTAGCGCTATTGTGTTTCATTCTTCACAATGAACCTCCGAATCCTGAATACATCAAGAATCCCACACACCAGGAGACCCTGGGGATTTTTCCTTATAGTTTCTAAGACCTTTTCTACTCAAGTTTCCATTCAAAATCTCTCTTACCCTGGCTCTTTCTGGAATGGTCCTATAAATGCACTTTTCAGAGTTTTATTTGCTGCCTTTCGTAACACTCCAGATGCCTCTGTCCCTCTTTTGAGGCACAGAGGGTCAGCAGCGTGCACAGACCTTCAACTCCAGCTGCAAAGCAAACTAAGGCAGTTGTCCTTCCCAGTGGACAGCAGACTTCTCAAACTCCTTGCCAAAGGTGCCTGTGAGCATACAGCCTCCCAGAGGCTTCCAAAACTTACCTACCTTCAAGGGAGATTGCGACAATGATCCTGTACTTTCAATATAGGAGGAAAAAAAAAGATATAAAAAAGAAAAGAAACAAAAAGCTCAACCAACATGAGAAATATAGTCTTTGTTATTATTTTGCACCCTGCCTTCACTGAAACAGCTTTATAGTGCAGCCGCATGTGATGCTTCATTAAGAACAAGTAGGCAAAAAATCCCTTTCTACAGCTCACTTTGTCATTGACTACAGATAAACACATCTCATAAAAAGGTCAGATTAACACAGGGGGAGGGGATAAGGAAAAAGGAATACAGAAATGAAACAGGCTGCCTCCTTCCCGGAGATGTGAAGCACAGTGTAATCAGAAGCAGCTGTTCTGTGGCTGGGTGCACTGCTAGGACCACGGCAGTTTTCCCCTGGCATGGCTGGGAGCTGGTCTGGCTAATGCCCCTGCTGCAGACAGCTCTGGAAACCATCATCGGCACTCCGGGAAAAAAACAAAAAATCCCAGACTCAGGCAAGGGCTCGCTTACTGCTTCTATGCTCTGCACCAGGCAATAAAATCAGCGCAGCCCTGCCTGATGAGCAATTGCCAGCACAAGAAAGAGCACAGACACACACTAGGAACGGCCAGCTGCTTTCAGATTATCTACCACTCTCGTTCATAAAGTTGGCAACTAAAAGACAGAAAGGTAGTAAAGAATATTTTATTTCTTTTGAACTGAGTCTTTGAGCACCCAGCCCTTGCTCAACAAGGTGAGAATAACAAAAGCATTCTCTATTCCATGCTGGCTTGAAAATCTTTAAAATGAGATGCTACAAACAGCTGTCATTTAGAGCAGGATAACCAGCTCTACCTATTCTCTACTTGAATTCTTGATATAGTCTTTCTAAATGTTAGTTACTTTCACTGGTGAAATAGGCATTTGTTATCCACAACTTAACAAGGGGTCCCCTGGAAATAAAAATTCTTCCTCGGGAGGGTGGCACATCACGAATCCTGCCCCTCTCACCCACCAACACACCCTCCATCACCCATCCAGCCTGACGCTGCTCCGCTCCACCGCTTCCTCGGCTCCCTAGGAGGGCTCCCTGCCCACACAAGGCTCTTACTCGGCAGCTGGTCCTGGCAGCAGACAGAGGCAGGCTTGCTGCTGAGTTCAGCTGAAAAGTGCCTTGCAGTGGCAAGAACTGCCTTGTGCAGAAGAACACCCGGGAAAAAAAAAAAGGCGGCAAGAGGGTCCGCATGCTTTACATGCTGTTTGACAGGAAAGCATGTCTTGGTTCAGTAGTGACGGCTTTGGCTTCACATGAACCAAGGAGGAACTGTGCAACTTCGGAGAATTTTATGATGCTTTTAATTGGGAGGTAGTTTTGATGTTCTTACTGGACTGTTTTCATGCCCATGTTTAGTCTATGAACAAGCTGTTAACCTGCTGCAAGATGTAATTACTTTTCCCTCTGGCAGGGTAATGCAGCAGGTAAACAGACCCTCCTCAGATGCTGAATTTCGCATTTCACATTTTAAAATATGTCTTGAAAGTCAGACCTCACACAATCATGGAGATTGGATCAACATATCCTACTTATTAACAGCTCCTGATGAAGATGAGACACAGAAATGAACAACAGCACTAACATCCTAATGCACTTGGAGGAGGTGACCCCTCAACTGCCCTGCAGAGGATTCTGCATGGATATCTGTATAGATACACAGCTCTGCAGAAGGTGACAGGGAAGGCATCTCAACAGCGCAGGTGGAGCTGCTGGCAGCCAGGACCATCACACAGGTCATTTAAAATTGAGTAGCAGTGGACCCACTCTTCACCATAGGAGACCAAGGAGAGCCTATTTCAGCATCTGCTCTTCCTTCAATCCTTTCCTACTCCCCTTGCATTAGTTAACTGGGTCAAAAACTAGTGTTAAACTTGTCCCTAACACCAGAACGCACAGCAAATTTTAAAATGTGAATATCCTAGAACGATGAACGGGACGCTTGTTGGGTAACTAGAAGCTTAAAATATTTCAAAAAAATAATTTCGTTGAAAACCAAGTACAATGTGACAAACTGAAATACCTCATGTGCAACACAGTTCTTGTTTCAGGTCTTCTGTGAATTGAGATAACGCTGTCACCTGAAGTATGGCTTATGCTTATGCCATAAGGGAAAAAACAAAACACGTCCAGCATGTATTTTTAAAAAGAAAGTTAAGTTTTGGATTATGGTTCAGCAACAGCTGGTATGCGGCAAATTTTGCAGTTATAATTAGTTTAAAAAAGTAGTTTAAAAAAAGTATTTTTCAATCAGGTAGTGTTTGCTGGCCCTGTGTCTTACGTAGCACATATCTGTATCAGAGAAGGAATAGTAACTTTTTCCTATACCTCTTTTCAGTAGCCCATTCTCCCTCTGCCTTTCTCACCCACCAGACCTGAAAGATTGCATCTACCTTAGAGATAATTTACAGAGATAATTTACCTGTTCCAAAAGCAGAACCAGTGCTTTTGTATGGTGCTGAATTGGATCCTACATTTACATCTCTCACACAGCTCACCTAGCTGCACAAACCTGCCAGTGCCCTTTGCACCCTGCAGATCAACCCACAAAGACAGTTCAGGAGAGAACAGGGGAGCCCAGATTTCATTGCTCTGATTGCGTCTGGTGCTACAAACTATGGTGTCAGTTGTGGTGACAGCAGCACTGTGAGTTAGGAGTCTTGTAGCTGGAAAAACAGAAAACAGTAGCTCATTTTACCCTGAGCCACGAGCCTGAGCCATAACTCAATCATAACCATTTTTATTTACAGCTTGGAATAATTCAAAAACTGGCTTGGCACTGGAAAGCCTCTTTATAGCTTTTGGTAAAAGTGCTAGTTATTTATAACACTAACCTTCAAGAGAACACCTGTGGGTTGAAGGAGCAATATGCATGTTAGTAATAGCACAGCTCTAAGGACACAGTGCAGGTGGATGATTGATTCTGAATTGTTACTCAAATTTTGGTTCACCACATTATAATATACAATAATCTTCAGAGTACTACAATTCTCCCATGGGTTTTATGCTGAAGTGTTTTATAGCACACATAGAACATAGGCATTTCATGAAGGTAAATGTTACAGTTAATTTGCTGAATTAGACTTTATTACAGTTTGCTTTTTTAAAAATAAAAGTTGTTTTCCTCCTTTTTTATACAGGAAAGTGTAGGATTGAAAGAAGGAAAGAAAGGTACAGTGTAATTTCAACAACATTTAATCCCAATCCAAGGGGAGGGGGTTTGAGGGGAAAATCCCTCAATCCAAGGGGGAGAAATAATAAACCCAAGGAGAAATTATTGCATTAACGTGCTATTTTCCAGCAGTTGGACAAACACCCCCACCAGGAATGAGTTACCACGTCATTCCCACAGGACTGTGAGAATGCTGAGCTGTCACCCTCAGCTGCTCGGGTTGCCCCTGCGGCAGCTGTAGTAACAGCCATGCCAGAGCTTGTCTGTCCTCCACACTGTCGTTTTTTAAACTCCTGAGTAGCATCTCCATAAAAACCAGCAAGTACAAACAACAGCGTAATGCAAGAGGAACTACAAACAGACAAATCTCTCTGTAGCATGTAGCCAGATGGAGACCAGGAACATTCACCATGTGGGGGCTGGAGTAACCGCGTGAAACACGATCCAGGAACTCTCAGAGCCAGCATACACGTCCGGGTGCATGAAACACAGGCAAAGACATATGGTTAATGAGAAAGCATCGTTTTAAATTTCGAAGCACAGTGAAAGATAACATCTTCCTGCACTGCAAAAATCCAGTCTGTCAGATGCAGGAATGTTCCATCTAATGGAGAACAGGTGAAAGATACGGAGTCATAAAGAACTCACTTGAAGGGTCAAACCTCCTGCAGCACATATGTGGTAAGTGAATATAATTGATGCCACCGCCACAGTTCAGGCAGCCCTGCTTTTATGGTGCATGCTCAGTTTTATCTGCCTCAGATTTTGCGCAGTATTAAAAGCTGCCAGAAATATCTGAAGGTGCTATGACAAAACCAGCTCACCATTAGATGGACACTAAGTTCCACAGACAAAGGCTCTAGGAAGGGTATGAGGTGCAGGTGTTTATCAAAGGTAGGTTTTTGTTAAATGTGACAATTATATGTGCCAGTATAATTCAGTAGCAGTGGCGGCTTGTTAGGGCAAGCATCTTGCTTTACAGAAAATGTGTCATTTTGATATAGCAGTTATTTAGTGTTTGTAGACAACACATTGCATGACAGTTCCTATAGGGAACCTACCTTCACCTGTAGGGTGCAGGTACCCACACATACTTTTCTGACCATTTCCCAGGACAAACTTTTTCACATCTGATCAAAGTTACTTCCTTTGACCTGGCACTTGAACTGTGTAAACCATCTTTGAATTTGGTCCTAAACCTAATGCTACTATTCCAATGCAAGATACCACCAGTTTCTATCTAGATTTAAGATAAGTGATAAATATTTAAAGTCTGCAATTAGGAATCATACAACCGAGCTGAGTGGGCTCGGTCAAACATCATATACATGAAATGGAAGAACAGAAGTTAAGAATACAACACTGAAAATATAAGCCTCTGATATTCATATGAATTCAGTATGCTCTGACATTCAAACTACAATTTGCTAAGGAGAGGGGGGAAATATAGCTAATGGAAACAGCCTTTGATACTCAGTGATTTCCTCATTTCCTTCTGTAATTTCATTAAAGCCCAGACTAAAGATACACTACTAGCAAGTAATGTATTAATATATCAGCTTGCCAAACTTGCAGCTCAGGAAGGAATCCAAATTTAATTTTTCACCCTCTTCAGTCAGCAGCAAGTCTTTTGTTTCCATGTACATTGAGAGAACCTAAACAGAAGTGTCTGCATCAGACCATGGAAGTATTGATGACCCGGATCCTCATGTCTGCTATAAATCACCACATAAATAATTGGAAAGGATGAAGAAAAAAAATAATAAAAAGTAGGAGGGGGGAAACTGTCTGATGTGGACAACAGCCATCGTTGGTCTTGCTAACTCGGCAATGGTATCAAACATCCCTGCACGCTTTTCACTGGCACCATCCCTATTAGCTATTTACAAACACAAAACAGGTTGCAAGTGGTGTGAGAATACAGGAGTCAGGAGAAATAAACCCAATAAAACAAAACCAGGCCTTTAAATATATGACAAAAAACCAAACTTTATGTATAATTATGAATTATGCTGTTGACTCTGAGGTAGAAAAAGCCAAGCCTAAATGAAGGGACATGGCCTGTTTGCTTGTTTTACGGTGACACTTTCATCCAGTGAGTGCACTGAAACTCAAGGTGATGCAGAATCAAGTAAAACTCAGTAATGAAATAACAGTATGAATCAGGTATACCCAACATCAACTTGCTTGCTCACAAACTAACTAAATCGTGCAGTTTTTGCATCTTCCAACAGAACATGCTCCCACTCTGATTCAGGGCCTCACAGCCCCCAGATGGCCACACCAGTGAACTGTTAGCAGGGAATCACTCCACTCCCGTTTTCTCTCCTGACACGGTCTGCAATATACATTCAAACCCCTGAACTTTCATTTGGAAAAACATACTGATTCCATATTCAACACAGTTATCTGTTTTTAATTCAAAGCTGACTTACAAGCAGCTGTACTTCTCGCTTATATGAGGAGGTTAGTGAGACTGCCAAGTTAGGATGCATCTTCTTTTTACATATCCACCAACTAAATAGGCAGAAATTAGAACTAGTAAGAGCAAAACATACCGACTGGAGCACGAGCAGGTAAGAGAGGACAAAGTGTCATCTGTGGCTGAATATTAAGATATACATATAATATACAAACACCAAGCCCCGTGTTTTGCTACAGAATTCTTAGACTCAAGAAACGGAATAAACTCTTTGATCAATAAAGACCTTTTAATTGACTTAATGGATCTTAGCTCCACTAAGCTCAGGTGACATAACTGCAAACAGAGGGAACTAAAGTTATTTACGTAACTTTTAAAAGTTACGTTATCATATAACAGAGACAGACCAATAATGAGGGACTACTGCTAGATTCAGAAGATCTTAGTGCACTTTACAAAGCGAAATTCCTATTTTTGGGAGAAGGCACCAAAGAAGGGGATAATTAAATCAAGATCACTAGCAGGACATCAGACTAAGAGGTCTAAGATTTATTTTAAGAGCATTGGATTTTGGCATTTAACTACTTTTTTTTTTTTTAAGGATATAGAAGCAGAATAATATGTTTAAGAATGCTAATTAACCAAACTCTTTCCTCTTCCCCTCTACCCTGAGGTAAACCAAATTCCCTTCTCTCCCCTTTCTCCTTCCTAAACAGGTTCTGCCTCTGTTTATCTTACTTTGCATTTTGATAGGCAGGAGGTTTCCAGCGTCTTCCTAGAGACAATAAATGCTGCAAGTCTTTCTGAAAGGCAGGAGAGGAGACGAGGAGAGATTTTTCTGCAGTTCACACTACATTAAGTGAGTGGCAACTGCTGTACTGTTTGGTTAGCTAGTGGGAGGAAGATAATAGTAGAAATATTTTGAGCATACAGTTTGTTCTGTTCCTACTGGCTTGGGAACCAAAAATGTTTTGTGAATTCCCAAATAAGGCAACATCCACTTTTGAGAATTAAAGATACTGTGTTTTACTGTAACTCAAATAATTTGCCCTTAAGCTTGGTCACAAAGTCTGGAAGTGAAGCCACCTGCCACTGATTTCTCTCCAAATCTGCAGGAGCACACGTGCTTTTATGATAATGCAGGCCAGACAGGCATTCCCTGCATGCCTCTAAATCAGGGAGTTTTTCTTCTGGCATAATAACAGATTTCTGGCCATGTAAGCCCTATTTTGTTTGCACTGGGCTCGCACATATCTGGGCCTGTAGCAGAACCCCAGATGTTCTCACCTCCCTTTCATCATCACTTTTAGATTTTCATAATAGTGTTATCAGCTGGCTCCCATACAGCTACTTGGGACAACTTATGCCAGCATAAACTTAAGGAGGTGGCAGGTCCTCTTGCATTTAAATATATGGAATTTTAATGCTGACTGTTTTGTTCTCAATTTACTTCTCACAAATAGTGATTAGGAAGCCACAGAACATATATCATACATATATATACACATGATTATATATATGACATAATATATATCATGGAGTTGTGAAAGCAAAGAAAACTGAATCTATGTCTGCAAGGAAAATTCTTATGTTTTCAGTTTATGTATTACAAAATCTCTGGCAGTTTCAAGCTAAATCTGTTTTCTTAACTTTAGTTCTGACCACAGCTTTAAGCCATTTATTCCTCTTGCCTGCTTTAATATTATTTTTCTTTTGGTCAGAAATTTCAGTAGCCAGACCCTAGAGAAATCAAAATCTTCACACAGGGTTTCCATAGAAATGAGACAGAAGTTGATTTTAATTGACAACTTGACTCAACGGCATCATTTCATCAGGGCAGATGAAGTGGAGCAAGTTTATTTAGAAAAGACAGATACAATGTAGCAAGAGCAGGAGGGGACACTGAATAGGTACAGCAGAAAATCTATACAAACAACAAAAGAAAGATGAAAAACTTGACCTCCGTACCATTGCCTCATTGCCAGCTTTTTATCTTGAATTGGGTACACCAAAACTCAAATGCTAACAGCACTGTAGTGACATTCATGAGTACTTCAGGAAGAAACAATTATATTATGTATTTATCATATTATATAATTATATATTTATATATTTATCGTACAATTATATGCATTTCTGGCATATAATTTCTGTCTCTGTTTATGCCATTCTTCATCTCAAACAAATTCTGATCTAAAATAATTTCTGTGAAGTTAACTTATTCCAAGAAAGGTTAGTGAATAACTTGATCTGTGTATAAGCACGCAGAAGAGTAACAGTCATTATTAGCAACCCATCTGCCAGCAATTAAAAGGAAACTGAAGCTAAGGAATTCTATACTGAGGTACAGTAGTAGGGTTTTTTTTTGTGTTTGTTTGCTTTAGAAAAATGGAGTATGAGAACAAATTTTACACGAATACAGTAATTTTCCTCACTAACAATTTTTAAATCTAGTTTGGATTTTTAAGCATTTCAGTTCAAACCACGCTGTCTCCAGAGAAATGTGCACTCCATGCAGGTCTGACAACAGGAAAATAGTGGGTCCATTCTAGAGGAGAAAACAATTATCAAGCAAAACGAAACAAACAAAAAAAGCCTGCTTGCCGCATATGCTTACTAGATAAAACAACAAGAAGCTACAATGCATACTCAGTAACCTATAGAGGAAGAAAACAAACAAACAAAAAACCACACACACACACACACACTTTATTTCAGTGGAAATCTTTGTGCAATGATTTTGCTTTCTGTATGGCCTGGCTACTTAAATTTCTAACCAACAACAGCAAAAAAAATACTTAAGAGTATGAAGAACGAAGGCTTACAGCTTTGGCTGGAACTATATCAGTCCAGAAAACGGATTTGGTAGGAAATGGTAAACACACACACAAAAGCCCCAAACAAATGGCTTTTCCATTTTCACTGGGCATTGAGGAGATTTCTACAGAATTCCACACAGAGATCTGGTGTAGGAGAACTCTGCATGGTGTATTCCTTACTTTAGGAAAGGATGAGGGAAATTCATACTAAGCCTGGACTTTTCTGCCAGAAAAATGTGAAGCAGAAATCATGTTACTCAATGCAAGTTAGCTGCTTATCTAAGGGCAGACTCACCACTGAACAAACTGCTGAGGAAGAAGCAAACTCTATCTAGATGGCTACAAAGAGGCTGACTGACTTTCTAGAAAGAACAATAAAAAGAAAACAAAACGTCACTTTCTGTAAAAATACAAGTTATTAGATTCAATACAGGGTAATGGTAAAAATTTATGGGTGACACACTGGAAGACTCACAGTGTTACCCTACAATCCCTTGCAATGCTGCACCATCCTCAGCTATTTTCTAAGCTATCCCTGGCAGATTTTCTAAGTCTATGTCTCAGCCCTCAGTCACAATTCTACATGCTTTAAAAAAAAAAAAAAAAAAAAGAAAAGAAAAAATTCCTAAACATTTCTTGAACTTTCAAAGTCTTATGATATAACAAAAAGGTAACAACACAATGAAAAATTTATTTATTTAAATACTTTATTTTCATCTCACAAAAAGCGAAAGTGTTTGCAGTACACATGCCTTTCAAATCAGTGCTGGTTATGTTTCTCTGAAATATAAAGAAAATAAGCTTTTTCTCCCTTTACAAGTGAAATGGACACATTTGCGTATTATATATACACACACACATACATATTTATATAGCTATGTACACATACACATTATTCAAAACTCCTCTCCCTAAAGGTAAGTATTTTACAACCTGGAATTTCACCACCCACCATTCAGACACATGTCATCATTCTGAATATTTCTACAGTGCTTAAGATGTAAAGCGTGACCCTTTATAAGCACCTGCATAACGTTTCCATATTAACTTGCAAGGTTTTCCTCAGGGATATCGAACTTAACCTACTCTTAGCAAAGAGCATAGTGCATTTCTCACTGCAAAAAAATTATTTATTTTATGCTATATATTCAAACTACCCCATTTTCCAATTCTTGAAATAGAAAGTCAGTATTTCATTTCTAAGAATTCGGTTCAAATTAGACCATTTTAAGCCACTTAAGCTAGTATATTTTTATAAAACTAGATATTTTAGATTTTACAGTAATTTGTTAAATACCACTGTGACTAATTCAAAGATGCCTGTCTCAATGGCATTCAAACAAAGCTACCTACTCACATATAAAATCTGTGTTTCTACAACAGCAGCAGATTTAAGTAACATAGCAAAACTAGAGATTTAAATTCTGTAGCAACATGTCCTGAGAGTTTAATGTGGTAAATAATGTCTTCATTTTATTTTCTAGAAATCCCATGAGACCATACCTTAAAAAAGTAACAAAAATCCTTGAACATTTAGTAGCATCTTGATAAAAGTGATAAACATAAATAACATTACTATTAAAAACATGTTGACACAAGTACTTTATTCTAAACATAAAACATTTACCATGCGGTGAATAGATTGGACTACATGTTAGATGATTCAGGAACATGAGGAAAAAGCTAAAATGTAAATGACTGAAACAAGTGCTCATAAGAGAGAATGGTTACTGAAGCAGTGCTACTTTAAGCTTCAGATTGCAATGAAATGTAACATCTTCCAGGAAAGCAAATCTGCCAGAATAAAAGGAATGTTTCACCAAATGGTGAGCAGGTGAAAAATACAGAGTTACAAAGCAGTATGTGTGTGCACCCTTTCCAGCTCTCCTCACCCCAAGTAAATAAACAAACAAAAAGCCTTCCTAAAGTACTTGACCACCAAGAGAAAATAATTATAGGAATAGCTTTCTTGTAGATGTTTTCTACAACACATGCCTAAAATCAACCATGTTAGATGCTGCAAGAACTCTGAAGTTCTCATTTCTACGGCAAACAGCATCTTCCTATGCCTTCTATCTGCTAAATCAGACAATAACACATGACAGTCCACAGTGCAAACAAAGTCTCTAGCAAACCTGCACACTGACTGGAGGGGTGAGGGCGAGGGAAAATTTTCAAGATTAATTTAAAAAGGAATCAACTTGACAGCAATGCAGTGCCTGGGAGGAGCTGCAATGTTTCTGAAGATCTTACAGTCTTGCTTCAGTAGCTCAGTAATTGGAAGTCTATGCTGCAGTACCATTTACATCATGTTTATAGGAAGCAAGGAAAGCCTGGGAACAGCATCGTCCTTCTGCCATGCCTCATCCATCAACACATACAAACGTACACAGGGAACTGTTTGTATGACAAGAAAGCCCCATTTGCAATTCTATTCTGCTTTCCCATTAGCAGGGAAGTAAAGTTTCACCTGCTCCCAGAAGCAGAGTCTCCAGTCTCTAAGGACAAAACATCCTAAATAACATCTTTGGGCTAGAAACATTAAACTTGTCAATTTAAGAACAAGACCTCAGTTGGCTCCAGCAGAAAAGCAGGACACTTGTTAGCACACTACCTGGCATATCACCATAATTGCAAGTCATAAGGCACAATGACCTTGGTGCACTGATCCAACCCATGCATAGGTGCAATCAGTTTACACGGAAATACTTAACCTAAACTCCTTCATACGACACGTTACCATCTTTTCATGTCTCATAAGTCTCACGCAAGCTGAGAGCACATTGTAAGTTATCTGCACTTTTTCCATCTCTTAAAAACTAAAGGTGAGTTTGTTTCTCCTTTTTTTCAGGGACAAATCTCAGAACTCAATTACTTGCTTACATTTTTTCCAGCAAGGTAACTTCATGGAGGAAAGAGAAAAAGTTGCATAGATGTGAAAAGCAGATGAGCTTTTACATGTATATTTATCACCACAGTCAGTTCTTAAAAATTACAAGCGGTTTATTTATAAGCAGAGGATGCTAGACAGTAAGGAGACAACCATTGCGTAATGGCTTCGAAGACAGCAATTTATACTGAATATAAACTGTATAGCCAATTCATAAACCAGAACTATCTCACACTGCAGCAGGTGATTCAAAGCCAGCAGCATTTAAACCCAAAGTTTTTTTTTTACCAGAAAGCTCTTCTAATTTAAAGTAACAGTAGCCTAAGATGTACACAAACGCTGGTTCTGCATGTTGCATCTAAAAAATACTATGAAAAATACGTAGAGAGTCACTGGTAGCTACAATATACATGTTTCTTTTGACTGGAAGACAGAGAAAAACTAAAAAACAAGGGGTAAGATTCTATTCCTTTCCAGTAAAAGGCATGACAGATTATGGCTCTAAAAGGCAAGTCATTGCTTTGGCCTTAGCCTATGCTTCTGTTTTCCTCATTTCATAATGAACTCATAAATGGAGGAGTGTACATAAGTATTTCTAATGGAAGGAGGATTCCAACATAACTCAATACAGATAAACATAAGTTTAGAGACTCCATGGCAGAAAAATAATTAAAAAGCCCCCTACCACTGACACTGAAAAAAAAATGCAACATCATTTATATACCAGGAAGGCTACTTGAAGATCACTGGATTAAAAAACAACCAACCAAACAACAAACAAAAAAAAACCCCACAAAATAAAAACCACTCCAAGCTCCCAACTTTCAAATGTTTCTTTAGTATATGCTGTATAAAACTCTGCTGCATACTATTTCCTTGCAAAGAGTTCATTACCAATAAAGCTTTTAAACAAAATGGTATTTTTTAAATCCTGCAGTTGAAAACAGGAGGTGGACGGGATCTTTCTCCACTCTCTCTTTGAAATTCATATACCTCAGTTCTGCAGACAGGGGATGAGATAAAACACATATAAGGAGATAGGAAAGTACAAGTTTACTACTGTCATTTAACACGAAGTAATTGTAAAGAAAAATATAGGCAAACTATGTAAACACACATACGCAGACACATACACAGATAGAACTAAGATAGTTCTACAGAGAATTCAAGGTTCAAGAAAGAAAGAAAAAAAAATACAGAAAAAAAACACCCACATGACAGTTGGTTCAAACAGTCCAAGAACATAACCAAAAAAAACCTAAAAAAAAAACTAAAATTGTTTAAGTGACCCGCTGGCAAATTTATATATCCAATAAATTAACTCTCATTCAAGATACTGCCTTCTTCAGAATTTACACTGGCTGAAATTAAATGCATCTAATTAGAAAAGCTCTACTTTTAATTGTAAACACTTTTATACTAGTTTAAGTCTGATCACATAATTGAACTGTGATAAGGTAAAACAAGTTTAAATGTGTGCATAAATCCCCAAAGGTTCACCTGTAGTGAACATTAAAAAAACATGTAGAACATTAAAAAAAAAATCAGATCGTCAGATAAACAGTATGTTTATTCTTGCCTATGTTGTACGTATATGCTATGCCTCAGAAACGGCCTTCTCAACTCTTTTAGACAGAAAGGCAGATTGTACGGTAGGTATTTTGTCATTTTAATGTGGTACCTCTGGTTTTAGGTTTGTCTCTTCAGAGAAGTTGGAAGACTTGTGCCCTGCAGTTTTTCCAAAACAGCAGAAGAATATACCATAAAAATGTAAGTGATAAGCAATCCTAATGCTATGTTATACAAAATGAGCAATGCACGCAATTTATACTAGTGACATGGGGAGTAACAGGCAGGGGAAAAAGCAGAAGCTTACCTAAATTAAGTGGCTGATACACATCTACTAAATGCAGGCTCTCTGCAACAAGTGATGGAATTAAAAATCAGTAGTCAAGAGTAGACAAGTCAGTAGTCAATCTAGTAGATGAACCAGCCTGGAGCAATTTCCCATTGCAAATTTCACCTGTTGCTAAAGAATATCAATACAGCAACAGTAATTACAATTTAATTATTAAAGATTCTCAAAAATGTCTAATGAATTCAGAGTAAAAATTCCAGGGTCACATAGGCGCTTCTGGAACTCCCATCTCAAAAACATTTCTTTTTGCCATTTGGCTTTTTTGTTTTTCCTAATGTAATATTAACACTCACTTTACATATGAAAGTGTATATTATTAGAATATTATATTACTCCCAATATTTGTGTAAATTCTAGAGAACACTCAAAAAAATCAAAATTTGAAGCAAACCTGAAACTTATTTGTTTTCCCTCAATTGGTGTACCTTGTGAGATCCATTAGTACTTAGATATTTTAAGTGTGATTTTGTTTCACAACAGCTACTGTATCTACAAATGTGAAAACTACTTAAATGCTTGTTTTTTTTTTCCATTAAACACCCTACTGCTCAACCAGCACTCTGCAAAGAATGAGCAGCTTGCATGATAAACCTTCCCTTTTTTCTGTCTCTCTCAGTATCTGCCCACTGTTGAAAAATTAGAACACGACTTCAAATGAAAGGGCATATGTTTCAAATATAAAAGTATTTAACATCGTTTATGCAGGTGTTTGGTCTATAGATGAAAACAGTTCAAGAATACTTACACCCTGCCCATAAATGCTCCAAGGAAAATCAAAACTTACGTGAGATGTGCCCTGAGCTATCTAGACTCCCTAATAGTGCAAACAATGTTGCAGCGAGGCCTGGTTTCACCTTGGCTTTTGCAAAAGTAACAGAGCAACAGTCCACAAATTCACTGAATGGCTGAAAAAAGCATAGTATTGTGTTCATTCACTACAGCCACTCCTGTAGTTTTGCTAAGTTCCTCTCCATCCATTGGATATTGAGCTGAATTGTATCAATCGCCTCTTTTACAGAACGCAGTTGAGAACTTTCCTCTGATCTTGACTCGAAAAATGTCTTCACCTGCACATCAACAAAAAAAAAAAAAAAAAAAAGTTCTAGTTGATATCACCATAGACCATACAAGCAGTTTCAAAAGCAAAGGCCACAACGAAAAACAGCGGATCGTGTGTCTGTGCAGTAGGGCTGGTATTCTCCAAATGCAACCCTTCATAGAAACTGCAGCAAGAGCAAAATTACCTGTGTGAGAACATTAGGCTAAACCACAGACCATCCCTGAGTTCTGAACCCAGATGACCCTTAGAAGAGGGGGCACAGACTGGGGGCAGATCCCTGAGGCATCACAGATTTATCTGATCCTCAGATGCCACAAAAGTTCTTCGACACTGCTGACAGTCAAAATAAAGTACATTATTTCCAGCCCTCCATCAGATTCAGAGATGCAGAAAGCAGAGTTTGTTTACAAAAATCTAGGCCCAAAACTCATTATCTCTATTATGGGAAACTATTTTCTAGGCAAGAGGAAACAAAAACAAATACACCTAACCACCAGTTAAACACGTAACCTTCAACAAGTTTATGGGTACATTTCCCACCTGAGGATTAAAGGATAGCCATAGCTGTATACTCTTGTGAAAAGGCCCTAAGGATGCCAAAAGTAGGCGTTTTCCTCACTCCCTAATTAACTGGGATGCACAGCACTGCCACTAACAGGCAACACTTTCTGCTAGTTTATGCCACCTACCTCAAGAAGGTGCGTCTTTGTTGAAAACTGACAAGTTGACCAACTAACAATATTCTGGATAGTGTATGAGCCTAGGTGAAACCTGAAACATAAACACATAGGAAAACACCTAGGAACTACAGGCAGATGCAAGTTCAAAACACATACACATTCTCACTCTCAGATTTTTGTTTTGGAGGTGAGAATTATTAACAGTATTTGTATAAGTTTAGACCACTCATTTTGAAAAGAGATGCAGCTTTTTGAAGCCCAAGCCTGAAGACTGTTAACCTCTCTAAAAAAAGGAGTTTTAGAGCTAAAGACATGCAGATTTTTCAAATTGCTACTCCAGCTCCAAAAGTAAAAGGTCGAAGACATTCCTGTACTTAATATCAAAACTTGTATATGTGGTATGCATTCCAAAATTTTACAATAACTAAATTCACTCCCAGATTCAATTTCAAGCACAGTAATTTTGTCATACTGGTTATTAAAAGCTTGCTGGAGCAGGAATTCTCATGCAGCTTTAAGCAATACAAAGCTATTCCAAATCAAAATTAAGACTCAGAATACACACTTCCCAATGACTGCTAGTTTTTTGCAGACTTGCAGGCCAGCTCTCCTGCTGGGGAGCCAGTAGGGCTGATTAAGGAAAACATTATTTCTAATGCAAGAGGGATTTTCTTATTGCTTGCATTTGGAATTGCTATAAAAAGGAGAAAAGAAATGCATGCTGAGTGAACTCCATGGGTTTGCTTTTGAATGCATTTGATCCACATAAATCCTACATCCGCCACAACTGTCTTAGAGACAGTATCCTTTTAACAGGAATTCAAATCAGGATTTTCTGAAGTGAGTACAAGGCTCAGGCACTGAAGACCCGTTGTCTATTAAACTACTTCAAAGCCTGTGTTTCAACTTCTTTCTGAAGAGGATCATATTTGAAAACAAGCTTAAAAATCTTAATACAAGTCAAAAAACCAAAATAACCAACTTACTTTCGTGTCAGCTTTTCCCAGTTCTCTTTAACAAAGTCCCAGGCCAATAAATATCCAGGCAAACTCTGGCTGACAGTTGCTATGATATGTGAAAGCTCCTGTGTCCTGATGACTTCGCCCTCAAGGCTGTTCTGCATTAACCTACAAGATAACACTATGAAATAGGACAACAAACAAAAATCAAACAAAACCACCACAGTCCATTCACCACTTTACATGTTTCTCCTGATACACCTGAACTAAAGGAAGATTCAGTAATAGACCAAATAACTAACTATATTTGCCGTAATTACTACCCACCATATTAATTTACCTTGTGCTTCTAAGCATCAGAATGCTCTTAGCTCTAAGCCAAGTATCTGAATTTTCACTGTTTTTTATGAAAAGATGCAGTAAATTCTCACAGCTTCTAAGAGAAAACATATTTTACAAACAAATCAAGAGAAGAAAGCTTCTCAAGAATCTGGTGGTGGGTGACAAGAATCACCCACCAGGACACTTCTGGTGAGATTTGGGTATTTGAGCACAATACTAGGCCAAAATCTCATCCAAATGAATACTTATTTAAAAGGTCCTATTTATTTTCCTGGTATAAAAACATACCAGTTTCTGAAGACTCAATAGGACAATCTGCAACTGTGTTATTAGACCAGCAAAGCAAAGCTTTTAGCTCTGCTTGTCTTTGATTTTGACTTTTTGAATTACTTTGTTACATAAGACATTTGTAAGAGTAAGTATCAGACTTTGATATTTATGGAAGTCTGTACAAATCACGTGGTTATATTGTCTTTAGCATTCAGAATTTTATTCTGCAACAGGAAAGCCTACAATCTATGCTTTCAAAGAAGATTTAACACTTTAAATTTATATAGTCTACTGCTTTTTGGCTGTCTCATACCACATCAGCTTTCTGACATCATCCGTGCTGGCCAAAGCTTCAATCATTTTGTTCTTTTCTGCTTCAGGAATTGAAGAGGAGTACATCTTTAAGAGGAAATCCCAGCCTTCATTAGTTTTGGCTCCAGCCGCAAATATGGATTTCATAACGTCACTAGGCAGACTACAAGGAAAAACAGGGAGTGAAG
Organism: Tinamus guttatus; assembly: GCF_000705375.1. Next base: position 83,896 of record NW_010578203.1, on the reverse strand, counting down.
GGAAGAGATTAAGAAAAAGTGTGCAGAGAGACAAAAAATACTTATGTTAGAAATGAAGGAAGAAAGCACAAAATAAGAGAAGTTAAGTAGTTATACTTGAAGAGATGTCTCTTGTTAGAGAAATTTAATTCTGCAGCAATAACAAGTCTGCTGGACAGAGGAATTCTTGCCATTCTAGTATTTAACTCACTGGGAAAAAGTAAATTACATTAGTCACATGAAAGCACAGTAAATGGTACAAGAATTTGAATCATTTTCTGCGGCACAAAATTCACGTGAACTCAGAGCGGAGCAAGTTCTGCAAGATAAAAAGGTTAACTTTGATGCTGCTACTAAGTAATTCTCCTTGAGCATGCAGCTTAGGAAATGCAGATGGAAGCAATTTGTGGCTGGTCTTGCAGTCACATTCAATAAGACTGCAGACAAAGTTTTAAATTGGGGTACAGTTTTCCATCTCATCTTGAAACGGCAATTAGTTTTAGATGAGAAACATTAAATGACATGTAATGAAGTGCGTTGTCAATATTCAGATCTTTGTTCAAAACACAGGAGGCAACAGGAAAACTGACAGATAAAAGCAGCACTAGGTGAATCTCCCTGGTACCTTTTTGTGCCATTAGAAATCATCCACTCCTTAAACATCTCAGTGGCAGTCGCTCTGCAGTTTCTTAGATGGTGAGTGCAGGCAAAAGCCAGCAGCGTTGACCGCAGTTCTCGTTCAGACAGGGTCCCATCATCGGTCCATGTTTGCTGATCAATTTTATTTCCAAGGAGACTTTCTATTCTATGCTAAAGGAGGAAATTAGATTAGCAACAGGGTAAAAATCTAATTCTTCAAGAGTATATTTCATATACAAAATAAACAAAAAAATAGGAAGTTTTATAAACGTGGAAATTCACCCTAGCAGATTTACATCTTATTCTAATTAACATACACTGTTATCTTATCACCTATGTAAACACTGGACACCACCTACATCTGAAAGACATGCTGGGTCAGTGCCTGCTTGAACTACTGTAGTAGAAAGAAGGCAGCAGCTGAGTTCAGCTTTACACATGGCCCTGTGACATGCAGAAGGGAGGCAGTAAGTGTTTTCTGAGCCAACATATATACTTGACCACACCTTGAGCTCCCAAGACTCACAGTCAGCTTACTACCTCAACTAAACGCAACTCCTTATATGCTTCTGCTTATAAGTGGTTTTCATTTGAGTAAATCCCTGTTAACAGACTTCAAAGTAAACCAACTTTCGTCTATGGGTGAAGCTTTATAGCTCACAAGGTGACCTAACAGCAACTACATCTCACCTGAGACTTGCTAATGTGGCTGCTAACATGAGCTTTACCTTAGCGGCTGTGTTCAGAAAACTGAAGTTCAACTATAATAACCTAGTACCCAGCACGGGCAAACCACAGTTTGCACTACCATTCACAGCACATAATTTGTAGCTTTTTTGGTCCTTTCTTAAATTGCCTTGAGCATTTATTTCATCCTTACCTAGAATATAAACAAGAATATCCATTCTTTCATATGGGCATTAAAAAAAAAGAAAAGAAAGAAAGAAAAAGAAACGCCTGCCACAAAAATAATCGAGAACAGAACAAGAACAAACCTACAATGTTTATTTCATGGCTAAGCTTGCAGCACTGGATGTTAATCTATTTCCCCAACTGTGATGCGACAACAAAACAACTATTTTCACACTTCTATTTTTTTTTTTTTTTTTTTAGAAAATGGCCAGGTTGAGAGGTATGCAAAGGAACTAGCTCTACCAACCACAGCCACTTTAATGAGTTTTTTAAATAGCATAGAAAGAGATATTTTCTCTTGTTCTCTGTACTTGAAAATGTCATGGATTTTGATTAATTATGACTGTGCTACATTGACCTTTATAGCCATTGTAGTAAATGCCGAGTCACCACTATGCTCCCACTGCATTAGAGTTCCTAAAAAACACTGAACATAAGCAAAAGTCAATGCAGAAGATTCAGCATCTCAGTAAGAGACCATTACTACTTAACAAACAGGCAAGACTGGCAACAATTTAATATCCAAAGCCTTAAAATGATTACCAAATAATTTGTTCAACAAAAAATAATATTGTTCTATAATAAACCACAAATTATTTCAAACATGAATTTACCAAAAAACTAAGACATACCATTACTCGTGCTGCCAGCTGTTGTTCACCCTTTTTGTCTAAGAGATTGTAAATAAGACTCATCTGAAATAAAGCTTGAGTGAGTGGTGCAGTGCAGTTCTCCTTTTCAAGGTAATCGATCAGCTCAAAGGCCTTTTCCAGAGACTCTTTTCCTAGACTATAAAATAAACAAGCACAAACAAAGTGGTTCTGGAACAAAAATGTTGTATCTAGTAGAGATACCACCTTTCTTATATAGGTTATAATATTCTCAATTACATTAAGAGAAGGACAGGTAGGTAAGTAGAGGGATTAACATAAGAAACAGTTTAGATGCAGACATTTTCATATTCTTGTCTTGGTATGAAGATAGCAACCACAGCCACTAATATGCCTTAGTTATCGTAACTTAATTAAGAGGACTCAAAACCATAGATTAGAATAATCGATGACTGAAGAGGCCTTCCAGAACATTCAGTCTTAGCTGGGTTCTGAAGCCAATGCATGATGCGAGAGGGAGTCAGTTATAACTTTAGAGGCAAACAGCTTATTTTGCTAAAATGGGACGTTCCCAGATTATAGAACGTTCTATAGGACGTTATAGGACGTTCCCAGAGTATAGAAGAATAATACTGCTAAACAGATAACAAAGAAGACATGGCCTTCAAGAAACCCAAACAACCAAGTGTTCTTTGTGATGCAAAGAAATGGACTTTGCTATTAAATATCAGGATGACAACACACAACACCAATATAGAACGAGCAGTAAAGTTACTTTTACTGAATTGGGAGCAGTTTCAATAGGCTAAGGAAGACTGAAAACAGCTTATGTGAAGTAGTCTTCTTCAGAACCCAAGTCTGATCTTCCTTGACTTGGAAAACAAACAAACAAACAAACAAAACATTACCAATATAGAAGTCTTACCCTGCAAGACTGAAGATATTGTTGATCAGATTGGCTCTGTCTTTAGCGCTGAGAGCAGTGTGATTTTTTTTCAGCAGATCAATCAGCGTTTTCCAGTCTTCAGTGTAGTGTACTATGTAATAACCACTCATTTCCACATTGAATTTTATCCATTCCACCTCTTCGGGAAGTTCAATGACAGCTAGTGGAGAGAGAACCAGTTAGCAGCAGACACGAACATTCAGCATCTCTTCTTTCAATTCCAAATGTCTAAAGATGACTGAGTCTGGATGGTCAAGAAATCCTTTTCCACTCACTATGGCAACAGTCTCCCTTGCTATGAGGAAGCAAAGCCATGTTGGTCCATGAGAAGGGTCCAAAATTCTGGTTTGTACTTCTTCCTCCATCCATGCTGGGTCTGACTGAATGAACAGCATCAGTCTGCTCCTAGTTGCATCTATCTATGCACTCTAAAATACAACAGAGGAATATAAACCAAACTAGGCACATATATGCCTTGGGGCCACAGCATAGCGAACAAATACAGAAAGTAAGGAAAGAGCATTTTTAATTAATGATAACTGTATGTGATAAATGGGCCTTGATGACCTTGTTGATCAAGATCAACATTTCAACAAGTCAAATTTCAGGCATGACAAGATAGTAAATAAAATGAGCATTATTATGCTACAGTCATGGCGAGCCAGTTATTTTGTGTTCTAGCAGTGAACCTATCACCAAAAACAGACAAAAAGCAAACCCAGCTAATCTGACTGTGGAAATATGGAAGTATGCTAAGCAACTTAATTTTGACATTGACTTTTAGATGAAGATTACATTGATTGCATCAGTCTACCTAGATAGATTACTACAATTAAAGTTAATTTAGCAATACACGAACACTCTGTGACACTGTTTATATATAAACTGTCTTAGCTGATTATGAGTACTAACATGTCACAGAAACTGGGATGACATTAAGTGAAAAGGCCATGCTCTACTTCCAAAGACAATTAAATGCAGGAAAAGAAGTTTTGAGATAAAGGAAACAAAAGCCTTCTTTTCACCTCATTAGATAGCTACCATCAAAAATGAAATCAGTAGGTTATCAGTAGGTTCTACTGCAATGTCGCTAAGGTTTAATAAACATTCTGTCAATCCCATTCCACCCCAAACTGTCTTCTGTACACCTCTCCTACTCTAATATCCTCCACACGAGTTCCTATAGTGAATGCCAAATTAAAGTGACAGACAAGACCACCAGCAGAGCTGTTTATAGGTCACACAACACTAAAGAAATGAGGTTACTTACCTATTCATTTTAATCAAGTCAAGAACTCAAAGAATTAAACATTTCTGCTTTTTCATTCTGATAATCCCTAAAAAGTCTTTCTAAATCTTCAGTTCAAATGACAACGGCCAAGAATAATTTGAAGACTTTGTAAAAGCAACAACAAGATGATATAAAAAGACATTATTTACTTTGACAGTCATGCTTCCAAAGCCATTTTAGAGGGCTGGAAGTTTGTGAACTCACCAAACCATTAAAAACCTCAAGTTTAGCACTAAGCATTTGATTTTAATTTTGTACCGCTTTATTTCAAACTGGCTTGGGAATTAAACATATTTGTGTCATTTGAATGCACTGAATAGCAAATTTTAAGTATTTAAGTGGGGAGAAAAAGATAAAGTAGCAGATGTATGACAGTGAGACAGCTTATCAGCTTTATAAAATCACCACAGACCTATTGATGTCGAGAGTCCAATATAAATCGCCAACATGATTTTAGCACAACACAGAGTAAAAAAGAGTAACTAATGGATTTGGGAAGAGGAAAAAAAAAAAGACCAAATCAAAAATCCACGTAAATTACCCATTTAGATTCAAATTGGGCACTGCAGATAAACCATAGCTCATGAGAGAAGGATTCAAGAATTTTGAGAGCTACAAAAGCATTCACAAAAACTTAAGTCTATTCCAGATTATTTTTTTTACACTATTAAATGAAGTAAATAATATTGGAGAGTAAGAGGAGTTCCTCACATTTAAGTACACTGGCTGAGTACCTCTCCCTCTGCTCTGTCTCTAAACGACAAGCTTCTTGATGCATGCAGTCTGTCACACTGCAAAGAACACAGGCTTCTATGAGCTTTGGCCCTCTGCTTCTGTCCCAGTTATTTGTACATAAGATGCTAATGGCGCTCAGCTCTGATAATGTTTGATGACACCACAACAGGACCTGCCGTTGGCCTTATGCATATATATGCATATGCTTATGTTTATGCATAGCCTAAAGCTGTCAAGCATATCACAGTAATTAAGATCATTGTTTTCAGTTACAACCTCTGTATGTCCTTGCCTTCATATTCTAAAAGTGTGTGCTAGGAAAGGTAAGTAACCTATAGAAAGCAAGTTATTTTTGAGTCACATACCTGACTTTTGGTCCAGTAAATAGGCATTAGTACAATGGGTAAAGTTGCAGTTACTAGTTATGTAGGTGAGAGGAATATGCCACAGATAACTGCAAAGGAAAGCAAATGTTTATTGACATACTTAATATTTGTCTTCTTACTTTTTATTCCTAAGCCTTTTAACATACTAATTGTGTATACATATTGTGCAACACGACGAAGCATATACTAAATTCAAATCACTACAATAGTGAAAAAATCATTTTTTTATTCCCATCATCTTTGGGAGATGGTTGAGTTCCGAGTACTTTTCTCAGGCCCAACAGTCTAAGTAGGTTGTCTGAAGTGACGTGGTAAGGAAATCTCCGGTTGTTTCAGATATTTAGCCAGACAAAACATTGGATTGAGGCAAAAAGAACACTGGCTGAAGCTTCAGAGGGTTTTCTTATTTTATGATTTACGCTGATTCAAGTACACAACTAAAATTTCAAATCACGCTAACATAAACCATAAGTGATTGATCCCATCAAGCCAGACTCAGTCAATATGTAAGAGCAAATGCTGGCTTGCCTATAAATGATAAGAATTGACTATTACCAAAAAAAAAAAAAAAAAAGCCTACCCTAGCCTTTCAACCACACATCATTTGCCTTTTTCCTCTGAGTTTTATAAAACAAATATAAGACAAAGCATGGGAACTTCCAGCATTTCAAGACAAAAATTTCTTCCAGGCCTGATTCTACAGGATAATGCAGAGGACTCACTTCCCAGTAATATTTCTGTTCCCATCAGTATTTCAAACAGCTCAACAAACATTAATCTCAAAGGATTTAACTTAGACACGTCAGTTTGCTACAAAATACTGAAGTTTAATAATATTAAACACATGCAGTAAATTCAGCTTTGCAATGATCATCGAGTGACTTGTCTTTGCTTCCTCATCATTTACTTATCTACTCTCCTTTCTTCCTTGGCACAGTAGAGATAACGTCTCACACATTTATCTATTATCATGTCAGTGTTATTTTAAAAACATTAAACAAAGAAAGCTCTGATTGTGTCTTCTATACTCTCCTCCAACACGGCTCAAAGGACATATATAATATTGATTGAAAGAAGCAGAGGCTCTAAAATAGGTCATATGCAATTTCTTTTATCACAGCACTTCCCCCTACAACTCCCATTCAATTGAACCTCCTTTCAGCTTCCATTAACCACACAATTTCCTGAAATTAAAATTCTAATGAACAAAACTCAAAAAGACACAAGTTAAACAAACAAAAAATCGCTTTACTGGAGAGACTTGTCTTTTGATATTAAGCTGAACTGCAGCTCATGATGTCAAATCTAAAAGCTTCAGGACAAGTTATGAGGCATGCCCACAAAGTTTTACCAATTGCCCAGGTGGAAACTTCCAAGGACCATATGTTATTTTTCAAGACAGATACTAAATGTTTGTGTTTCTGTGCTACATCCTCTTTATTACTGCCTACTTTCAAAAGAAAATACTGGAGCCCCTGACACAAATGGGAAAGACATACAAATCTGCAGATATATTTTAATGGATACAAATAATAACGTGGTAATAACCTTGCAGATGATGTCCAATTTTCTGGCTCCACACGATACAAAAATTGCTCCTGTTGTACTGAAATATTCCTTCCTCTTCGAACAACAGTCACTAAAGGAAATCCTTTATGCAGGGTCCATGTTTTCATTAACTTTTTTACATCTAGTGTCCCATTGGTAATCTAAATATTAAAAAAAAAAAAAAAAAAAGAAAAAAGTCACTCTCCATATCAAGAAGGTAGCAAATAAAGAACAACCATTTTCAAATCTCCCTCTGTAGCTCATCAGGTAAGTAATAGAGGACTCAGCACCTGCAGAGACTCCCTTTGACATCGCATTTGTAAATCTGTTTTCTTAAGTAGAAGGAATCTCAGTCAAGCAGTGGAAAGAGAAATACAGATACACCAGTGATGCAAAAATGGTATGCTGCAAAAAATAGAGCCAAGAGCATTACAGAAGAGAAAGTCTTGTTAAGTGTAGATTCTCTCCCCCTACCCATTTCTCTTTCTCTGTTGATTATTACCTGGGTGTTTCAGGTTAGAGAATATTATTAGAAATTTAATTGAAAAGAAGACGCTTTACAACAAAGCATCTATTAAATACTTTCATATTAATTGTTTTTTTCTTTTTTTCATCCTGCTTACTAGCATCTATTTAGCTTAACCCCCAATATTCTGCTAATCCTTTAGCAACTATTTGTACAACCACATCCACACTGATGGGCTAGTGCATTTCTCTGCATCACTGCCACTTTACTAGCAGAGATGATCACCTGACCTTCAGAAGTGCTCTTTACTTACAAAATATGCATTTTAGGTGAAGTCCACAGGAACATTAGGAAATTAACTTATCATTCAAGTTACATACACTTTTGTACAAACCCACCCCATGTCTCTTTCTAGTCGCTGTCATCATCAGCTGGTGGCCCAGGGAATTGAATTCAAGTTCACTGTCCAAAGCTACATTACCATGTTCAGTTCACCTTCATGGTAAAGGACTAGAGTATTACAAGTAGAATGACACATCAAAAGCTCTCCTACACACACAGGACAACAAAACAAAAAAACACCCAACCTTAAATAGGGTTTTCAATTCCAGTGAAGCAATTCTCTTGAAGATTTAAATTCACCAAAGTTTGAAAACCACAGATTTTTGGAATTTGGCTAAATCCTCTTCCTCTGACTACCTCCAATATACTGCAATGATCACTGAAATGAGACTCTTGATACTACAGATATGTTATGTAATACCTTTATAAATGCCCAACATGTACTGAATGAGAAAACCTCTCTCACTGTCCTTTATATCATTACCTTTTCTTTCCTGTACTGACATTCTGAAGCCACCAGGAACTAGAAAATTAATGCCAATCAGCCAAAACATAAAAACAGGAGTAAAATGACATAAGAGGAAAGTTAAGAGGCCATGAAACTAATCTAGTCTGTTTGTCTGTTCTACATCTCAGGCCTTCTGCGTTAAAATTGAGCCACAAACAGAGGCAGAAAGCTTTGTTTCTAATCTATGTAGAGCCTAGCTCCAGACGAGTCAATTTAGGTTTTAGTGCCACTGAAATAGTTTCATTCAAAACCAGAAAAATCTCCCTAGTCAGCTAATCAATCTAATTCTGTCAGAAATGACGGTCTTATATTTTTACCACAGCAATAACTGTTTTTATTGACATATCTTAGCACCCCACCTGGTAGATAAGGTAACACATATCCACTATCATAACGCTTTAGTACGCTCCTGAATGGAGTGCTAGAAGCTACAGTTGTCTTCACATGTGTATGATGCAACTCAGAAGTATCTATCTGTAGTGTATTCTCTTACTTTCTCTACAAACAAGGAAATAAATCAAAATCCACAACACATGTGAAAAGCAAGCAGAGCATCAAAGATGGATACCTCATTCATGCTGTCCCACAAGTCATCACTCTTGGTGGATCTATAGCTGTGATTATGCAGATACACCTCAATGCCAGCTTGGAAAACATCCTTAGTGAGATACTGCTTCAGCATTAACAGAAGTGAAGCTCCCTTGGCGAAAAACAAACAAACAAATAGGTAAATTAAAGGGAAGTTAAAGAATTTGTTGAACTATATACAAACTATAGCACTGTCACAGTATATGATTAACTCAGAAGCTACCAGATTTTTTTCCCAAGCATCTGAATAATTATATTAACAAATATATTAACAATCTGTTTTGAAAAAAAAATCTGAATATTTCAATACCTCCAAATACTCTTTTGTTTTACCTATAAAAAGAGCTAAAAGTTTAGATTTTTTTTTCCAATTAACATAATCTTAATATTGCTTTTTTACTGAAGTCTCTCTGCTGGCTGTCATATTTCATTAGCAATTATCTGTATGGTATAGAATGGCACTCGTGAGAAATGTTTTTTGATAGTTACAGGCTTTGCAGCTAAGTCAAAAAGCCAAAGCTATCAGCAGGGGAGCTAGGTTGGCATTCGAAGAAGTGCATTTTGACAGTGTTTAGATACATGCATGTTTTATTAAACAGACATATTAGGTAGCTAATTCTGCAAAACAGTGCATATTATCTTTAGTTTCAAAACAGCCAGGAATGTGTAAACAGAAAGGTGTTTCACATAGCAGAAAGCCATTATCCTTCTCCAGAAACACTCCAAAACCACAATCTTTAGCCAATAAATTGCCTGAAGAATTGCACACTGTACAACTGGGTGCAGATAAGCAGCCATAGTCCTTGAAAATTTAAGGTATGCTTTACATTTCTGATGCTAAAATGTGTTTTAGAGAAAGGATTAAGAAAACTTAAAAGGCAAGATTTTCATGTTGGCATGCATGGTTTTCACAGATTCCAAAGTAAAGTCTTGGAATTCAAGTAACATCTTGCATGAAACTGAAGTCCACCAGAACAACATGAATCTCACTTACTCATGAAAGTGTGGGAATACCCCTTACCACAAGCTTTAATATAGACATTCTTTCCTTTCTTGCATGCCTGCATGTTTAGGCTATATGCTCTACTTTTGGTTTTCCTCAGGAGTTCCTAGTGTCAAATGTTTCCAAATGCTACTGTTACACCATCTAGCTTCCTAGCTAGCAAAGCAACCTGTCCAAAATAATTTTGCATAGCAATTTCTATTCCAGGGCAATAAAATGTAGAGATCACCTTTTCATCTGTGTCACTTGGTAACAGAGTAAAAATTAAGCAAGCTGTGAAATGGATTAACTGAGCAGGGATCAAGTTGTGCGCACCTAACCACTCAAATTGCCAAAAGCATGAGCCAACATACAGGCCCGGGAGCAGTGGAATACAAAAGAAAAGGAAAAAAAAAAGAAAAAGAAAAAAAAATACCCACAGTGCAATTAAATTCTCTCAAAAAAGGGAGCAAGGAGAACCTTGTTTCTTAGGGTGCCAAGCTGAAACTCAGTTGGTTAGCTCCTAAACTCAGAGATCTAGGTCATTTTATTCCCATCCAGAATGGGCACAAAGATGAAGGATCTGGTAGCAATAAATTAATATAAATGTCCTAACAATGTTTTACTAAGCAACTGAAATTCTGACTCAATCACTTTTAGAATATTTCTATTGAAGTTATATAGTTTTGATCAGAGTAACAATTTTATCTCTGAATTACATTGTTACAAGCACCAGAAGCCCCCCAAAAGGGAAAAAAAAAGAAAGAATCACACAGCTCCTTTCTTGTACTTTAGAAAACAGGGCAAGAGAAAAGTTGAAGTACACCACAAATCTAAGCACTGTGTTCAGCTTCTCAGGTTGCCAAGGGATGCCAAACAACACGTTGAGTTGTTAAGTCTTGAAAGAAAAAGCGGAGGGTACCAGCTAAAGCAGCAGGCAAACTGAAACAGCTGAGGGAGCCACATTCCACAGAGCAGAGGAAGATGCATCATTACACTGTTTTCAAGGGAACAGTTGCTGTCCCCAAGGTTTCCTATTTTATTCCATTTTATTTTTGTGCTGAGGCACACACCAAGCAGAAAGGTGTTATATAAGCACACATAATCTTTTCCTAATGAAAAATCACAAAGCTGCTCAGAAACAGTTTAGGAACAAAACTGTTTGGGCTATGTGTAAACTACTCTAAAAGGACTGTCGATATATGCCTACTTACTCACAAGTCCACATCCATGTTTACAAAGGTTAATCACTTTCCAAATTTTTTAATTTACCTTTACGTAAGAAAGTGCATCAAACATTTCTTCGACCTGTTCTGAAGATTGAACAGCGGAAGAGATTGGATGTGAAGAGTTCAAGGAATCCTTCATCATAGCCTTGAAAATCAAATTTAGGAAATCTTCATCCTAAAAGAGAAACATGTTACAAGTATCTGAGAAGCTAGAACATACATGGTAAGAAAAATAAAAATTGTCTTTTTCCTTCTCTTAGGAAGATAAGCATACTGCTATATCAGATTAGTGGAAAAAGTTTAATATTACTTTTTCATCTTAAAAAGGCTGCAGTGAAATTGACTATAAAATGTGTGAATATAATTATCTAATAATTCTAATATCAACATTTCTTCTATTTTTCTTTCTGGGATGAAGATATTTGAAGTTATTATGCTGTACATGTCATTGAAAAATGACTGCATACTTCTGTGTACAGTTTCTGCAGAGCAGGAATGGATCTTACAATGTTACAGGAACCACGACCTCCCCAAAACATCATACCCCAGCATACGTGACCATCAAGACGCTCTTTAAAAGGTAATATTTTAAAGCTGTTTTCTTTAAATGCAAAATTTCTGAGTGAACTTTTAATAAAACACTTTTTGGCTCCACCGTGTGGTGAAATTAGACGCAGGTGAAAGCAGCTTGCCAGGCAGTTGAGAATGAAGTGCACATACACTGTATGTATATATGTCTCTTTTTTAAACTGTGGACTAATTTTGTGTTCTCCCCTCACTACACATGTGCCCAACAAGAACAACAGCTTCCCCAGCTACAATCCCACTTTCACACAGGCACCAACACAACAACAAATTTAGGCCAACCGACAAGCTTTTAGAACACCCAGCTTGAAGCAAGAAAGCAAATTATCAGCCCAGGTCCCTTACACAGGAACTAGGGGGAGTTAAGAGCTTACATGCTGAAAAGCTCTTCACAAGCAGCCAAGATGGTTGTGAATTCAATTCAGCATGCAAGAAAGAGGCAGTATCACTTAGGCTTTTTATCTAGTGACTCTCTAAGGCAAGCCAAATAAGCAGCCCTGGAAATAGAGCCTCTCCTAGAGGAGTATCTTTATACTATGGGGAGAAACTTAGTCTGTGCACTGCCCTCTCACTTTAGTCCCACCAATATTCCTTTCTCTGAGTTGCTTTACTACCATAGCAGCAGATATCCCCTCCATGGAAGTAAAAGATTATGTTTGAAGCTCTCAGATTATTCAGAGTCTGAGAAGTCAAGTCACATTGTTCCTGAGTAAGTTTTTAAACCACCATTAGGTTATTACACCAAAAACCTTCAGCAACAAGTATTAGAGAAAACCAAAATTGATTAAGACAATATTATTTGCAGTGCTAAAATGTCAAAACAGAAGAAACAAAGCAAGATTTAAATGGCCCACAAAGTTTCAAAGTGAGTTCATAAGTATCAATCCTTTGTAGTCAGTACTTAGAGTACTAATTACAGATCTTAATGAAGATGTAAGTCTAGTTATATGAAGTACTTACTGAATGCAAGTCTGGAAAAACCTCCTCCATAGCAAAGTACTCCATGAAAGTTGCAAATCCCTCATTCAGCCAAAGATCGTTCCACCACTCCATAGTTACTAGATTGCCGAACCACTAGGACAGACCAAAAACATACCTTATGTTCTCACTAAAATCAACAAAGAAACAAACAAAAAAAAGTATAGCAACACTACATTTGCCCTCAACTTTATAAAAGATCTTGTGCCATAGAAGAGTTTAGTCAAAAATCACAGTAAGGCTTTTGCATGAGTAGCTCAGTAGGCAGACAAGGGCAGAGTTGTGCTCCGTCTTTTGTATGGGGATAATGGAGCATTTTGCACAGATAAACCATGCACCACAATCAGGGTGAGGTTAGGAGGGCAATTAAAATGCAAGATGACTCTATTTGTCTGGAAAACATTTAAATGATCCAATACCTGATGGGCCAGCTCATGAGCTATCACTGCAGTTATCAGCTTCTTATCTCTTGCTGAAGATGCCTTGTTGTCATACAAGAGTGTTGTTTCTCGGAAGGTGACCAATCCCCAGTTTTCCATAGCACCTGCCTGAAAATCAGGAATAGCCACTAGATCTGGAAAAGAGTTAAAAGAGGCTACAGTTATTGTCGGAAACTGTTAATCAAAGCAATGCTGTATTTCAAATCTACCCATTACACTACACGAACCCTAAAACCCTTGTTACTTATATCCTGTGTCTCACTGTCAAACACAGAAGCTGTCCAATGAATTTATAGCCATCTTTCTACAGCAATGCCCTAAAATAAACAACTTCAAAGCACTAGACAAACCCTGTCTAAAGACCCTGCATGGACACAAGTAACCAGGAATAGCTGCTGCTACTACTGAAGGCAAGTGGTCTTAGCAGCCTGCATTTAAGAACTCTCCCAGTCAGACACAAAGAAAAGTCATGTTGCGCATGACTCAAAGTGACTTTTGTATCCCCCTACCCAAGCGCATGATGTTTAAAAGGACACCAAACTCTTCCTTTGATGTCACATACAAGTCTAAACAATCTGAGGTCAAAAAGCTCACAGTTTTCCAGCTTGGGAACCACTTAATATTGATGCCCAGTCAAACACTTGGTCAACTTTAAAAATAATTTTTGGGCAGCCTTATTTCAGCTATGTTTTTATGATATCTATCTTTTCAACACCGCTTAAAGACAGGAAAATTCCCCTGTATTTGTTAGAGTTCACTACAATTTATTTTTTCTTGTTCAAAACAGGAAAGTTCAGAAAGGTCTTACCTAACTTTCCAAGAGGATAGTTTATAAGAAAGTACTTTTGATAAAATTCCAGAAGCTTCACTGTTGTGTTTAGAGCATATCCAACTTGGTTTAGATGCTGTGGTATGGCATAGACGGATACCTAGTCCGATCAGGGGAAAAAAAAAAAAAAAAAAAAATCAACACACCCAGTCACAAAAATTCTAGAAGAGAAAAAGGCAGAACTCCCCACAGTGGAGGAGATTTAATTCTGGACCACACTTTCTGGACACGCATAAGTTATAGTCATGGATTACTGAGCTGTCTTTGAAGCTTTTTGCCTCCTACAGAATTAACTGGATAGCCTCTATGTTAACTTAAGTATAGGCAAGGCTATCAGCTGTTTTACAACACCTTTAGGACAGTCCTCAGGAAGAGTTTTCACAAACACATTTATCCATTTTCCCTTCCATGTGTCATTAACTGTTACTCACTGCAAACCTTAAATCTCAATTTTCAATTTTCAACTATCACTATTTTTTTTTTAAATCATCACTATATCACTAAAACCATGCAAAAGAAACTCACTCAAGAACTGATGATTTCCACCAAGTTAATCCATTCCCCAAGGGAGGGGCTACATTAGATTTAGTGCAAGAAGCTTTCACAAAATTTAGAATTTAAGGTCTTTCTCTGCTCACACCGAGGTAGCTACCACAGTAAGAAATTTGATAAGGCTAAAAGATCTCTGCTCATCCAAATTTAGTACATGTTTTCATATACAACAAATGCTGAGACTATTTTTTTTCCTGTTTGTATTTTCTTCCCCTTTATATTTTCAGCTCACAGACAACTCTCAACAAAACCACACACACACACACACACAAAAAAAAAAAAAAAAAAGCCCTAATTTGGCCCCTCTTGCTAGGCTATGAATCAAGGAACAAACATTTCAAGTGGATGGATAGGGCGCATTTTTAATTTCTGAGCAGAGCAGAACCAAGCGCATACCAGTAGAGATTTAATCTAGTATTGCTGAAAGTACAGAACCTTATCAGCTGCAAACTTTAAACTCAAAAACAAACAAAAAAGCTACCTGAGTTCTTTTGGGGTCTGGAAAAAAAATTCATTATGTTACGATCACAAATCAACTTTACACACTCTGAGTTTGACCTTGTCATTATAAGACCCATGATAAAAAGCTAATTTTACACGAACTGGTCAGTACGGATTCTTTGGTTCTGCAGACCACAAACTGGTGGAAGATGAGACGACATCTCTGAAAAAACATCACTCTGTGCCTGCCCTCTTCTCAGTCTCCCCAGGCCTATAACCTGTTGTTGGCAGCAGAACATGCCACCTCCTGGTCTCCAGCTTGACCTGCCGTGACCATTCTGAGGCTTTCTCTCCTTAAGCTGCTAAGCAGTCCTGCCCTTTCCTAGATCCTTGGTGCTCGGGTGCCTTCCCTAGCTTGGTTAAGTGTCAGGGGACTCAAACCTATGTGATTCTCCTAGTTTTTTATTGCTTCTAGTGGTCAGAACGGAGGAGGAGAACACGAAAGAACCACCTTCCCTCAGTAAGAATACATCATTCTTACATCAATGTTCACCGTATGGGCTTTGCTCTGCCATAAAATACTTCTAAAATACTGACATAAAAATGCTAACAAACTATGCAAGTTAAAGCTTACTCTTAGGAGCACAGAAAAGCATACTGCAAATACAGTTGTTTCAGGCTCTCAGCAAATATGAAACTTTTAGCACACTTGTTAATATTGTCCCTGGTAAAGGACAGGATAAATACTTTTGCCAGAAAGGAAGGTGTTTAATTAAGGAGATGAATAACAGCCACAGGGGCCGGGGTGGGGAGGAAGAGAAATTAATTTATTTGGGTTAGACTAAATAAAGTCTTACTAAACTACCACTAGAATTACTTCACTGAGTCAAAAGGCAAGTGTACTGATACTGACCCAGTATCTTTACCTCTCTATGCTAGATTGAAGAGATTTAGACAGACCATGATAGTGCTTTGCTAGCCTAGAAGATAACAGTGCTCAGTGCTGCTGCTGAAAAGCACCTCCCCTCCTTCTCTATGAGCACCGACCCTGCTGGCTCTTGCTAGGCAGGCACTGACACTTCCCACTCATCACCACAAAGAGGCAGTTCCTGCTACAGCCACGGAAAATGGCTGCTCACATGAACTCTCGTACCTCTTGTAGGTAGGGTTAAGCAGGATCCTTTAGTATTACTATATTATTTATCTATTTACTGTAGTTGCACATATTGCGGGAACTGCTCACTGACCCTGCAGACCAAATCCCTGCAAAGGACCAAGATGAAACAAGATTCATAATTAGATTTGAGTCTTGGGCAGGCAGTTCAGGGAAAAGGACACACAAAATCACACACAAAATAATTAAATCATTGTATTCAAATGACTAAACACGGACTGAAAGTTGGGCTAAATTTGCTCTCCTGAAGGGAGGATTTGGAGGTAGTTGGCGCTAGATGTGGCTAACAGACTTCTGGGGTTAAGAGGAGCATGTCTGCAGTTCCACTGGAACCCGTGCCAGGGGCAAGGGGCAGGAGGGCCTCGAGAACAAACATACCACAGTCCCGTTAGTTTCCCTGCTGATGTTTTTCAGGTCTCCAACAACGAAGGCTACCAAGTAGGTGCTCATCTTCAAGCTCACAAAAAACTCATCTTGAACAACTCCATTCGTCACAGGAGTAGTGGCTTTCTGCAGGTAAAAGGAAAACAGTTTATCTCTTGCAGGAGGCAGACGTACCAGTGGTTCATGTGAGTTACAGAATTACTTCACAAGCAGCTAGCAACAGCTTATAATCAAAAACTAAAGATGTTCTGCAAGATTGTTTATGATTCTCCAGGATAGAAAAGACCCACAACCCATACCTGAATTACTTAAGAGTTTAATAACTCAAATAGAGCTGGAACATTTAAGCCTACTTAGCCTAATAGTACTTGTCAAGTTTTTATTATACAATATTATATTATACTAGACAACTCCGCATTACTGTGGAGAAATCTTGCATCTGTTAGTTCACACCTAGAGTCCCTAACATAAAAGTCCCCACACTCTCACTAGAGTTTTATATACCGATCATTTGTTCCCAGAAAGCAGCTATACTCAAATAAAAATGCATAGGGAAAAAGGAAAAAAAAAAAAAAAAGCTATTTTTAGGCAAGTTCATTTTAGATCAAAATGAATTAACATTCAATTGTCACCCTGAAAGAAGAATAGATTTGTAGGCTTGAACAGACTAGTATAATTACCTTGCCTGATCTCTATATACAAGCCAAATATCATCCTTTCTTTGCACACACACAGAACTTCATTCTTGAAGTCCTTCAGCAAATCCATAACCTGGATTATAGCATCTCCTTCACAAAGGGGAGATAACCCTCCTACTGTGGCTGCAGACGACAGGTTTCCAAAGGCAGTTATTATCATTAAGACATAAAAAACCTCCAAAACTCACGTTCAAAGACACATACCATTTACTTCCAGCCCGAACGTGAGTCAGCCACTGTACATTGCCACACTAGCTGTGTACATGCCAGTTAAAGCCCTGCTTTTGAGAGCTCCAGCCCACACAGGTATTTATAGACTACAAGTAAGTTCACCTTTTAACCTTCTCATGGATGAACTAAAAAGCCTGATCTTCTTAAGGCTCCCCATCCAGCATAGTGCTCCCCAGAGCTGCAGCTGCTACAGGAGAACTTGTACTTCCTCCCCTTCCCACCCCCACCAGAGCTTTAAGTATTTATTTTTAGAAATGGGTCCATCCTAGTAATGATCTGGACAATGTTACACTTCAGCACAATACAGTCCTCCCATTCACATCTGATATTTATTTCTTCATGCATCCAAGAACCAGCTCACTCCTGTTAGCGACAGTATTACACTGGAAGACCTTGCTACCTACCCGAACACTCAATCCAGGCTAAGCCTAAAATGTAAGAATTTGGCATGTGCATGAGCACCTGCAAGATCTGGAACAAACATGAAATTAAATCCTAAAAATATGCAAAGAAATTAAGTTTTGTGTATAAAACAAGAGAACTCACTGCTACAAGGAATGTATGTGTGTGTGTATATATATATAT